>JASTWF010000222.1:224028-246764 GCA_030390025.1 Squalus acanthias
CTCTCTCCAACCCCAGGCACACACTCTCTCTCCAACCCCAGGCCCCCCCTCTCTCTCCAACCCCAGGCCCAGCCTCTGTGTCTCCAACCCCAGCCCCCGCTCTCTCTCCAACCCCAGGCCCCCCCTCTCTCTCCAACCCCAGGCCCCGCCTCTCTCTCTCCAACACCAGGCCCCTCTTCTCCCTCCAACCCCAGGGACACCCCCTCTCTCCAACCCCAGGCCCCACCTCTCTCTCCAACCCCAGGCCCCCCTCTCTCTCCAACCCCAGGGACCCCTCTCTCTCGAACCCCAGTCCCCCTCTCTCTCCAACCCCAGGGACACCCCCTCTCTCCAACCCCAGGCCCCCCCTCTCTCTCCAACCCCAGGGACACCCCCTCTCTCCAACCCCAGGCCCCACCTCTCTCTCCAACCCCAGGGACACCCCCTCTCTCCAACCCCACCGCCCCCCTCTCCAACCCCAGGCCCCTCCTCTCTCTCCAACCCCAGGCCCCTCCTCTCTCTCCAACCCCAGGCCCCCCCTCTCTGCAACCCCAGGCACCCCCCTCCTCTCACCAACCCCAGGCCCCTCCTCTCTCCAACCCCAGACCCCCCCTCTCTCCAACCCCAGACCCCCCCCTCTCTCCAACCCCAGACCACCCCTCTCTCCAACCCCAGATCCCCCCTCTCTCCAACCCCAGGCCTCCCCTCTCTCTCCAACCCCAGGGACCGCCTCTCTCTCCAACCCCAGCCCCCCCTCTCTCTCCAACCCCAGGCCCCCCATCTCTCTCCAACCCCAGGCCCCGCCTCTCTCTCTCCAACCCCAGGCCCCCCCTCTCTCCAACCCGAGGCCCCTCCTCTCCCTCCAACCCCAGGGACACCCCCTCTCTCCAACCCCAGGCCCCCCCTCTCTCTCCAACCCCAGGTACACCCCCTCTCTCCAACCCCAGGCCCCGCCTCTCTCTCCAACCCCAGGGACACCCCCTCTCTCCAACCCCAGGGACCCCCTCTCTCTCCAACCCCAGGCCCCACCTCTCTCTCCAACCCCAGGCCCCTCCTCTCTCTCCAACCCCAGGTCCCTCCTCTCTCCAACCCCAGGCCCCCCCTCTCTCTCCAACCCCAGGTCCCTCCTCTCTCTCCAACCCCAGGGCCCCCCTCTCTCTCCAACCCCAGGCACCCCCTCTCTCTCCAACCCCAGGCCCCCCTCTCTCTCCAACCCCAGGCCCCCCTCTCTCTCCAACCCCAGGCCCCCCTCTCTCTCCAACCCCAGGCCCCCCCTCTCTCTCCAACCCCAGCCCCGCCTCTCTCTCTCCAACCCCAGGCCCCCCTCTCTCTCCAACCCCAGACCCCCCCTCTCTCTCCAACCCCAGGGCCCCCCTCTCTCCAACCCCAGCCCCCCCTCTCTCCAACCCCAGGCCCCCCCTCTCTCCAACCCAGGCACCCCCTCTCTCTCAACCCCAGGCCCCCCCTCTCTCCAACCCCAGTCCCCTCTCTCTCCAACCCCAGGGACACCCCCCCTCTCTCCAACCCCAGGCCCCACCTCTCTCTCCAACCCCAGGCCCCCCTCTCTCTCCAACCCCAGGGACCCCTCTCTCTCGAACCCCAGTCCCCCTCTCTCTCCAACCCCAGGGACACCCCCTCTCTCCAACCCCAGGCCCCCCCTCTCTCTCCAACCCCAGGGACACCCCCTCTCTCCAACCCCAGGCCCCACCTCTCTCTCCAACCCCAGGGACACCCCCTCTCTCCAACCCCACCGCCCCCCTCTCCAACCCCAGGCCCCTCCTCTCTCTCCAACCCCAGGCCCCTCCTCTCTCTCCAGCCACAGGCCCCCCCCCTCTCTCTCCAACACCAGGGACCCTCCTCTCAACGAACCCCAGGCCCCCCCTCTCTCTCCAACCCCAGGGACACCCCCTCTCTCGAACCCCAGGGCCCTCCTCTCTCTCCAACCCCAGCATCCTCCTCTCTCTCCAACCCCAGCCCCCCGCTCTCACTCCAACCCTAGGGATCCCCTCTCTCTCGAACCCCAGGCCCCTCCTCTCTCCAACCCCAGACCACCCCCTCTCTCCAACCCCAGGCCCCCCCCCTCCTCTCTCCAACCCCAGACCACCCCCTCTCTTCAACCCCAGGCCCCCCCTCTCTCTCCAACCCCAGGGACCCCCTCTCTCTCCAACCCCAGACCCCCCCACTCTCTACAACCCCAGGTCCCTCCTCTCTCTCCAACCCCAGGTCCCTCCTCTCTCTCCAACCCCAGGGACCCCCCTCTCTCTCCAACCCCAGGCACCATCTCTCTCTCCAACCCCAGGCCCCCCCTCTCTCTCCAACCCCAGGCCCCGCCTCTCTCTCCAACCCCGGCCCCCCCTCTCTCCAATCCCAGGCCCTTCCTCTCCCTCCAACCCCAGGGACACCCCATCTCTCCAACCCCAGGCCCCGCCTCTCTCTCCAACCCCAGGGACACCCCCTCTCTCCAACCCCAGGCCCCCCTCTCTCTCCAACCCCAGGGACACCCCCTCTCTCCAACCCCAGGCCCCGCTCTCTCTCCAACCCCAGGGACACCCCCTCTCTCCAACCCCAGATCCCCCTCTCTCACCGACCCCAGGGACACTTCCTCTCTCCAACCCCAGGCCCCCCTCTCTCTCCAACCCCAGGGACACCCCCTCTCTCTCCAACCCCAGGGACACCCCCTCTCTCCAACCCCAGGCCCCACCTCTCTCTCCAACCCCAGGCCCCCCTCTCTCTCCAACCCCAGGGACCCCTCTCTCTCGAACCCCAGTCCCCCTCTCTCTCCAACCCCAGGGACACCCCCTCTCTCCAACCCCAGGCCCCCCCTCTCTCTCCAACCCCAGGGACACCCCCTCTCTCCAACCCCAGGCCCCACCTCTCTCTCCAACCCCAGGGACACCCCCTCTCTCCAACCCCACCGCCCCCCTCTCCAACCCCAGGCCCCTCCTCTCTCTCCAACCCCAGGCCCCTCCTCTCTCTCCAGCCCCAGGCCCCCCCCCTCTCTCTCCAACACCAGGGACCCTCCTCTCCTCAAACCCCAGGCCCCCCTCTCTCTCCAACCCCAGGGACACCCCCTCTCTCGAACCCCAGGGCCCTCCTCTCTCTCCAACCCCAGCATCCTCCTCTCTCTCCAACCCCAGCCCCCCACTCTCACTCCAACCCTAGGGATCCCCTCTCTCTCGAACCCCAGGCCCCTCCTCTCTCCAACCCCAGACCACCCCCTCTCTCCAACCCCAGGCCCCCCCCCCCTCCTCTCTCCAACCCCAGACCACCCCCTCTCTTCAACCCCAGGCCCCCCCTCTCTCTCCAACCCCAGGGACCCCCTCTCTCTCCAACCCCAGACCCCCCCACTCTCTACAACCCCAGGTCCCTCCTCTCTCTCCAACCCCAGGTCCCTCCTCTCTCTCCAACCCCAGGGACCCCCCTCTCTCTCCAACCCCAGGCACCATCTCTCTCTCCAACCCCAGGCCCCCCCTCTCTCTCCAACCCCAGGCCCCGCCTCTCTCTCTCCAACCCCAGCCCCCCCTCTCTCTCCAACCCCAGGGACCCCCTCTCTCTCCAACCCCAGGGACCCCCTCTCTCTCCAACCCCAGGCACCCCCTCTCTCTCCAACCCCAGGCCCCCCCTCTCTCTCCAACCCCAGGCCCCGCCTCTCTCTCCAACCCCGGCCCCCCCTCTCTCCAATCCCAGGCCCTTCCTCTCCCTCCAACCCCAGGGACACCCCATCTCTCCAACCCCAGGCCCCGCCTCTCTCTCCAACCCCAGGGACACCCCCTCTCTCCAACCCCAGGCCCCCCTCTCTCTCCAACCCCAGGGACACCCCCTCTCTCCAACCCCAGGCCCCGCTCTCTCTCCAACCCCAGGGACACCCCCTCTCTCCAACCCCAGATCCCCCTCTCTCACCGACCCCAGGGACACTTCCTCTCTCCAACCCCAGGCCCCGCCTCTCTCCAACCCCAGGCCCCCCCCCCTCCTCTCTCCAACCCCAGACCACCCCCTCTCTCCAACCCCAGGCCCCCCTCTCTCTCCAACCCCAGGGACACCCCCTCTCTCCAACCCCAGGCCCCCCCCCTCTCTCCAACCCCAGGCCCCGCCTCTCTCTCCAACCCCAGGGACACCCCCTCTCTCCTACCCCAGGGACACCCCCTCTCTCTCCAACCCCAGGCCCCTCCTCTCTCTCCAACCCCAGGCCCCCCCCTCCTCTCTCCAACCCCAGGCCCCTCCTCTCTCTCCAACCCCAGGCCCCCCCTCTCTCTCCAACCTCAGCCCCCCCCCCTCTCTCCAACCCCAGGGACACCCCCTCTCTCCAACCCCAGGCCCCCCATCTCTCTCCAACCACAGGGACACCCCCTCTCTCCAACCCCAGGTCCCTCTCTCTCTCCAACCCCAGGTCCCTCTCTCTCTCCAACCCCAGGCCCCCCCTCTCTCTCCAACCCCAGGTCCCTCTCTCTCTCCAACCCCAGGCCCCCCTCTCTCTCTCCAACCCCAGGCCCCTCCTCTCTCTCCAACCCCAGGGCCCCCTCTCTCTCCAGCCCCAGGCCCCTGCTCTCTCTCCAGCACCAGGCCCCCTCTCTCTCCAACCCCAGGGCTCCCGTTCTCTCTCTCCACCCCCCGGCCCTCCTCCCTCTCTCCCCCATCTCTCTCTACTCCCTCCCCCGTCCCCTCTCTCTCTAAACCCCTCGGCCTCGCTCTCTGCAGCCCCCCCCCCCCGCCCAGTCTCTCTCTCTCCCTCCACCTCTCTCTCCATCCCAGTCTCTCTCTCTTCCCCCTCTCTGGGGGGCTTGCTCTCTCTCGTTCTCTCTCCAGGGCAGGCACTAGGACTAAGGGGGCTTCCTCTGTCTCTTGCTCTCGCACTAGGACCCCGGGCGCTCACTCTCCCACTCTCTCAGGTGGGCACTAGGACCCCGGAGGTTCACCATATCTCTTGCTCCCTTGCTCGGGCGGGCACAAGGACCCCGGGGGCTCCATCTCCCTCACTCAGGCGGGCAGTAGGACCCCGGGGGCACCCTCTCCCCCCTCTCAGGTGGGCACTAGGACCCCGGGGGCACCCTCTCCCCCCTCTCAGGCGGGCACTAGGACCCCGGGGGCACCCTCTCCCCCCTCAGGTGGGCACTAGGACCTCAGGGGCTTGCCCTATCTCTTGCTCTCTCTCTCTAGGGCGGGCACTCGGACCCCGGGTGCTCCCTCTCCCCACTCTCGGGCAGGAACGAGGACCCCGGGGGCTTGCCCTATCTCTTGCATCCTCTCTCTAGCGCAGGCACTAGGACCCCATGGGCTCTCCCCCTCTCCATATGTAGGACGGGCACTAGGACCCCGGGGCCTCGCCCTATCTTTTGCTCTCTCTCTCTAGGGCGGGCTCCAGGATCCCCGGGCACTCCATCTCCCCCTCACTCAGGCGGGCACTAGGACCCCAGGGGCTCCCTCTCCCCACTCTCCCTCTCTAGGGCAGGCACTAGGACCCCGGGGGCTCACGCTATCTCTTGCTTTCTCTCTAGGGTGGGCACTAGGACCCAAGGGGCTCCCTCTCCCCCTCTCTCGGGCGGGCACTAGGACCCCGGGGGCTCGCCCTGTCTCTTGCTCTCTCTGGGACGGGCATTAGGACCCCGGGGGCTCCCTCACCGCATCGCTCTAGGGCGGGCACGAGGACCCCGGGGACTCCTTCTATCCCTCTCTCAGGTAGGCACTCTGACCCCGGGGGCTCTCCCTGTCTCTTGCTCTCTCTGGGGCGGGCACTAGGACCCCGGGGGCTCCCTCTCTCTCGGGCGGGCACTAGGACCCCGGGGGCTCCCTTTCCCCTAGTCCCTCTCTTTGGGGCGGGCACTAGGACCCCGGGGGCTCCCTCTCCCCACTCTCCCCCTCTAGGGCGGGCACTAGGACCCCGGGGATGCACGCTATCTCCTGCTTTCTCTCTAGTGTGGGCACTAGGACCCTGAGGGCTCCCTCACCCACTCGGGCAGGAACTAGGACCCCGGGGGCTCTCCCCCTCGCCCTATCTAGGACGGGCACTAGGACCCCGGGGGCTTGCCCTGTCTCTTGCACTCTCGGTCAGGCATTATGGTGCCGGGAGACACCTTCTCTCCATCTCCAAGGCGGGCACTAGGACCCCGGGGGCTCGCCCTATCTCTTGCTCTCTCTCACGTGGGCACATGAACCCCGGGGGCTGCCTCTCCCCCAGGCGGGCACTAGGACCCCACGGGCGCACCCTGTCTCTTGCTCTCTCTGGGACGGGCACTAGGACCCCGGGGGCTCCCTCTCCCCACTCTCCCTCTCTAGGGCGGGCACTAGGACCCCGGGGACTCACGCTATCTCTTGCTTTCTCTCTAGGGTGGGCACTAGGACCCTGAGGGCTCCCTCACCCTCTCGGGCAGGAACTATGACCCCGGGGGCTCTCCCCCTCTCCCTATCTAGGACGGGCACTAGGACCCCGGGGGCACGCCCTGTCTCTTGCTCTCTCTAGGCCGGGCACTAGGACCCCGGGGGCTCCCTCTTTCTATCTCTCAGGCGGGCACTAGGACCCAAGGGGCTCCCTCTCCCCCTCTCTCGGGCGGGCACTAGGACCCCGGGGGCTTGCCCTGTCTCTTGCACTCTCTCGGGCAGGCATTATGGTCCCGGGAGACACCTTCCCTCCGTCTCCAGGGCGGGCACTAGGACCCCGGGGGCTCGCCCTATCTCTTGCTCTCTCTCACGTGGGCACATGAACCCCGGGGGCTCCCACTCCCCCGGGCGGGCACTAGTACCCCACGGGCGCACCCTGTCTCTTGCTCTCTCTCTGGGACGGGCACTAGGACCCCGGGGGCTCCCTCTCCCCCACTCTCTCTCTCTGGCGCGGGCACTAGGACTCCGGGGGCTCCCTCACCGCGTCGCTCTAGGGCGGGCATGAGGACCCCGGGGGCTCCTTCTATGCCTCTCTTAGGTGGGCACTAGGACCTCGAGGGCTCCCTCTCCCAGGTGGGCACTAGGACTCTGGAGGCTCCCACTCCCCCTCTCTCTAGGGCAGGCACTAGGACCCCAGGGGTTCCTTCTATCTTTCTCCAAGGCGGGCACTAGGACCCCGGGGACTCCTTCTATCCCTCTCTCAGGTGGGCACTAGGACCCCGGGGGCTCTCCCTGTCTCTTGCTCTCTCTGGCGGGCGGGCACTAGGACCCCGGGGACTCCTTCTATCCCTCTCTCTGGGGCGGGAACTAGGACCCCGGGGGCTCCCTCTCTCTCGGGCGGGCACTAGGACCCCGGGAGTTTGCCCAGTCTCTTGTACTCTCTCAGGCGGGCACTAGTACCCTAGGGGCTCCCTCTCACCCCACTCCCTCTCTCTGCTGCGGGCACTGGGACCCCGTGGGCTCCCTCTCCCCCACTCCACCTCTCTGGGGCGGGCACGAGGACCCATGGGGCTCCCTCTCCCCCACTCTCTCTCAATAGAGCGGGAACTCGGACCCCGGGGTCTCTGTCTCCCCCAGTCCCTCTCTCTGAGGTGGGCACTAGGACCCCAGGGGCTCCATTCTCTGGGGCGGGCACTAGGACCCCGGGGGCTCTCCCTGTCTCTTGCTCTCTCTGGGACGGGCACTAGGACCCCGTGGGCTCCCTCTCCCCCACTCTGTCTCCGAGGCAGGCACTAGGACCCCGGGGGCTCCCTCCCCCCTACTCCCTCTCTGGGGCGGGCACTAGGACCCCGGGGGCTCCCTCACCACATCGCTCTCAGTGGGCACTAGGACGCCGCGGGCTCGCCCTGTCTCTTGCTCTCTCTGGGATGGGCATTAGGACCCCGGGGGCTCCCTCACCGCATCGCAATAGGGCGGGCACGAGGACCCCGGGGGGTCCTTCTATGCCTCTCTTAGGCAGGCACTAGGACCTCGGGGGCTCCCTCTCCCAGGCGGGTACTAGGACTCTGGAGGCTCCCACTCCCCCTCTCTCTAGGGCAGGCACTAGGACCCCAGGGGTTCCTTCTATCCCTCTCTCAGGTAGGCACTCTGACCCCGGGGGCTCTCCCTGTCTCTTGCTCTCTCTGGGGCGGGCACTAGGACCCCGGGGGCTCCCTCTCTCTCGGGCGGGCACTAGGACCCCGGGAGTTTGCCCAGTCTCTTGTACTCTCTCAGGCGGGCACTAGCACCCCAGGGGCTCCCTCTCTGCTGCGGGCACTGGGACCCCGTGGGCTCCTTCTCCCCCACTCTGTCTCCGAGGCAGGCACTAGGACCCCGGGGGCTCCCTCTCCCCCACTCCATCTCTCTGGGGCGGGCACGAGGACCCCGGGGGCTCCCTCTCCCCCACTCTCTCTCAATAGAGCGGGCACTCGGACCCCGGGGTCTCCCTCTCCCCCACTCCCTCTCTCTGAGGTGGACACTAGGACCCCAGGGGCTCCATTCTCTGGGGCGGGCACTAGGACCCCGGGGGTTTGCCCAGTCTCTTGCACTCTCTCAGGCGGGCACTAGGACCCCATGGGCTCCCTCTCCCCCACTCTCTCTCTCCAGGGGGGGCATTAGGACCCCGGGGGCTCCCTCTCCCCCACTCCCTCTCTCTGGGGCGGGCACTAGGACCCCGGGGGCTCCCTCTCTCTCGGGCGGGCACTAGGACCCCGGGGGCTCCCTTTCCCCTCGTCCCTCTCTTTGGGGCGGGCACTAGGACCCCGGGGGCTCCCTCTCCCCACTCTCCCCCTCTAGGGCGGGCACTAGGACCCTGGGGACTCACGCTATCTCTTGCTTTCTCTCTAGTGTGGGCACTAGGACCCTGAGGGCTCCCTCACCCACTCGGGCAGGAACTAGGACCCCGGGGGCTCTCCCCCTCGCCCTATCTAGGACGGGCACTAGGACCCCGGGGGCACGCCCTGTCTCTTGCACTCTCGGTCAGGCATTATGGTGCCGGGAGACACCTTCTCTCCATCTCCAAGGCGGGCACTAGGACCCCGGGGGCTCGCCCTATCTCTTGCTCTCTCTCACGTGGGCACATGAACCCCGGGGGCTGCCTCTCCCCCAGGCGGGCACTAGGACCCCACGGGCGCACCCTGTCTCTTGCTCTCTCTGGGACGGGCACTAGGACCCCGGGGGCTCCCTCTCCCCACTCTCCCTCTCTAGGGCGGGCACTAGGACCCCGGGGACTCACGCTATCTCTTGCTTTCTCTCTAGGGTGGGCACTAGGACCCTGAGGGCTCCCTCATCCTCTCGGGCAAAAACTAGGACCCCGGGGGCTCTCCCCCTCTCCCTATCTAGGACGGGCACTAGGACCCCGGGGGCACGCCCTGTCTCTTGCTCTCTCTGGGCCGGGCACTAGGACCCCGGTGGCTCCCTCACCCCTCTCTCTAGGGCGGGCACTAGGACCCCGGGGGCTCCCTCTTTCTATCTCTCAGGCGGGCACTAGGACCCCAGGGGCTCCCTGGCCCCCTCTCTCGGGCGGGCACTAGGACCCCGGGGGCTTGCCCTGTCTCTTGCACTCTCGGGCAGGCATTATGGTGCCGGGAGACACCTTCTCTCCATCTCCAGGGCGGGCACTAGGACCCCGGGGGCTCACCCTATCTCTTGCTCTCTCTCACGTGGGCACATGAACCCCGGGGGCTCCCTTCTCCACCAGGCGGGCACTAGGACCCCGTGGGCTCCCTCTCCCCCACTCTGTCTCCAAGGCAGGCACTAGGACCCCGGGGGCTCCCTCCCCCCTACTCCCTCTCTGGGGCGGGCACTAGGACCCCGGGGGCTCCCTCACCACATCGCTCTCAGTGGGCACTAGGATGCCGCGGGCTCGCCATGTCTCTTGCTCTCTCTGGGATGGGCATTAGGACCCCGGGGGCTCCCTCACCGCATCGCAATAGGGCGGGCACGAGGACCCCGGGGGGTCCTTCTATGCCTCTCTTAGGCAGGCACTAGGACCTCGGGGGCTCCCTCTCCCAGGCGGGTACTAGGACTCTGGAGGCTCCCACTCCCCCTCTCTCTAGGGCAGGCACTAGGACCCCAGGGGTTCCTTCTATCCCTCTCTCAGGTAGGCACTCTGACCCCGGGGGCTCTCCCCGTCTCTTGCTCTTTCTGGGGCGGGCACTAGCACCCCAGGGGCTCCCTCTCTGCTGCGGGCACTAGGACCCCGGGGGCTCCCTCTCCCCCACTCCATCTCTCTGGGGCGGGCACGAGGACCCATGGGGCTCCCTCTCCCCCACTCTCTCTCAATAGAGCGGGCACTCGGACCCCGGGGTCTCCCTCTCCCCCACTCCCTCTCTCTGAGGTGGACACTAGGACCCCAGGGGCTCCATTCTCTGGGGCGGGCACCAGGACCCCGGGGGTTTGCCCAGTCTCTTGCACTCTCTCAGGCGGGCACTAGGACCCCATGGGCTCCCTCTCCCCCACTCTCTCTCTCCAGGGGGGGCATTAGGACCCCGGGGGCTCCCTCTCCCCCACTCCCTCTCTCTGGGGCGGGCACTAGGACCCCGGGGGCTCCCTCTCTCTCGGGCGGGCACTAGGACCCCGGGGGCTCCCTTTCCCCTAGTCCCTCTCTTTGGGGCGGGCACTAGGACCCCGGGGGCTCCCTCTCCCCACTCTCCCCCTCTAGGGCGGGCACTAGGACCCTGGGGACTCACGCTATCTCTTGCTTTCTCTCTAGTGTGGGCACTAGGACCCTGAGGGCTCCCTCACCCACTCGGGCAGGAACTAGGACCCCGGGGGCTCTCCCCCTCGCCCTATCTAGGACGGGCACTAGGACCGCGGGGGCACGCCCTGTCTCTTGCACTCTCGGTCAGGCATTATGGTGCCGGGAGACACCTTCTCTCCATCTCCAAGGCGGGCACTAGGACCCCGGGGGCTCGCCCTATCTCTTGCTCTCTCTCACGTGGGCACATGAACCCCGGGGGCTGCCTCTCCCCCAGGCGGGCACTAGGACCCCACGGGCGCACCCTGTCTCTTGCTCTCTCTGGGACGGGCACTAGGACCCCGGGGGCTCCCTCTCCCCACTCTCCCTCTCTAGGGCGGGCACTAGGACCCCGGGGACTCACGCTATCTCTTGCTTTCTCTCTGGGGTGGGCACTAGGACCCTGAGGGCTCCCTCATCCTCTCGGGCAAAAACTAGGACCCCGGGGGCTCTCCCCCTCTCCCTATCTAGGACGGGCACTAGGACCCCGGGGGCACGCCCTGTCTCTTGCTCTCTCTGGGCCGGGCACTAGGACCCCGGTGGCTCCCTCACCCCTCTCTCTAGGGCGGGCACTAGGACCCCGGGGGCTCCCTCTTTCTATCTCTCAGGCGGGCACTAGGACCCCAGGGGCTCCCTCTCCCCCTCTCTTGGGCGGGCACTAGGACCCCAGGGGCTCCCTCTCCCCCTCTCTCGGGCGGGAACTAGGACCCCAGTGGCTCCCTCTCCCCCTGTCTCGGGCGGGCACTAGGACCCCGGGGGCTTGCCCTGTCTCTTGCACTCTCGGGCAGGCATTATGGTGCCGGGAGATACCTTCTCTCCATCTCCAGGGCGGGCACTAGGACCCCGGGGGCTCGCCCTATCTCTTGCTCTCTCTCACGTGGACACATGAACCCCGGGGACTGCCTCTCCCCCAGGCGGGCACTAGGACCCCGCGGGCGCACCCTGTCTCTTGCTCTCTCTGGGACGGGCACTCGGACCCCGGGGGCTCCCTCTCCCCCACTCTCTCTCTCTGGGGCGGGCACTAGGACCCCGGGGGCTCCCTTTCCCCGAGTCCTATCTTTGGGGCGGGCACTAGGACCCCGGGGGCTCCCTCTCCCCCACTCTCTCTCAATAGAGTGGGCACTCGGACCCCGGGGGCTCACTCTGCCCCCACTGGGGCGGGCACTAGGACCCTGTGGTCTTGCCCGATCTCTGGCTCTCTAGGGTGGGCACTAGGCTCCCTCTCCCCCCACTGCCTCTATCTCTGAGACGGGCACTAGGACCCCGGGGGCTCCCACTCCCCTACTCCTTCTCGCTGAGGCTGGCACTAGGACCCCAGGGGCTCCCACTCTGTAGGGCGGGCACTAGGACCCTGGGGACTCCCTCTCCCCCACTCCCTTTCTCAAGGATGGGCACTAGGACCCCAGGGGCTCCCTCTCCCCTCTCCCTCTCTGTGGGCTGGCACTAGGACCCAGGGTCTCCCTCTCCCCCACTCACTCTCTGTAGAACGGGCACAGGGACCCCGGGGGCTCCCTCTCCCTCTCTCTGGGGCGGATACTAGGACCCTGGGGTCTCCCTCTCCCCCACTCACTCTCTTAGGCGAGCACTAGGATCCCGGAGGCTCCCTCTCCCCAATTCCCACTCTCTAGGGCGGGCACTAGGACCTCGGGGGCTCCCTCTCCCCCACTCTCTCTCTCTCTGGGGTGGGCACTAGGACCCCGGGGGCTCCCAAACTCCCACTCCCTCTCTCTGGGCGGGCACTAGGACACCGTGGGCTCCCTCTCCCCCACTCCCTCTCTCTGGGCGGGCACTAGGACCCCCGGGGCTCCCTCTTCCCACTCCCTATCTCTGGAACGGGCACAAGGACCCCGGAGACTCCCAAACCCCCCCACTCCCTCTCTCTAGGGCGGGCACTAGGACCCCAGGGGCTTACCCAGTCTCTTGCACTCTCTCTAAGGCAGGCACTAGGACCCCGGGGGCTCCCTCTCCCCCACTCCCTCTCTCTAGGGCGGGCACTAGGACCCCAGGGGCTTACCCAGTCTCTTGCACTCTCTCTAAGGCAGGCACTAGGACCCCAGGGGCTCTCTCTCCCCCGACTCCCTCTCTCTTGGCGGGCACTAGTATCCCAGGGGCTCCCTCGCCCCCATTCCCTCTGGGGCAGACACTAGGACCCCGGGGGCTTACCCAGTCTCTTGCACTCTCTCTAAGGCAGGCACTAGGACCCCAGGGGGCTCCCTCTCCCCCATTCCCTGTGTCTAGGGCGGGCACTAGGACCCCGGGGGCTCCCTCTCTCTCGGGCGGGCACTAGGACCCCGGGGGTTTGCCCAGTCTCTTGCACTCTCTCAGGCGGGCACTAGGACCCCGGGGGCTCCCTCTCCCCCACGCCCTCTCTCTGGGGCGGGCACTAGGACCCCGGGGGCTCCCTTTCCCCTAGTCCCTCTCTTTGGGGCGGGCACTAGGACCCCGGGGGCTCCCTCTCCCCACACTCCCTCTCTAGGGCGGGCACTAGGACCCCGGGGACTCACGCTATCTCTTGCTTTCTCTCTAGTGTGGGCACTAGGACCCTGAGGGCTCCCTCACCCACTCGGGCAGGAACTAGGACCCCGGGGGCTCTCCCCCTCTCCCTATCAAGGACGGGCACTAGGACCCCGGGGGCACGCCCTGTCTCTTGCTCTCTTTGGGCCGGGCACTAGGACCCCGGTGGCTCCCTCACCCCTCTCTCTAGGGCGGGCACTAGGACCCTGGGGGCTCCCTCTTTCTATCTCTCAGGCGGGCACTCGGACCCCGGGGGCTCACTCTCTCCCCCACTGGGGCGGGCACTAGGACCCTGTGGTCTTGCCCTATCTCTGGCTCTCTAGGGTGGGCACTAGGCTCCCTCTCCCCCCACTGCCTCTATCTCTGAGACGGGCACTAGGACCCCGGGGGCTCCCACTCCCCTACTCCTTCTCGCTGAGGCTGGCACTAGGACCCCAGGGGCTCCCACTCTGTAGGGCGGGCACTAGGACCCTGGGGACTCCCTCTCCCCCACTCCCTTTCTCAAGGGCGGGCACTAGGACCCCGGGGGCTCCCTCTCCCCTCTCCCTCTCTGTGGGCTGGCACTAGGACCCAGGGTCTCCCTCTCCCCCACTCACTCTCAGTAAAACGGGCACAGGGACCCCGGGGGCTCCCTCTCCCTCTCTCTGGGGCGGATACTAGGACCCTGGGGTCTCCCTCTCCCCCACTCACTCTCTTAGGCGAGCACTAGGATCCCGGAGGCTCCCTCTCCCCCACTCTCTCTCTCTCTGCGGCGGGCACGAGGACCCTGGGGGCTCCCTCGCCCCCATTGCCTCTGGGGTGGGCACTAGGACCCCGGAGACTCCCAAACCCCCCCACTCCCTCTCTCTGGAACGGGCACTAGGACCCCGGAGACTCCCAAACCCCCCCACTCCCTCTCTCTGGAACGGGCACAAGGACCCCGGAGACTCCCAAACCCCCCCACTCCCTCTCTCAGGCGGGCACTAGGACCCCGGGGGCTCTCTCTCCCCCGACTCCCTCTCTCTTGGCGGGCACTAGTATCCCAGGGGCTCCCTCGCCCCCATTCCCTCTGGGGCGGACACTAGGACCCCAGGGGCTCCCTTCCCTCACTCCCTCTCTCGGCCAGGCACAAGGACCCCGGGGGCTTACCCAGTCTCTTGCACTCTCTCTAAGGCAGGCACTAGGACCCCAGAGTGCTCCCTCTCCCCCATTCCCTGTGTCTAGGGCGGGCACTAGGACCCCGGGGATTTGCCCAGTCTCTTGCACTCTCTCAGGCGGGCACTAGGACCCCATGGGCTCCCTCACCACTCGGGCAGGAACTAGGACCCCGGGGGCTCTCCCCCTCTCCCTATCAAGGACGGGCACTAGGACCCCGGGGGCACGCCCTGTCTCTTGCTCTCTTTGGGCCGGGCACTAGGACCCCGGTGGCTCCCTCACCCCTCTCTCTAGGGCGGGCACTAGGACCCCGGGGGCTCCCTCTTTCTATCTCTCAGGCGGGCACTAGGACCCCAGGGGCTCCCTCTCCCCCACTCTCTCTCAATAGAGTGGGCACTCGGACCCCGGGGGCTCACTCTCTCCCCCACTGGGGCGGGCACTAGGACCCTGTGGTCTTGCCCTATCTCTGGCTCTCTAGGGTGGGCACTAGGCTCCCTCTCCCCCCACTGCCTCTATCTCTGAGACGGGCACTAGGACCCCGGGGGCTCCCACTCCCCTACTCCTTCTCGCTGAGGCTGGCACTAGGACCCCAGGGGCTCCCACTCTGTAGGGCGGGCACTAGGACCCTGGGGACTCCCTCTCCCCCACTCCCTTTCTCAAGGGCGGGCACTAGGACCCAGGGTCTCCCTCTCCCCCACTCACTCTCAGTAAAACGGGCACAGGGACCCCGGGGGCTCCCTCTCCCTCTCTCTGGGGCGGATACTAGGACCCTGGGGTCTCCCTCTCCCCCACTCACTCTCTTAGGCGAGCACTAGGATCCCGGAGGCTCCCTCTCCCCCACTCTCTCTCTCTCTACGGCGGGCACGAGGACCCTGGGGGCTCCCTCGCCCCCATTGCCTCTGGGGTGGGCACTAGGACCCCGGAGACTCCCAAACCCCCCCACTCCCTCTCTCTGGAACGGGCACTAGGACCCCGGAGACTCCCAAACCCCCCCACTCCCTCTCTCTGGAACGGGCACAAGGACCCCGGAGACTCCCAAACCCCCCCACTCCCTCTCTCAGGCGGGCACTAGGACCCCAGGGGCTTACCCAGTCTCTTGCACTCTCTCCAAGGCAGGCACTAGGACCCCGGGGGCTCTCTCTCCCCCGACTCCCTCTCTCTTGGCGGGCACTAGTATCCCAGGGGCTCCCTCGCCCCCATTCCCTCTGGGGCGGACACTAGGACCCCAGGGGCTCCCTTCCCTCACTCCCTCTCTCGGCCAGGCACAAGGACCCCGGGGGCTTACCCAGTCTCTTGCACTCTCTCTAAGGCAGGCACTAGGACCCCAGAGTGCTCCCTCTCCCCCATTCCCTGTGTCTAGGGCGGGCACTAGGACCCCGGGGATTTGCCCAGTCTCTTGCACTCTCTCAGGCGGGCACTAGGACCCCATGGGCTCCCTCACCCACTCGGGCAGGAACTAGGACCCCGGGGGCTCTCCCCCTCTCCCTATCAAGGACGGGCACTAGGACCCCGGGGGCACGCCCTGTCTCTTGCTCTCTTTGGGCCGGGCACTAGGACCCCGGTGGCTCCCTCACCTCTCTCTCTAGGGCGGGCACTAGGACCCCGGGGGCTCCCTCTTTCTATCTCTCAGGCGGGCACTAGGACCCCAGGGGCTCCCTCTCCCCCACTCTCTCTCAATAGAGTGGGCACTCGGACCCCGGGGGCTCACTCTCTCCCCCACTGGGGCGGGCACTAGGACCCTGTGGTCTTGCCCTATCTCTGGCTCTCTAGGGTGGGCACTAGGCTCCCTCTCCCCCCACTGCCTCTATCTCTGAGACGGGCACTAGGACCCCGGGGGCTCCCTCTCTGTGGGGCGGGCACTAGGACCCTGGGGACTCCCTCTCCCCCACTCCCTTTCTCAAGGGCGGGCACTAGGACCCCGGGGGCTCCCTCTCCCCTCTCCCTCTCTGTGGGCTGGCACTAGGACCCAGGGTCTCCCTCTCCCCCACTCACTCTCTGTAGAACGGGCACAGGGACCCCGGGGGCTCCCTCTCCCTCTCTCTGGGGCGGATACTAGGACCCTGGGGTCTCCCTCTCCCCCACTCACTCTCTTAGGCGAGCACTAGGATCCCGGAGGCTCCCTCTCCCCAATTCCCACTCTCTAGGGCGGGCACGAGGACCCTGGGGGCTCCCTCGCCCCCATTGCCTCTGGGGTGGGCACTAGGACCCCGGGGGCTCCCTCTCCCCCCACTCCCTCTCTCAGGCGGGCACTAGGACCCCAGGGGGCTCCTTCTCCCCCATTCCCTGTGTCTAAGGCGGGCACTAGGACCCCAGGGGCTCCCTCTCTCTGAAGCAGGCACTAGTACCCCGGGGGCTCCGTCTCCCCCCACTCCCTCTCTCTAGGGCGGGCACTAGGACCCCAGGAGCTCCCTCTCTCCCCCACTCCCTCTGTCAATGGCGGGCACTAGGACCCCGGAGCTCCCTCTCTCTAGGGCAGGCACTCGGACCCCAGGGGCTCCCTCTCCCCCATTCCCTCTGTCTAGGGCGGGCACTAGGACCCCAGGGGCTCCCTCTCCCCCACTCCCTCTCTCTAGGCTGGGCACTAGGACCCCGGGGGCTCCCTCTCTCCCCCACTCCATCTCTCTGGGGCGGGCACTAGGACCCCGGGGGCTCCCTCTCTCCCCCACTCCATCTCTCTGGGGCGGGCACTAGGACCCCGGGGGCTCCCTCTCTCCCCCACTCTTACTCTGGGCAGGCTCTAGGACACTGGGGGCACCCTCTCTCCCCCACTCCCACTCTCTGAGGCGGGCACTAGGACCCCAGGGGCTCCCTCTCCCCCACTCCCTCTCTTTTGGCGGGCACTAGTATCCCAGGGGCTCCCTCGCCCCCATTCCCTCTGGGGCGGACACTAGGACCCCAGGGGCGGACACTAGGACCCCAGGGGCGGACACTAGGATCCCAGGGGCGGACACTAGGACCCCAGGGGCGGACATTAGGATCCCAGGGGCGGACACTAGGACCCCGGGGGCTCCCTTCCCTCACTCCCTCTCTCTAGGGCGGGCACTAGGATCCTGGGGGCTCCCTCTCTCCCCCATTCCCACTTTCTAGGGCGGGCACTAGGACCCCGAGGGCTCCCTCTCTCCCCCATTCCCACTTTCTAGGGCGGGCACTAGGACCCCAGGGGCTCCCTCTCTCCCCCATTCCCACTTTCTAGGGCGGGCACTAGGACCCCCGAGGGCTCCCTCTCTCCCCCACTCCCACTTTCTAGGGCGGGCACTAGGACCCCAGGGGCTCCCTCTCTCCCCCATTCCCACTTTCTAGGGCGGGCACTAGGACCCCAGGGGCTCCCTCTCTCCCCCATTCCCACTTTCTAGGGCGGGCACTAGGACCCCGAGGGCTCCCTCTCTCCCCCACTCCCACTTTCTAGGGCGGGCACTAGGACCCCGGGGGCTCCCTCTCTCCCCCACTCCCACTTTCTAGGGCGGGCACTAGGACCCCGGGGGCTCCCTCTCTCCCCCATTCCCACTCTGTAGGGCGGGCTCTAGGACCCCAGGGGCTCCCTCTCTCCCCCACCATCTTTCTCTGTAGCGGGCACTAGGACCCCGGGGGGCTTCCTCTTCCCCCCATTCCCTTTCTCTGGGGCGGGCACTAGGACCCCGGGGGCTCCCTCTCTCCCCCACTCCCTCTCTCTAGGGCGGGCACTAGGACCCCGGGGGCTCCCTCTCCCCCCACTCCCTCTCTCTAGGGCGGGCACTAGGACCCCGGGGGCTCCCTCTCTCCCCCACTCCCTCTCTCAGGCGGGCACTAGGACCCCGGGGGCTCCCTCTCTCCCCCACTCCCTCTCTCAGGCGGGCACTAGGACCCCGGGGGCTCCCTCTCTCCCCCACTCTCTTTCTCTAGGGCGGGCACTAGGACCCCGGGGGCTCCCTCTCTCCCCCACTCCCTCTCTCAGGCGGGCACTAGGACCCCGGGGGCTCCCTCTCTCCCCCACTCTCTTTCTCTAGGGCGGGCACTAGGACCCCGGAGGGCTTCCTCTCCCCCATTTCCTTTCTCTGGGGCGGGCTCTAAGACCCCGTGGGCTCCCTCTCTCCCCCACTCCCACTTTCTAGGGCGGGCAGTAGGACACTGGGGGCTCCCTCTCTCCCCCACTCCCACTCTCTGAGGCGGGCACTAGGACCCCAGGGGCTCCCTCTCCCCCACTCCCTCTCTTTTGGCGGGCACTAGTATCCCAGGGGCTCCCTCGTCCCCATTCCCTCTGGGGCGGACACTAGGATCCCAGGGGCGGGCACTAGGACCCCGGGGGCTTACCCAGACTCTTGCACTCTCTCTAAGGCAGTCACTAGGACCCCGAGGGCTCCCTCTCTCCCACTCTCCTTCTCTGGGGCGGGCACTAGGACCCCGGGGGCTCCCTCTCTCCCCCACTCCCTCTCTCTAGGGCGGGCACTAGGAACCCGGGAGGCTCCCTCTCTCCCCCACCATCTTTCTTTGAGGCGGGCACTAGGACCCCGGGGGGCTTCCTCTCCCCCATTCCCTTTCTCTGGGGCGGGCTCTAGGACCCCGTGGGCTCCCTCTCTCCCACTTTCTAGGACGGGCACTAGGACCCCGGGTGCTCCCTCTCCCCCACTCTCTTTCTCTGGGGCGGACACTAGGACCCCGGGGGCTCCCTCTCTCCCCCATTCCCACTCTGTAGGGCGGGCTCTAGGACCCCGGGTGCTCCCTCTCCCCCACTCTCTTTCTCTGGGGCGGACACTAGGACCCCAGGGGCGGGCACTAGGACCCCAGGGGCGGGCACTAGGACCCCGGGGGCTCCCTCTCTCCCCCACTCCCACTCTGTAGGGCGGGCTCTAGGACCCCAGGGGCTCCCTCTCTCCCCCACCATCTTTCTCTATAGCGGGCACTAGGACCCCGGGGGGCTTCCTCTTCCCCCATTCCCTTTCTCTGGGGCGGGCTCTAGGACCCCGTGGTCTCGCCCTATCTCTGGGTCTCGCTCGGGCGGGCACTAGGACCCCGGGGGCCGCTCCTCCCTCACCCCCTCTCTCGCTCGCCGATCCCGCTCCAGCTCCGCTCCGCCGCCGCCTCTCGGCCTCCGTCGGTCCGCCCGCTCAGCGCTCCCCAGGAACCGGAAGCTCCCAGCCCGAGATCCCTTCCCCGTCTCTGGATGCCCCGCACAAAGGTTCCGGGAGAAAAGGATTCCGGGGGTTGAAAACAATTCTAAATAAAATCCTATAGACTGTAGACACAATCCTATAGACACCCTATAGACTGCAGACACAACCCCATAGACACCCTATAGACTGCAGACACAACCCCATAGACACCCTATAGACCGCAGACACAACCCCATAGACACCCTATAGACCGCAGACACAACCCCATAGACACCCTATAGACTGCAGACACAACCCCATAGACACCCTATAGACTGCAGACACAACCCCATAGACACCCTATAGACTGCAGACACAACCCCGTAGACACCCTATAGACCGCAGACACAACCCCATAGACACCCTATAGACCGCAGACACAACCCCATAGACACCCTACAAGCAGTTGATGCCACCCTAATGACACCCTACAGACTGCAGATACAGCCCTATAGACACCTTATAGACTAGATAAAGCCCCACAGACACCCTATAGACTGTAGACACAATCCTATAGACACCATATAGACTGTAGACACGATCCTATAGACACCCTATAGACTGTCGATACAGCCCCATAGACACCCTATAGACTGCAGGTACAGCCCTATAGACACCCTACAGACTGCAGGTATAGCCCTATAGACACCCTACAGTCTGCAGGTACAGCCCTATAGACACCCTATAGACTGCAGGTACAGCCCTATAGACACCCTATAGACTGTCGATACAGCCCCATAGACACCCTATAGACTGCAGGTACAGCCCTATAGACACCCTACATACTGCAGGTACAGCCCTATAGACACCCTATAGACTGCAGGTACAGCCCTATAGACACCCTATAGACTGCAGGTATAGCCCTATAGACACCCTACAGACTGCAGGTATAGCCCTATAGACACCCTGTAGACTGCAGGTACAGCCCTATAGGCACCCTATAGACTGCAGGTACAGCCCTATAGACACCCTATATACTGCAGGTACAGCCCTATAGACACCCTATAGACTGCAGATACAGCCCTAAGAACGGAGAGGTACTCATCAAGGACAGGGAGGCAGTCAGTGCCCACTGGAAGGAGCACTTCGAAGATCTCCTTAACCGAGACTCTGTCTTCGATGCGAGTGTCCTCAACTCCATCCCGCAGCATGCTACCCGCCACCATCTCAGCACAACCCCAGCCCGGCATGAGGTTGAAAAGGCCATCCGACAACTGAAGAACAACAAGGCCTCAGGAGTAGATGGAATCCCCGCCGAGGCGCTAAAGCATGGCGGAGAAGCACTACTGGTGCGAATTCATGAATTAATTTCTCTTATCTGGAAGGAGGAGAGCATGCCAGGGATCTCAGAGACGCTGTAATTGTGACCATCTTCAAGAAAGGTGACAAGTCCGATTGCAGTAGTTACAGAGGAGTTTCCCTGCTGTCTGCCACAGGGAAAGTCATCGCAAGAATCCTCCTCAATCGCCTTCTCCCAGTGGCTAAAGAGTTCCTCCCAGTGTCGCAATGCGGATTCCGCCCACTAAGGGGCACAATGGACATGATCTTCACCGTGCGTCAACTACAAGAGAAATGCAGGGAACAGCGCCAACCGCTGTACATGGCCTTCTTTGATCTCACAAAGGCCTTCGACACTGTCAACCGTGAGGGATTATGGAGTGTCCTCCTCAAATTCGGCTGCCCTCAAAAGTTTGTCACCATCCTCCACCTGCTTCACGACGACATGCAAGCCGTGATCCTGACCAACGGATCCACCACAGACCCAATTCACGTACGAACCGGGGTCAAGCAAGGCTGTGTCATCGCACCAACGCTCTTCTCGATCTTCCTTGCGGCAATGCTCCATCTCACCCTCAGTAAGCTCCCCGCTGGAGTGGAGCTAATTTACAGAACAAATGGGAAACTGTTCAACCTCCGTCGCCTCCAGTCCAGATCCAAGGTCGTCTCATCCTCTGTTGTCGAATTACAGTCTGCAGACGACGCTTGCGTCTGCGCTCACTCAGAAGTCGAACTCCAAACCATCGTCAACACCTTCACCGAAGCGTACGAGAGCATGGGCCTTACACTAAACATCCGTAAGACAAAAGTCCTCTACCAACCTGCCCCCGCCACACAGTACTGCCCCCCGATTATCAAAATCCATGACAAGGCCTTGGACAACGTGGACCACTTTCCATACCTCGGGAGCCTACTGTCAACAAGGGCAGACGTCGATGACGAAGTCCAACACTGCTGTCAGTGTGCCAGTGCAGCCTTCGGTCACCCGAGGAAGAGAGTGTTTGAAGACCAGGACCTCAAACCCGGCACCAAGCTCATGGTCTACAGAGCAGTAGTAATACCTGCCCTCCTGTATGCCTCAGAGACATGGACCATGTACAGCAGGCACCTCAAAGCACTGGAGAGGTACCACCAACGCTGCCTCCGCAAGATCCTGCAAATCCATTGGCAGGATAGGCGCACCAACGTCAGTGTTCTCGCTCAGGCCAACCTCCCCAGCATCGAAGCTTTGACCACGCTCGATCAGCTCCGATGGACGGGTCACATCGTCCACATGCCCGATACGAGACTCCCAAAACAAGCGCTCCACTCAGAGCTCCGACATGGCAAGAGAGCCCCAGGTGGGCAGAGGAAACGCTTCAAGGACACCCTCAAATCCTCCTTGAAAAAGTGTAACATCCCCACCGACACCTGGGAATCCCTGGCCCAAGACCGCACAATGTGGAGGAGAAGCATCCGGGAAGGCACTGAACACCTCGAGTCTCTTCGCTGGGAGCAAGCGGAAGCCAAGCGCAAGGAGCGCACGTCAACCCAAGCACCCCACCCACCCGCCCCTTCAACCAACGTCTGCCCCACCTGTGACAGAGACTGTAGGTCCTGCATTGGACTCATCAGTCACCTGGGAACTCATTGTTAATGTGGAAGCAAGTCATCCTCGGTTCCGAGGGACTGCCTAAGAAGAAGAACAACCCTATAGACATCCCATATACTGTAGATACAACTTTATAGACACCACATAGACTGGAAATATACTGATATACCTGTAACCCTATATACCAATGCTCCTATATTACTATACACCTACGTTCCTATGAAACTTCCTATGTAAACATGTCACAGTTTCATTACATCCTCCTGCCAGAGGTGGCGCTATAGCAGAAAGGCCCGGCATCTCCCAGCCCCACGGCCTGCTCCACTCCAACCAAATCTATGTCTCAAGTTCCAAAATAACCGTTTACTTTTCCTCTTTATTGATCAATAGCGACATCAACTCTGAACAAGGCGCCAAAATAATGGCAGAATATAGGACTGGAGAACATCAGCGCGCCCCACTCCAATCGTCCCCCCCCCCCACCTGCTCCCTGCCTCAGACTCTAACCCCGCATCATCTTCTTGAC
>JASTWF010000222.1:246964-280282 GCA_030390025.1 Squalus acanthias
GGCACTAGGACCTCAGGGGCTTGCCCTATCTCTTGCTCTCTCTCTCTAGGGCGGGCACTCGGACCCCGGGTGCTCCCTCTCCCCACTCTCGGGCAGGAACGAGGACCCCGGGGGCTTGCCCTATCTCTTGCTTCCTCTCTCTAGCGCAGGCACTAGGACCCCATGGGCTCTCCCCCTCTCCATATGTAGGACGGGAACTAGGACCCCGGGGGCTCGCCCTATCTTTTGCTCTCTCTCTCTAGGGCGGGCTCCAGGATCCCCGGGCACTCCATCTCCCCCTCACTCAGGCGGGCACTAGGACCCCAGGGGCTCCCTCTCCCCACTCTCCCTCTCTAGGGCAGGCACTAGGACCCCGGGGGCTCACGCTATCTCTTGCTTTCTCTCTAGGGTGGGCACTAGGACCCCGGGGGCTCCCTCACCCTCTCGGGCAGGAACTAGGACCCCGGGGGCTCTCCCTCTCCCCCTCTCTCGGGCGGGCACTAGGACCCCGGGGGCTCGCCCTGTCTCTTGCTCTCTCTGGGACGGGCATTAGGACCCCGGGGGCTCCCTCACCGCATCGCTCTAGGGCGGGCACGAGGACCCCGGGGGCTCCTTCTATCCCTCTCTCAGGTAGGCACTCTGACCCCGGGGGCTCTCCCTGTCTCTTGCTCTCTCTGGGGCGGGCACTAGGACCCTGGGAGTTTGCCCAGTCTCTTGTACTCTCTCAGGCGGGCACTAGCACCCCAGGGGCTCCCTCTCTGCTGCGGGCACTGGGACCCCGTGGGCTCCCTCTCCCCCACTCTGTCTCCGAGGCAGGCACTAGGACCCCGGGGGCTCCCTCTCCCCCACTCCATCTCTCTGGGGCGGGCACGAGGACCCATGGGGCTCCCTCTCTCTCGGGCGGGCACTAGGACCCCAGGGGCTCCCTCTCCCCCACTCTCTCTCTCTAGCGGGGGCACTAGGACCCCGGGGGCTCCCTCTCCCCCACTCCCTCTCTCTGGGGCGGGCACTAGGACCCCGGGGGCTCCCTTTCCCCTAGTCCCTCTCTTTGGGGCGGGCACTAGGACCCCGGGGGCTCCCTCTTTCTATCTCTCAGGCGGGCACTAGGACCCCGGGGGCTTGCCCTGTCTCTTGCACTCTCTCGGGCAGGCATTATGGTCCCGGGAGACACCTTCCCTCCATCTCCAGGGCGGGCACTAGGACCCCAGGGGCTCGCCCTATCTCTTGCTCTCTCTCACGTGGGCACATGAACCCCGGGGGCTCCCACTCCCCCGGGCGGGCACTAGGACCCCACGGGCGCACCCTGTCTCTTGCTCTCTCTCTGGGACGGGCACTAGGACTCCGGGGGCTCCCTCACCGCGTCGCTCTAGGGCGGGCATGAGGACCCCGGGGGCTCCTTCTATGCCTCTCTTAGGTGGGCACTAGGACCTCGAGGGCTCCCTCTCCCAGGTGGGCACTAGGACTCTGGAGGCTCCCACTCCCCCTCTCTCTAGGGCAGGCACTAGGACCCCAGGGGTTCCTTCTATCTTTCTCCCAGGCGGGCACTAGGACCCCGGGGGCTCTCCCTGTCTCTTGCTCTCTCTGGGGCGGGCACTAGGACCCCGGGGGCTCCCTCTCTCTCGGGCGGGCACTAGGACCCCGGGAGTTTGCCCAGTCTCTTGTACTCTCTCAGGCGGGCACGAGCACCCCAGGGGCTCCCTCTCTGCTGCGGGCACTGGGACCCCGTGGGCTCCCTCTCCCCCACTCTGTCTCCGAGGCAGGCACTAGGACCCCGGGGGCTCCCTCTCTCTCAGGCGGGCACTAGGACCCCGGGGGCTCCCTCTCCCCCACTCCCTCTCTCTGGGGCGGGCACTAGGACCCCGGGGGCTCCCTCTCCCCCACTCCCTCTCTCTCGGGCGGGCACTAGGACCCCGGGGGCTCCCTCTCTCTGGGGCGGGCACTAGGACCCCGGGGGCTCCCTCTCCCCCACTCCCTCTCTCTGGGGCGGGCACTAGGACCCCGGGGGCTCCCTCTCTCTGGGGCGGGCACTAGGACCCCGGGGGCTCCCTTTCCCCTAGTCCCTCTCTTTGGGGCGGGCACTAGGACCCCGGGGGCTCCCTCTCCCCACTCTCCCCCTCTAGGGCGGGCACTAGGACCCCGGGGACTCACGCTATCTCTTGCTTTCTCTCTAGTGTGGGCACTAGGACCCTGAGGGCTCCCTTACCCACTCGGGCAGGAACTAGGACCCCGGGGGCTCTCCCCCTCTTCCAATCTAGGACGGGCACTAGGACCCCGGGGGCACGCCCTGTCTCTTGCTCTCTCTGGGCCGGGCACTAGGACCCCGGGGGCTCCCTCGCCCCCACTCCCTCTCTCTGGGGCGGGCACTAGGACCCCGGGGGCTTGCCCTGTCTCTTGCACTCTCGGGCAGGCATTATGGTGCCGGGAGACACCTTCTCTCCATCTCCAGGGCGGGCACTAGGACCCCGGGGGCTCGCCCTATCTCTTGCTCTCTCTCACGTGGGCACATGAACCCCGGGGGCTGCCTCTCCCCCAGGCGGGCACTAGGGCCCCGCGGACGCACCCTGTCTCTTGCTCTCTCTGGGGCGGGCACTAGGACCCCGGGGGCTCCCTCTCCCCACTCTCCCTCTCTAGGGCGGGCACTAGGACCCCGGGGACTCACGCTATCTCTTGCTTTCTCTCTAGGGTGGGCACTAGGACCCTGAGGGCTCCCTCACCCACTCGGGCAGGAACTAGGACCCCGGGGGCTCTCCCCCTCTCCATATCTAGGACGGGCACTAGGACCCCGGGGGCACGCCCTGTCTCTTGCTCTCTCTGGGCCGGGCACTAGGACCCCAGTGGCTCCCTCACCCCTCTCTCTAGGGCGGGCACTAGGACCCCGGGGGCTCCCTCACCCCTCTCTCTGGGCCGGGCACTAGGAACCCGGGGGCTCCCTCTTTCTATCTCTCAGGCGGGCACTAGGACCCCAGGGGCTCCCTCTCCCCCTCTCTTGGGCGGGCACTAGGACCCCAGGGGCTCCCTCTCCCCCTCTCTCGGGCGGGCACTAGGACCCCGGGGGCTTGCCCTGTCTCTTGCACTCTCGGGCAGGCATTATGGTGCCGGGAGACACCTTCTCTCCATCTCCAGGGCGAGCACTAGGACCCCGGGGGCTCGCCCTATCTCTTGCTCTCTCTCACGTGGGCACATGAACCCCGGGGGCTCCCTTCTCCCCCAGGCGGGCACTAGGACCCCGCGGGCGCACCCGGTCTCTTGCTCTCTCTGGGACGGGCACTAGGACCCCTGGGGCTCCATCTCCCCCACTCTCTCTCTATAGAGTGGGCACTCGGACCCCGGGGGCTCCCTCTCCCCCACTCTCTCTCTCTGGGGAGGGCACTAGGACCCCGGGGGCTCCCTCTCCCCCACTCCATCTCTCTGGGGCGGGCACTAGGACCCCGGGGGCTCCCAAACCCCCCCACTCCCTCTCTCAGGCGTGCACTAGGATCCCAAGGGCTTACCCAGTCTCTTGCACTCTCTCTAAGGCAGGCACTAGGACACCGGAGGCTCTCTCTCCCCCGACTCCCTCTCTCTTGGCGGGCAGTAGTATCCCAGTGGCTCCCTCTCCCCCATTCCCTGTGTCTAGGGCGGGCACTAGGACCCCATGGGCTCCCTCTCCCCCACTCTCTCTCTCTAGGGGGGGCACTAGGACCCCATGGGCTCCCTCTCCCCCACTCTCTCTCTCTAGGGGGGGCACTAGGACCCCGGGGGCTCCCTCTCCCCCACTCCCTCTCTCTGGGGCGGGCACTAGGACCCCGGGGGCTCCCTTTCCCCTAGTCCCTCTCTTTGGGGCGGGCACTAGGACCCCATGGGCTCCCTCTCCCCACACTCCCTCTCTAGGGCGGGCACTAGGACCCCGGGGACTCACGCTATCTCTTGCTTTTTCTCTAGTGTGGGCACTAGGACCCTGAGGGCTCCCTCACCCACTCGGGCAGGAACTAGGACCCCGGGGGCTCTCCCCCTCTCCCTATCAAGGACGGGCACTAGGACCCCGGGGGCACGCCCTGTCTCTTGCTCTCTCTGGGCCGGGTACTAGGACCCCGGTGGCTCCCTCACCCCTCTCTCTAGGGCGGGCACTAGGACCCCAGGGGCTCCCTCTCCCCCTCTCTCGTGCGGGCACTAGGACCCCGGGGGCTCGCCCTGTCTCTTGCACTCTCGGGCAGGCATTGTGGTGCCGGGAGACACCTTCTCTCCATCTCCAGGGTGGGCACTAGGACCCCGGTGGCTCCCTCACCCCTTTCTCTAGGGCGGGCACTAGGACCCCGGGGGCTCCCTCTTTCTATCTCTCAGGCGGGCACTAGGACCCAAGGGGCTCCCTCTCCCCCTCTCTTGGGCGGGCACTAGGACCCCGGGGGCTCGCCCTATCTCTTGCTCTCTCTCACGTGGGCACATGAACCCCGGGGGCTCCCACTCCCCCGGGCGGGCACTAGGACCCCACGGGCGCACCCTGTCTCTTGTTCTCTCTGGGACGGGCACTAGGATCCCGGGGGCTCCCTTTCCCCACACTCCCTCTCTAAGGCGGGCACTAGGACCCCGGGGGCTCCCTCTCCCCCACTCCCTCTCTCTAGGGCGGGCACTAGGACCCCAGGGGCTTACCCAGTCTCTTGCACTCTCTCTAAGGCAGGCACTAGGACACCGGAGGCTCCCTCTCCCCCGACTTTCTCTCTCTTGGCGGGCACTAGTATCCCAGGGGCTCCCTCGCCCCCATTCCCTCTGGGACAGACACTAGGACCCCAGGGGCTCCCTCTCCCTCTCTCTAGGGCGGGCACTCGAATCCCGGAGGCTCCCTCTCCCCCCACTCCCTCTCTCGGGCAGGCACAAGGACCCCGGGGGCTTACCCAGTCTCTTGCACTCTCTCTAAGGCAGGCACTAGGACCCCGAGGGCTCCCTCTCCCCCCATTCCCTCTCTCAGGCGGGCACTAGGACCCCAGGGGGCTCCCTCTACCCCATTCCCTGTGTCTAAGGCGGGCACTAGGACCCCAGGGGCTCCCTCTCTCTGAAGCGGGCACTAGTACCCCGGGGGCTCCGTCTCCCCCCACTCCCTTTCTCTAGGGCGGGCACTAGGACCCCAGGAGCTCCCTCTCTCGGGCGGGCACTAGGACCCCGGGGGCTCCCTCTCCCCCATTTCCTCTGGGGTGGGCACTAGGACCCCGGGGCTCCCTCTCCCCCACTCTCTTTCTCTGGGACGGGCACTAGGACCCCGGGGGGCTCCCTCTCCCCCATTCCCTCTGTCAATGGCGGGCACTAGGACCCCGGAGCTCCCTCTCTCTGGGGTGGGCACTAGGACCACAGGGGCTCCCTCTCCCCCACTCCTTCTCTGAGGCGGGCATTAGGACCTCAGGGGCTCCGTCTCCCCCACTCCCTCTCTCTAGGGCGGGCACTAGGACCCCAGGGGCTCCCTCTCCCCCACTCCCTCTCTCTAGGCTGGGCACTCGGACCCCGGGGGCTCCCTCTCTCCCCCACTCTTACTCTGGGGCGGGCTCTAGGACCCTGGGGGCTCCCTCTCTCCCCCACTCCCACTCTCTGCGGCGGGCACTAGTATCCCAGGGGCTCCCTCGCCCCCATTCCCTCTGGGGCGGACACTAGGACCCCAGGGGCGGACACTAGGACCCCAGGGGCTCCCTCGCCCCCATTCCCTCTGGGGCGGACACTAGGACCCCAGGGGCGGACACTAGGACCCCAGGGGCTCCCTTCCCTCACTCCCTCTCTCTAGGGCGGGCACTAGGACCCCGGGGGCTTACCCAGTCTCTTGCACTCTCTCTAAGGCAGGCACTAGGACCCCGGGGGCTCCCTCTCCCCCCACTCCCTCTCTCAGGCGGGCACTAGGATCCCAGGGGCTCCCTCTCTCCCCCACTCCATCTCTCTAGGGCGGGCTCTAGGACCCCGGGGGCTCCCTCTCTCGCCCACTCTTTCTCTGGGGCGGGCTCTAGGACCCCGGGGGCTCCCTCTCTCCCCCACTCCCTCTCTCTAGGGCGGGCACTAGGACCCCGGGGGCTCCCTCTCTCCCCCACTCCCTCTCTCTAGGGCGGGCACTAGGACCCCGGGGGCTCCCTCTCTCCCCCACTCCCTCTCTCTAGGGCGGGCACTAGGACCCCGGGGGCTCCCTCTCTCCCCCACTCTCTTTCTCTGGGGCGGGCTCTAGGACCCCGGGGGGCTCCCTCTCTCCCCCACTCTCTTTCTCTGGGGCGGGCTCTAGGACCCCGGGGGGCTCCCTCTCTCCCCCACTCTCTTTCTCTGGGGCGGGCTCTAGGACCCCGGGGGCTCCCTCTCTCCCCCACTCCCTCTCTCTGGGGCGGGCACTAGGACCCCGGGGGGCTCCCTCTCTCCCCCACTCTCTTTCTCTGGGGCGGGCTCTAGGACCCCGGGGGGCTCCCTCTCTCCCCCACTCTCTTTCTCTGGGGCGGGCTCTAGGACCCCGGGGGCTCCCTCTCTCCCCCACTCCCTCTCTCTAGGGCGGGCTCTAGGAACCCGGGGGGCTCCCGCTCTCCCCCACCATCTTTCTTTGAGGCGGGCACTAGGACCCCGGGGGGCTTCCTCTCCCCCATTTCCCTTTCTCTGGGCGGGCTCTGGGACCCAGTGGGCTCCCTCTCTCCCACTTTCTTGGACGGGCACTAGGACCCCGGGTGCTCCCTCTCCCCCACTCTTTTTCTCTGGGGCGGACACTAGGACCCCGGGGGCTCCCTCTCTGCCCCACTCCCACTCTGTAGGGCGGGCTCTAGGACCCCAGGGGCTCCCTCTCTCCCCCACCATCTTTCTCTATAGCGGGCACTAGGACCCCGGGGGGCTTCCTCTTCCCCCATTCCCTTTCTCTGGGGCGGGCTCTAGGACCCCGTGGTCTCGCCCTATCTCTGGGTCTCGCTCAGGCGGGCACTAGGACCCCGGGGGCCGCTCCTCCTCACCCCCTCTCTCGCTCGCCGATCCCGCTCCAGCTCCGCTCCGCCGCCGCCTCTCGGCCTCCGTCGGTCCGCCCGCTCAGCGCTCCCCAGGAACCGGAAGCTCCCAGCCCGAGACCCCTTCCCCGTCTCTGGATGCCCCGCACAAAGGTTCCGGGAGAAAAGGATTCCGGGGGTTGAAAACAATTCTAAATAAAATCCTATAGACTGCAGACACAACCCCATAGACACCCTATAGACTGCAGACACAACCCCATAGACACCCCATAGACTGCAGACACAACCCCATAGACACCCTATAGACTGCAGACACAACCCCATAGACACCCTATAGACTGCAGACACAACGCCATAGACACCCTATAGACTGCAGACACAACCCCATAGACACCCTATAGACTGCAGACACAACCCCATAGACACCCTACAAGCAGTTGATGCCACCCTAATGACACCCTACAGACTGTAGATACAGCGCTATAGACACCTTATAGACTGCAGATAAAGCCCTATAGACACCCTATAGACTGTAGACACAATCCTGTAGATGCCCTATAGATGGTCAATACAGCCCCATAGACACCCTATAGACTGCAGGTACAGCCCTATAGACACACTACAGACTGCAAGTATAGCCCTATAGACACCCTACAGACTGCAGATACAGCCCTATAGACACCTTATAGACTAGATAAAGCCCTATAGACACCCTATAGACTGTAGACACAATCCTATAGACACCCTATAGACTGTCGATACAGCCCCATAGACACCCTATAGACTGCAGGTACAGCCCTATAGACACCCTACAGACTACAGGTATAGCCATATAGACACCCTACAGACCGCAGGTATAGCCCTATAGACACCCTATAGACTGCAGGTACAGCCCTATAGACACCCTATAGACTGCAGGTGCAGCCCTATAGACACCCTATAGACTGCAGGTACAGCCCTATAGACACCCTACAGACTGCAGGTATAGCCCTATAGACACCCTACAGACTGCAGGTATAGCCCTATAGACACCCTATAGACTGCAGGTACAGCCCTATAGACACCCTATAGACTGCAGGTATAGCCCTATAGACACCCTACAGACTGCAGGTATAGCCCTATAGACACCCTATAGACTGCAGGTACAGCCCTATAGACACCCTATAGACTGCAGATACAGCCCTAAGAACGGAGAGGTACTCATCAAGGACAGGGAGGCAGTCAGTGCCCACTGGAAGGAGCACTTCGAAGATCTCCTTAACCGAGACTCTGTCTTCGATGCGAGTGTCCTCAACTCCATCCCGCAGCATGCTACCTGCCACCATCTCAGCACAACCCCAGCCCGGCATGAGGTTGAAAAGGCCATCCGCCAACTGAAGAACAACAAGGCCTCAGGAGCAGATGGAATCCCTGCCGAGGCGCTAAAGCATGGCGGAGAAGCACTACTGGTGCGAATTCATGAATTAATTTCTCTTATCTGGAAGGAGGAGAGCATGCCAGGGATCTCAGAGACGCTGTAATTGTGACCATCTTCAAGAAAGGTGACAAGTCCGATTGCAGTAGTTACAGAGGAGTTTCCCTGCTGTCTGCCACAGGGAAAGTCATCGCAAGAATCCTCAATCGCCTTCTCCCAGTGGCTAAAGAGCTCCTCTTAGAGTCGCAATGCGGATTCCGCCCACTAAGGGGCACAATGGACATGATCTTCACCACGCGTCAACTACAAGAGAAATGCAGGGAACAGCGCCAACCGCTGTACATGGCCTTCTTTGATCTCACAAAGGCCTTCGACACTGTCAACCGTGAGGGATTATGGAGTGTCCTCCTCAAATTCGGCTGCCCTCAGAAGTTTGTCACCATCCTCCGCCTGCTTCATGATGACATGCAAGCCGTGATCCTGACCAACGGTTCCACCACAGACCCAATTCATGTACGGACCGGGGTCAAGCAAGGCTGTGTCATCGCACCAACGCTCTTCTCGATCTTCCTTGCGGCAATGCTCCATCTCACCCTCAGTAAGCTCCCCGCTGGAGTGGAGCTAATTTACAGAACAAATGGGAAACTGTTCAACCTCCGTCGCCTCCAGTCCAGATCCAAGGTCGTCTCATCCTCTGTCGTCGAATTACAGTCTGCAGACGACGCTTGCGTCTGCGCTCACTCAGAGGTCGAACTCCAAACCATCGTCAACACCTTCACCGAAGCGTACGAGAGCATGGGCCTTACACTAAACATCCGTAAGACAAAAGTCCTCTACCAACCTGCCCCCGCCACACAGTACTGCCCCCCGATTATCAAAATCCATGACAAGGCCTTGGACAACGTGGACCACTTTCCATACCTCGGGAGCCTACTGTCAACAAGGGCAGATGTCGATGACGAAGTCCAACACTGCTGTCAGTGTGCCAGTGCAGCCTTCGGTCGCCCGAGGAAGAGAGTGTTTGAAGACCAGGACCTCAAACCCGGCACCAAGCTCATGGTCTACAGAGCAGTAGTAATACCCGCCCTCCTGTATGCCTCAGAGACATGGACCATGTACAGCAGGCACCTCAAAGCACTGGAGAGGTACCACCAACGCTGCCTCCGCAAGATCCTGCAAATCCATTGGCAGGATAGGCGCACCAACGTCAGTGTTCTCGCTCAGGCCAACATCCCCAGCATCGAAGCTTTGACCACGCTCGATCAGCTCCGATGGACGGGTCACATCGTCCACATGCCCGATACGAGACTCCCAAAACAAGCGCTCCACTCAGAGCTCCGACATGGCAAGAGAGCCCCAGGTGGGCAGAGGAAACGCTTCAAGGACACCCTCAAATCCTCCTTGAAAAAGTGTCACATCCCCACCGACACCTGGGAATCCCTGGCCCAAGACCGCACAAAGTGGAGGAGAAGCATCCGGGAAGGCGCCGAACACCTCGAGTCTCTTCGACGGGAGCAAGCGGAAGCCAAGCGTAAGGAGCGCAAGGAGCGCACGTCAACCCAAGCACCCCGCCCACCCGCCCCTTCAACCACCGTCTGCCCCACCTGTGACAGAGACTGTAGGTCCTGCATTGGACTCATCAGTCACCTGAGAACTCAGTTTTAATGTGGAAGCAAGTCACCCTCGTTTCCGAGGGACTGCCTAAGAAGAAGAACAACCCTATAGACACCACATAGACTGGAAATATACTGATATACCTGTAATCCTATATACCTGTAACCCTATATTCCAATGCTCCTATATTACTATACACCTATGTTCCTATGAAACTTCCTATGTAAACATGTCACAGTTTCATTACATCCTCCTGCCAGAGGTGGCGCTATAGCAGAAAGGCCCGGCATCTCCCAGCCCCACGGCCTGCTCCACTCCAACCAAATCTATGTCTCAAGTTCCAAAATAACCGTTTACTTTTCCTCTTTATTGATCAATAGCGACATCAACTCTAAACAAGGCGCCAAAATAATGGCAGAATATAGGACTGGAGAACATCAGCGCTCCCCACTCCAATCGTCCCCCCCCCCCACCTGCTCCCTGCCTCAGACTCTAACCCCGCATCACCTTCTTGACGACCAGCATGCAACACAACAGGAAGTCCTTTACTGTCAGTGGTGAGGCTGTTGTACTAACCTCCACCACAGGAGGCCCTGCTCCCTAAAAAGAGACAACCTGACAGGAAATCCCACAGGCAATTGGAAACACCAGGGGACGCAATTCTCAGATATCACTTTGGCACAATGTAGAGGGAGCTTTACTCTGTATCTAACCCGTGCTGTACCTGCCCTGGGAGTGTTTGATGGGACTGTGTAGAGGGAGCTTTACTCTGTATCTAACCTCGTGCTGTACCTGCCCTGGGAGTGTTTGATGGGACAGTGTAGAGGGAGCTTTACTCTGTATCTAACCTCGTGCTGTACCTGCCCTGGGAGTGTTTGATGGAACAGTGTAGAGGGAGCTTTACTCTGTATCTAACCCGTGCTGTACCTGTCCTGGGAGTGTTTGATGGAACAGTGTAGTTGGAGCTTTACTCTGTATCTAACCCGTGCTGTACCTGCCCTGGGAGTGTTTGATGGGACAGTGTAGAGGGAGCTTTACTCTGTATCTAACCCGTGCTGTACCTGTCCTGGGAGTGTTTGATGGGACAGTGTAGAGGGAGCTTTACTCTGTATCTAACCCGTGCTGTACCTGCCCTGGGAGTGTTTGATGGGACAGAGTAGAGGGAGCTTTACTCTGTATCTAACCCGTGCTGTACCTGTCCTGGGAGTGTTTGATGGGACAGAGTAGAGGGAGCTTTACTCTGTATCTAACCCGTGCTGTACCTGTCCTGGGAGTGTTTGATGGGACAGTGTAGAGGGAGCTTTACTCTGTATCTAACCCGTGCTGTACCTGTCCTGGGAGTGTTTGATGGGACAGTGTAGAGGGAGCTTTACTCTGTATCTAACCCGTGCTGTACCTGCCCTGGGAGTGTTTGATGGGACAGTGTAGAGGGAGCTTTACTCTGTATCTAACCCATGCTGTATCTGCCCTGGGAGTGTTTGACGGGACAGTGTAGAGGGAGCTTTACTCTGTATCTAACCCGTGCTGTACCTGCCCTGGGAGTGTTTGATGGGACAGTGTAGAGGGAGCTTTACTCTGTATCTAACCCGTGCTGTACCTGTCCTGGGAGTGTTTGATGGGACAGTGTTGAGGGAGCTTTACTCTGTATCTAACCCGTGCTGTACCTGTCCTGGGAGTGTTTGATGGGACAGTGTAGAGGGAGCTTTACTCTGTATCTAACCCGTGCTGTACCTGTCCTGGGAGTGTTTGATGGGACAGTGTAGAGGGAGCTTTACTCTGTATCTAACCCGTGCTGTACCTGCCCTGGGAGTGTTTGATGGGACAGTGTAGAGGGAGCTTTACTCTGTATCTAACCCATGCTGTATCTGCCCTGGGAGTGTTTGACGGGACAGTGTAGAGGGAGCTTTACTCTGTATCTAACCCATGCTGTACCTGCCCTGGGAGTGTTTGATGGGACAGTGCAGAGGGGACTTTAATCTACATATAGACTGGGCAAACCAAATTTGCAGTAATAGTGTGGAGGACGAATTAATGGAATGTAGGCAAGATAGTTTTCTAGATCAGTATATTGAGGAACCAACTAGGGAACAGGCTATTTTAGATCTAGTATTGTGCAATGAGAAAGGGTAGTAAAGCGGCCTTTAGGGAAGAGTGACCATAATGATTGAAAGTGATTTAGTTAAATCCGAAACTAGGGTCTTAAATCTAAACAAAGCAAACTACGTAGGTATGAGGGGCGAGTTGGCTAAGGTAGATTGAGAAACTACATTAAAAGGTATGATGGTAGACAAGCAATGGCTAGCATTTAAAGAATTAATACATAATTTACAGCAAATATACATTCCTTTAAGACACAAAAACCCCACAGGAAAAGAGGTCCAACCGTGGCTAACAAGAGAAGTTAAAGATAGTATTAGATCAAAGGAAGAGGCTTATAACGTTGCTAAAAAGAGTAGTAAGCCTGAGGATTGGGAGGATTTTAGAATTCAGCAAAGGAGGACCAAAAAGTTGATAAAGAGAGGGAAAATAGAATATGAGAGTAAACCAGCGAGAGACATAAAAACAGACTGTAAAAGCTTCTATAGGTATGTATAAAGGAAAAGTTTAGCGAAAATAAATGTGGGTCCCTTACAGGCTGAGACAGGAGAAATTATAATGGGGAATAAGGAAATGGCAGAGAAATAAAACAAGTATTGTTTGTGTCTGTCTTCACTGAAGAAGACGCAAAAAAACTTCCTGGAAATAGTGGAGAACCAAGGCTCTAGCGAGAATGAGGAACTGAAAGAAATTAATATTCGTAAAAAAAATAGCACTGGAGAAATTAATGGGACTGAAAGCCGATAAATCCCCTGGACCTGATGGCCTACATCCTAGGGTTTTGAAAGAGGTGGCTCTAGAGAGACTGGATGCATTGGTAGTCATTTTCCAAAATTCCATAGATTCTGGAACGGTTCATTGAAATAGTGGACGCATTGGTTGTCATCTTCCAAAATTCTATAGATTATGGAACGGTTCCTCCAGTTTGGAGGGTGGCAAAAGTAACCCCACTATTCAAAAAAGGAGGGAGAGAGAAAACAAGGAACTACAGACCGGTTAGCCTAACAATTGGAAGGTAGTAAATGTAACCCCACTATTTAAGAAAGGAGGGAGAGAGAAAATGGAGAACTACAGACCAGTTAGCCTGACATCAGTAGTAGGGAAAATGCTAGAATCTATTATTAAGGACGTGGTAACAGGGCACTTAGGAAATAATAATAGGATTGGGCAGAGTCAACACGGATTTATGAAAGGGAAATCACGTTTGACAAATCTGTTGGAGTTTTTTGAGGTTGTAACTAGCAGAATAGATAAGGGGGAACCAGTGGATGTGGTGTATTTGGATTTTCAGACGGCATTCGATAAGGTGCCACACAAGAGGTTATTAAATAAAATTAGGGCTCATGGGATTGGGGGTAATATACTCGCATGGATTGAGCATTGGTTAACGGACAGAACACAGAGAGTAGGAATAAACGGGTCATTTTCGGGTTGGCAGGCTGTAACTAGTGGGGTCCTGCAACGATCAGTGCTTGGGCCTTAGATATTCATACAAACATAGAAAAATAGGAGCAGGAGTAGGGGCATTCGGCCCTTCGAGCCTGCTCTGCCATTCAATATGATCATGGCTGATCCTCTATCTCAATAGCATATTCCCACTCTCTCCCCATACCCCTTGATGCCTTTTGCATCTAGAAATCTATTTATCTCCTTCTTAAATATATTCAGTGACTTGGCCTCCACAGCCTTCTGTGGTAGAGAATTCCACAGGTTCACCACCCTCTGAGTGAAGACATTTTTTCTCATCTCAGTCCTAAATATCCTACCCCGTATCCTGAGACTGTGACCCCTCGTTCTAGACCCCCCAGCCAGGGGAAACATCCTCTTGCAATGAAGGCCAACATACCATTTGCCTTCCTAACTGCTTGCTGCACCTGCATGTTTGCTTTCAGTGACTGGTGTACAAGGACACCCAGGTCCCTCTGTACATCAACATTTCCCAATCTATCACCATTTAAATAATACTCTCCCTTTCTGTTTTTCCTACCGAAGTGGATAACTTCACATTTATCCACATTATACTGCATCTGCCATGTATTTGCCCACTCACTCAACTTGTCTAAATTGCCTCGAAGCCTCTTTGCATCCTCCTCACAACTCACAATCCCACCTAGTTTCATGTCGTCAGCAAACTTGGAAATATTACATTTGGTTCCCTCATCCAAATCATTGATATCTATTGTGAATAGCTGGGGCCCAAGCACTGATCCCTGCGGTGCCCCACTAGTCACTGCCTGCCACCCCGAAAAAGACCCATTTATTCCTACTCTCTTTCTCCTGTCTGTTAACCAATTTTCAATCCATGCCAGTATATTACCCCCAATCCCATGTGCTTTAATTTTGCACACCAACCTCTTATGTGGGACTTTATGAAAGGCCTTCTGAAAATCCAAATACACCACATCCACTGGTTCTCCCTTATCTATTCTACCAGTTACATCCTCAAAAAACTCCAGTAGGTTTGTCAAACACGATTTCCCTTTCATAAATCCATGTTGACTTTGTCTAATCTCGTTGATATTTTATAAGTGTCCTGTTATCACATCCTTTATAATAGACTCTAGCATTTTCCCCACCACTGATGTTAGGCTAACTGGTCTGTAGTTCCCTGTTTTCTCTCTCCCTTCCTTTTTAAATAGTGGGGTTACATTTGCCACCCTCCAATCTGCAGGAACTGTTCCATAATCTAGAATTTTGGAAGATGACAACCAATGCATCCACTATTTCCATGTCTACCTCTTTTAGTACTCTGGCATGCAGATTATCAGATCAGGCCAGGCCCTGGGGATTTATCGGCTTTCAGTCCCATTAATTTCTCCAGCACTATTTTTTTACTAATACTAATTTCCTTTAATTCCTCCTTCTCACTAGACCCTTGGTTCCCTAGCATTTCTGGGAAGTTATTTGTGTCCTCTTCCGTGAAGACAGAACCAAAGTATTTGTTTAATTGCTCTGCCATTTCCTTGTTCCCCATTATAAATGATCCCGTTTCTGACTGTAAGGGACCTACATTTGTCTTCACTAATCTTTTTCTTTTTACATACTTGTAGAAGCTTTTACAATCCGCTTTTATGTTCCTTGCAAGTTTACTCTCATACTCTATTTTTCCCCTCTTAATCAATCTCTTGGTCCTTTTTTGCTGAACTCTAAACTGCTCCCAATCCACAATCTACATCAATGATTTGGATGAGGGGACCAAATGTAATCTATCCAAGTTTGCTGATGATACAAAGCTGGGTGGGAATGTAAGTTGCGAGGAGGATGCAAGGAGGTTTCAAGGGGATATAGACAGGCTAAGTGAGTGGGCAAGAACATGGCAAATGGAATATAATGTGGAGGAATGTGAAGGTATCTACTTTGGTAGGAAAAATAGAAAAGCAGAGTATTTTTTAATTGGTGAGAGATTGGGAAATGTTGGTGGTCAGAGGGACCTGGGTGTCCTTGTACACGAATCACTGAACGTTAGCATGCAGGTACAGCAAGCAATTAGGAAAGCAAATGATATGTTGGCCTTTATTACAAGAGGATTTGAGTATAAGAGTAAAGACATCTTACTGCAATTATATAGGGCCCAGGTGAGACCACACCTGGAGTACTGTGTACAGTTTTGATCTCCTTACGTAAGGAAGGATATACATGCCATAGAGGGAGTGCAACGAAGGTTCACCAGACTGGTTCCTGGGATGGGGGGATTGTCCTATGAGGAGAGATTGAGTAGACTAGGCCTATATTCTCTAGAGTTTAGCAGAATGAGAGGTGATCTAATTGAAACATACAAAATTCTTACAGGGTTTGACAGGGTAGATGCAGGGAGGATGTTTCCCCTGGCTGGGGATTCTAGAACCAGGGGTCACAGTCTCAGAATAAGGGGTCGGCCATTTAGGACTGAGATGAGGAGAAATGTCTTCACTCAGAGGGTGGAGAATCTTTGGAATTCTCTACCCCAGAGGGCTGTGGAGGCTCAGTCGTTGAGTATGTTCAAGACAGAGATTGATAGATTTTTGAATATTAAGGGGATCAAGGGAGATGAGGTAGATGATCAGCGGAGCAGGCTCGAAGGGCCAAATGGCCGCCTACTGCTCCTATTTCTTATGTTCTTCACAGAATCACAGAATCCCCACAGTGCAGATAGAGGCCATTTCGGCCCATTGAGCCTGCACTGACACATATCCCACCCTATCCCCGTAACCCCACGTGTTTAATCCCCCTAACACTAAGGGTCAATTTATCATAGCCAAATCAACCTAACCCGCACATCTTTGGACTGTGGGAGGAAACCGGAGCACCCGGAGGAAACCCACGCAGACACGGGGAGAATGTGCAAACTCCACACAGACAGTCACCCGAGGCCGGATTCAAACCTAGGTCCCTGGCGCTGTGAGGCAACAGTGCTAACCACTACGCCACCGTGTTGCCACCGTATCTTATGTTCACTCTGTATCTAACCCCGTGCTGCACCTGCCCTGGGAGTGTTTGATGGGACAGTGTAGAGGGAGCTTTGCTCTGTATCTAACCCCGTGCTGCATCTGCCCTGGGAGTGTTTGATGGGACAGTGTAGAGGGAGCTTTACTCGGTATCTAACCCGTGCTGTACCTGTCCTGGGAGTGTTTGATGGGACAGTGTAGAGAGGGCTTTACTCTGTATCTAACCCATGCTGAACCTGCCCTGGGAGTGTTTGATGGGACAGTGTAGAGGGAGCTTTACTCCGTATCTAACCCATGCTGCACCTACCCTGGGAGTGTTTGATGGGACAGTGTAGAAAGGGCTTTACTCTGTATCTAACCCATGCTGTACCTGCCCTGGGAGTGTTTGATGGGACAGTGTAGAGGGAGCTTTACTCTGTATCTATCCCATGCTGTACCTCCCCTGGGAGTGTTTGATAGGGCAGTGTAGAGGAAGCTTTACTCTGTATCTAACCTGTGCTGTACCTGCCCTGGGAGTGTTTGATGGGACAGTGTTGAGGGAGCTTTACTCTGTATCTAACCCGTGCTGTACCTGCCCGGGGAGTGTTTGATGGAACAGTGAAGAGGGAGCTTTACTCTGCATCTAACCCGTGCTGTACCTGCCCTGGGAGTGTTTGCTGGGACAGTGTCGAGGGAGCTTTACTCTGTATCTAACCTGTGCTATACCTTCCCTGTGAGTGTTTGATGGGACAGTGTAGAGGGAGCTTTACTCTGTATCTAACCCGTGCTGTACCTGTCCTGGGAGTGTTTGATGGGACAGTGTAGAGGGAGCTTTACTCTGTATCTAACCCATGCTGCACCTACCCTGGGAGTGTTTGATGGGACAGTGTAGAGAGGGCTTTCATCTGTATCTAACCCATGCTGTACCTGCCCTGGGAGTGTTTGATGGGACAGTGTAGAGGGAGCTTTACTCTGTATCTAACCCATGCTGTACCTCCCCTGGGAGTGTTTGATGGGGCAGTGTAGAGGAAGCTTTACTCTGTATCTAACCTGTGCTGTACCTGCCCTGGGAGTGTTTGATGGGACAGTGTTGAGGGAGCTTTACTCTGTATCTAACCCGTGCTGTACCTGCCCGGGGAGTGTTTGATGGAACAGTGAAGAGGGAGCTTTACTCTGCATCTAACCCGTTCTGTACCTGCCCTGGGAGTGTTTGCTGGGACAGTGTCGAGGGAGCTTTACTCTGTATCTAACCTGTGCTGTACCTGCCCTGTGAGTGTTTGATGGGACAGTGTAGAGGGAGCTTTACTCTGTATCTAACCCGTGCTGTACCTTTCCGGGGGACTGTTTGATGGGACAGTGTAGAGGGAGCTTAACTCTGTATCTAACCCGTGCTGTACCTACCCTGGGAGTGTTTGATGGGACAGTGTAGAGAGGGCTTTACTCTGTATCTAACCCATGCTGTACCTGCCCTGGGAGTGTTTGATGGGACAGTGTAGAGGGAGCTTTACTCTGTATCTATCCCATGCTGTACCTCCCCTGGGAGTGATTGATAGGGCAGTGTAGAGGAAGCTTTACTCTGTATCTAACCTGTGCTGTACCTGCCCTGGGAGTGTTTGATGGGACAGTGTAGAGGGAGCTTTACTCTGTATCTAACCCGTGCTGTACCTACCCTGGGAGTGTTTGATGGGACAGTGTAGAGAGGGCTTTACTCTGTATCTAACCCATGCTGTACCTGCCCTGGGAGTGTTTGATGGGACAGTGTAGAGGGAGCTTTACTCTGTATCTAACCCGTGCTGTACCTACCCTGGGAGTGTTTGATGGGACAGTGTTAAGGGAGCTTTATTCAATGACGTGATTGCTCCCCCTTTGGATGAACGTTATTGAAACCGAGGGAGAGAAGCTGAATAACTGAATTCAGACCGTGCAGGAAGTAGCTGTTTGGATTGCTCATTCTCACCTCCCTCTATTGTCTTGAGACGAGCTGCACCCAACATCCTGTTTATTTCATTGCCTTATTGTGGTGATGATGAGACATTCTCTTGTGAAATTGTGTTAAGAGCGTCTCGCATGAGTTAGAGGACTTGATTGATCAGCTTCGATGGGAGAGTTAGGGGACCAGAGGAATGGGCTTCGATGGGAGAGTTAGGGGACTGGAGGGATGGGCTTCGATGGGAGAGTTATGGGAGTGGAGGGATGGGCTTCGATGGGAGAGTTAGGGGACTGGAGGGATGGGCTTCGATGGGAGAGTTAGGGGACTGGAGGGATGGGCTTCGATGGGAGAGTTAGGGGACTGGAGGGATAGGCTTCGATGGGAGAGTTAGGGGACTGGAGGGATGGGCTTCGATGGGAGAGTTCGTGGACTGGAGGAATGGGGCTTTGATGGGAGAGTTCGTGGACTGGAGGGATGGGCTTCGATGGGAGAGTTAGGGGACTGGAGGGATTGGCTTCGATGGGAGAGTTAGGGGACTGGAGGGATGGGCTTCGATGGGAGAGTTAGGGGACTGGAGGGATGGGCTTCGATGGGAGAGTTAAGGGACTAGAGGGCTGGGCTTCGATGAAAGAGTTAGTGGACTAGAGGGTTGGGCTTCGATGAAAGAGTTAGTGGACTAGAGGGATGGGCTTTGATGGGGGAGTTTGGGGAATGGAGGGATGGACTTCGATGGGAGAGTTAGGGGCCTGAAAGGATGGGCTTCGAGTTAGGGGACTGGAGGGATGGGCTTTTATGGGGGAGTTAGGGGAATGAAGGGATGGGCTTCGATGAGAGGTTTAGGGGACTGGAGAGAGGGGCTTCGATGGGTGAGTTAGGGGACTGGAGGGATGGGCTTCGATGGGAGAGTTAGGGGACTGGAGGGTTGGGCTTCGATGGGAGAGTTAGGGGACTAGAGGGATGGGCTTCGATGGGAGAGTTAGGGGACTGGAGGGATGGGCTTCGATGGGAGAGTTAGGGGAGTGGAGGGATGGGCTTCGATGGGGGAGTTAGGCGGCTGGAGGGATGGGCTTTGAGGGGAGAGTTAGGGGACTGGAGGGATGGGCTTCGATGGGAGAGTTAGGCGACTAGAGGGATGGGCTTCGATGGAAGAGTTAGGGGACTGGAGGGATTAGCTTCGATGGGGGAGTTAGGGGACTGGAGGGATGGGCTTCGATGGGAGAGTTAGGGGACTGGAGAGATGGGCTTCGATGGGAGAGTTAGGGGACTGGAGGGATGGTCTTCGATGGGGGAGTTAGGGGACTGGAGGGATGGGCTTCGATGGGGGAGTTAGGGGACTGGAGAGATGGGCTTCGATGGGAGAGTTAGGGGACTGGAGGGATTAGCTTCGATGGGGGAGTTAGGGGACTGGAGGGATGGGCTTCGATGGGGGAGTTAGGGGACTGGAGGGATGGGCTTCGATGGGAGAGTTAGGGGACTGGAGGGATGGGCTTCGATGGGAGAGTTAGGGGACTAGAGGGATGGGCTTCGATGGGAGAGTTAGGAGACGAGAGGGATGGTCTTCGATGGGGGAGTTAGGGGACTGGAGGGATGGGCTTCGATGGGAGAGTTAGGGGACTGGAGGGATGGGCTTCGATGGGAGAGTTAGGGGACTGGAGGGATGGGCTTCGATGGGAGAGTTAGGGGACTGGAGGGATGGGCTTCGATGGGAGAGTTAGGGGACTGGAGGGATGGGCTTCGATGGGAGAGTTAGGGGACTGGAGGGATGGGCTTCGATGGGGGAGTTAGGGGACTGGAGCGATAGGCTTTTATGGGGGTGTTAGGGGAATGAAGGGATGGGCTTCGATGGGAGATTGTGCAGAACAGCTTGATTCCCAAATGCAGCGAATTATGGGACAATTATCTGGAACAAGATGTTGATGAAACACTAAGTGAACAGGCCATGCTTGATTCAGTGATGAGTAATGTTCCATATTAAATTCAACAATCTGGCGGTATAGGATCATCTTGCTAATAGTGACCTTCGAATGACCTAATTCGATATTGGGTTTGAGGTGGAGAAGCTGAGTCATGAACCACGATCTTACATTTAGGCAAGTCAGACTTTGAAAGGTTCATATTAATATGATTGAATTTTAAATTTTGAATTTTACATTAAGTTTGAGAGTGATGTAATCTAATCTGAAACTAAGGTCTTCAATCTAAACAGAGGAAACTACAAGGGTATGAGGGACAAGTTGGCCATGGTAGATTGGGAGACTACACTAAAAGGTATGAAGGTGGACATACAATGGCTAACATTCAAGGAAATAATGCATAATTTGCAACAAACATATATTCCTCTGGGCATAAAATCCCAAAAGGAAATGTGATCCAACCATGGCTAACAAAAGAAATTAAAGCTAGTATTAAGTCAAAGGAGGAAGCTTATAAAGTTACCAGAAAAAGCGTTCAGCCTGTAGAATTCGCAATTATCGCGATTTGATTAATAAGGAGAAAACACAAAGTTTCGTTCAAACAGCTTTTTATTTCAGCAGAATGCTGTCAGGTTTAAATTGGACACAAGCAGCCTGTAAAATGGCCGCCGCACCGCGTGACAGAACATTCTAGACTTTTCAACAGGCAGACAAGATGGCGTTCCATTAAACATTTTTGCAAGATCGATAACGATTCAGCACAGTGAAGATAATACCCGAGACATTATGGGTTTACAGTATAAACATAGTTACTGGAATCGGTCTCCCAGGTACAAGGGAAAGCCATTGTACCGAGTAATCAAGGGCCCATCCAAAGGACATTAATATGTAAACTCCCAACGGCTCTACGATGAGAGAGCCGTTAGCAGGTAGTTATACAGGACACTTGGAAGCCCCAAACCCCTCCAGGGAGAACACCGACCGATTTAACAATGGGAGAAATATTAACAGGTACTCAAACATTCATGAGTAGCCCCGAAACCCATTAAGGACGGAGATCACCCATACAAGACATTTGGGCGCCAAACCCTAAACAAAAGAATGGACATTATAGTTGGGCGGGAAACGGAAGGTTTTTGCACTATAATTGCAGGCCCCAAACCGTCCATTCGCTCTCTTGCCTCGTGCTCTTGCCGCTCTTGCTCGCTTGCTGCTGTTATCATCGTGGCTGCTCCTGTGTTTTATCCGGTCGATTCGTAACCTCGTGGCTGCTCCTGTGTAAAAGACTGTTGAACTTTCTGATCCGTTCGGATCTACCTCGTGTCGCGTAACGAAGACTTATGTTGGTAACTGGCAGCGGAACCAAAGGCCCGAGATGAGATGAGATGAGATGAGATGAGAGGAGAAGAGAAGAAGACCATATCCATCGCCACGGTCAGTAAATCCCGACCGCGCCTGTAGGTCGATCAGCCAAGTTTTCTCGCCAGGAAGTTTTCTTCTTTAAACTTCTAACAAGACATATTGCATCAATGATAACTGGACTGTGCAAACACATCGTATCAATGATATTGACAACGGTGCTCCTCGACTAAACTGTGAAGTCCACCAACAGAGGTCTTCACCACAGCGGACGGTCCAGCCTACTAGCCGGAGCAGCAGAAGCAGTAAACAAGTGGACCAGGAGATCTCCTGACCGACACGTGGGTGCTGCGGTGAAAAACATCCGATCAGCTATTCGGAATTTCTCCGAGTTATTACGAGTGGTGAGCATGAGTCTCGAGATCCTACGAAGCTAGTTTAGGATAGATATTGATAGGGGAGGGTGTAAAGATTAAGGATATTTGTAATGTGTGCCCTATTTACGTTGTGCCGTTCGTTCCTCGTTTCCCTAAGATTGATTATAACCGTTTGTAAGATTGTACTGTCATTAATCTGTGCGTATGACATGTATTTCATAATTTAAGTATCATGCAATAAAGATTTTCCATTTCGTACCGTTCAAACCAAGTCTACATGAGTTTTATCTCCATTACTGCTCTCGCATCTAAGTCCAGTGTCTAGAACCGTAAGGGAGAGTGATTCGAACCACTCACAGGTGTGTCTAGTGTTCCCAGACTGGCTGGAGACCAGAACAGGCAACCAGGCCTAGACCCGCACTGACATACAGGCTGCACAGAGCCGCGTGAATCTCACAGGCTACGAGACACGCAGGGTCAGGAGAAATCCCTTACAGAAAATGGCGACCGCGGCAGGACACTGCAGCGAGAGGGTAGTGTGTTAGATTATGGAATGACTGTACGAAATGTTATGCAGGAAAAGATAGCGGATTATGTGTTTGGAAAGGTTAATCTAACTAAAAAGTGGATAAGCGAATTGTTAGCGGATAAGAGCCCACTAGAGGCAGCTGAAAGGTGGACTGATAGTAAGGAGCATAAAAAGGCAGTTGAGAAAGCAGTCTGGCTTATGTGCTACAAAAGGCAGGTTCAGATTTCAAACCAGACCAATACAGCGCTAACAGCTCGAATCAGGCATTTAGAGGAGGAAATGGAGGAGAAGGTTTCTGGAGGGGAGGTGCTCATTAAGAATTTAAATGAGTTACGCCAGGAAAGCCAGGAAGTCTCCAGTTACCTTAAAACAAGGGTAGAGTATCTCGAGTGCCAGATCACTGAAGCAAAATTGAACGAGAGTAGGATGAAGGAAAGATGTAACCGCCAAGCTGCCCAGATAAGAACTCAAGAAGAGAGCTTAATGGGGGTTAGGTCGGCGTATAAGTTGGCCTTGAGGATAAGTTTCAGGGAGCCGACCATAGCGCCTGCCAAAAAGAGATAGAGAGCCTCAAAAGGCCGTGAATAATGCGAACGGCATGGTGTGCCTTATCAATCCGTCGGCGCGCCAGCCGCTAGTAAATGAGAGATTTAGAAATTCCCCACCAAGTAAAGCAGAAGAAGTAGTAGCCACTGCGCCCTCCGCGCCACCCAGCTATTCAGAAACCTGGGTTAGGGAGGAAGCAACGGAAGAAACAAAAGAGCCCGTTGGAAAAGGAAGTAGAAAAGGGATCGTTGTATCCAGTAACGGGGATTAAAAGGGGCCCAAGCAGAAACGGTTGGGAAGAACGGGGGATCTCCTCGGACAGCTGGTGTTGCCTCACAGTTCACATCAGCTGAGAGCCATGATAAACCACGTAAGGAAGCTGACCGAGATAGACGACCCTTCCGTACATTTCAGGGAAGTTGAGCAAGCCGCAGCCATTAACGGCTGCGATGATGGGGAGACAGCAAAAATGCTGCTGTTCTCGTAGACAGCTCGGTCCTTCAGTGTCTCTCAGGCGAGAGCAAGAGGGGAAACAAAAGTATGAGGAATGAAAATGAGGTCCTAGAAGTAGTGGGGGGCGAACGACGGAGGTCCGTTTGCTAGAGTGGGACAGACAGTGCAGATGGAGGGAGAACCCCCGAAGGTTTTTGCCGACAGGCTGTGGCCAGTATATGAGCGCAGCTGTCTAGGTGCGCCCGAGCGCGAAGATGTGGAAGGCGCCGCTTTAATTCATTGGCTTAGGTGCATAATAGCCAACAGTTTACCAGCCGTTAGAGAGCAGGCAAAAGCCTGGTTCGATCCCAATGACTCAACCTTACGGAAGAGTCGGTCTTGAATCGACTCACGTTAGGTTACCGTAACATAAGGGGTATGACGACACGTCCCCTTTAAGGGAAGAGTACATGAGGTACGACCCGCAGCCCCGGCTCAAAGAGAGTGGCATCAGGAGGGTAATCGCGCCCCACAGGCAAGTAATGCCTGTTACGGGTGTGGGAAGACAGGGCACTGGCGCAAGCACTGCAGGAACCCTTGGAAAGATTCCAAGGATAAAAATCCCTGCGGCCCGAGCCCAGACGCCTGTCCCGCCAAAGGAAGCGAAGGCACCCACCTCTCCCGACGACCCTCGAAGCAGTGTTAGGAGCCATGCGCAAGATGGTTTTGAATGCGCGTGACAGGTGGCGGTCGCAACCGGCCCCGTAGGTGCCGCAGGACCGTCTAAATAGTGCCCCATGACTAGAACCAGCACAGCCCGTCTACCTGTGTACCGCTCAGCTATGATGCGTGGAGGCGACCTGTGGTGGAGATGGAGGTAGAGAAACAGAAGGGCAGTTATTTGTTGGACACGGGAGCTTCTTGCACCATAATCCATACAGATGACCCTTTTGACTCGCCGCTATCTACCAAGGTCCCATTCACGCTAGCAGGGTTCACAGGGAAAGAACAGGCTGGCACGTTTTCCCTCCGCTATCCATTCGGTTAGGAACACTTCGCCTTTAAGTGGAAGTGTATACTGATGGCATGGCAAAGGGGGGTGGAAGAGGTATTCTCGGGTCCGATCTCCTAGCGGGACACGGGATCCTCGTGGACCTCAGAAATCACTGTCTCTGGGGGGCTAAAGGTGAAAAGGGCGAGGTAATGGTAATTCAAGGGGGAGAGGAAGAAACAGGGGTCCTGTGTACCGTACAGCCATCCGGAGGCTACGACCTCAGGCTTATGGTCGCAGATGTCCCAACGGACATGCAAACGTACGTGTCAGATAATATGCACGCGTTTGCAACCCACAAGCACGATTGTGGGAGGTGGTCGGGTTTGAGGTCAGCGTGGATGGGGACCCCATGACCCGACCCCAAAAGCAGTATAACTTCCCCAAGGAAGCAGAACCCGATATGGAGGCAGCAATGTCTTCCTTGGTGCAGCAGGGCGTGTTGAGGCCGATAGCCACACACGTGAACTCCCCATTATGGCCGGTTAGGAAGCCGGATAATTCGTGGAGAGCCACGGTGGACTACAGAGTCCTTAACAGTAACATTCCCGCCTGCGCGCCCACAGTAGCAGCATGTTGCTGACCTAATAGGGAGCATCCCAGCGTCCGCGACCACGTTCACGGTGCTGGATATCTCGAACGGTTTTTTGGTCCATCCCGCTGCGGCGAAGAGGACCAGTACAAGTTTGCCTTTACGTTTAAAGGGCAACAGTACACGTGGAACTGTTTTGCCACAGGGTTTCCACAATAGCCCCAGTATTTTTTCACCAGTGTATGGCAGGAAGTTTAAAGGAGTTTAGTCAGCCCAATCAGATAGTACAGTATGTGGATGATTTGCTCCTATTTACGGACTCAAGGGAGGAGCACGGACCACTACTGGACGAGTTATTGGAGCTGTTAGCGAGAAAGGGTTTTAAAGTAAACCCAAAGAAAGCACGTATCGGTCAGCAGGAAGTAAAATTCCTGGGACTGACCCTACGCGCTGGGGGAAGAGCCATAGACAAAGCAAGGAGGAAGTCGGTGCAAAAATTACCGATTCCCAACAACGTAAGGGGGTGAGAGGTCCTTCTTGGGACTGACCGGTTACTGCAGGGATTTTATCGAAGATTATGCGGCCACAGCGGCGCCGCTCCTCCGACTCCTCCATAAGGGGGTGGAGTGGCTTTGGGACGAGGGCTGTCAAGCAGCCTTCGAGAAGTTAAAAAGGGATCTGCAGACCGCGCCCAGCCTTAGGGGCCATAGATGGGGGGAAGGAGTTTTTCCTGGAGGTAGCTGCCAGCGGAGACAGCTTAAGCGCCGTGCTGCTCCAAGAGCGTCACGGGCAAGCTGAGGCCGGTTGTCTATTCATCCAGGGTATTAACGGATGTGGAGAGAAGTTTCTCCAATTGCGAAAGGCACCTTTTAGCCACGCATTGGGCTGTGAAAAGATCAGCGATCTTCACAGGGCTCTCTCCCATCACTCTCCTCACACATCACACACCAACTAAGATGCTTCTGGATGGGAGGATTAAAGACGGGACCGTAAGCAGCGCACGCATTGCGCGTTGGACCCTTCTTCTCTCCCAGTTGGATCTTAGAGTAAAAGGTCTTTGCGAGCCCAGGCTTGCGGCCAATTTGGTATACCCCGGTACAGCCCACCGGTGTTCGGTGGAAGGGGTGTGGGACGTCAACATAGGTTTACGGGCCGGGATACATCCCACTGGGCGCGAGATTTATGTTGATGGGTCTAGCACAGTATCTGCTGGCGAGCGACTCACAGGGTGGTGGAGTTTATGACCCTGCGGCAGACCTTGCCCTGGCGATCAAGCTCCCTAGCACCATGAGCGCGCAGCAGGCTGAGCTGTCTGCCGTGGTGTACGTGGTGACCCACCCAGACATTTTCCCAACCCATACACGATTTGCTCGGACAGTATGTTCACCTGCAATTCGTGTACGGAATACCTGGCCATTTGGTCCCGCCGCGGATACACCTCCGCGGACGGGCGACCTTTAACGGTGAAGGCCCTTGCTGGAATAAGATCTTAGCAGCAGCAGTAGGGGAGGAAGGGGAGATTTTCATCCATAAGGTGAAAGCTCACTCCTCCACAGAGCCCCGTGGGGAGGGCAACCGGCAGGCGGATGCGCTAGCCAGGGAGGGTGCCCGCGACGGTACTTTCTGGAACCCCTATAGGACCGGACCCATAGCAGCGGTCCGAGGTGGGGACGGGAATACCGGGAACACCAGGGTAGCATTGCCCCTAGACCTTAAGACCGTCCAAGCCCAGGATCCCGCCCTAAAAGCAGTCCTAAAAACGATTGCTGAGGGGGAGGCAGGTAGAAGGTCCGTACAGTACGGCAACCCTCTCAGTTAAGGAAGGCATGCTGTTCCGCGGGGAGCAGAGTGGGTTGTGCGCAGCAGCACAGGAAGGGAATTCCTCCAGTTGGCTCACGAGGGACCAGGGGCAGGGCACCCGGGCCCGAGGTTACCTGGCAACGGTAGAGCAAGCGGGATGGTGGCCAGGGCTCAGGGAACAATGTCCGCGAGTTCTGTGCAGAACTGTCTTGTGTGCGCTGCAAACAACCCAGACCCCCAGAAAAGGAAGGTGCCCATGGGACACGTAAGAAGGGTAGAGGGACCATGGCAGTCGATACAGATCGACTATATAGGACCCCTGCCCACCACCCAGGGAGGTTATAAGTACTGCCTCGTCCTGGTGGATGTGTTTTCCCAAGTGGGGTGGGAAGCCTTCCCTTGTCGAACAGCTACGGCACTGGGTACAGCAAAAATCTTGGTCCGGGAAGTGTTCTCGCGGTGGGGACTTCCCCGTTTTGTGGAGTCAGACCAAGGGAGTCATTTCACCGGCCAGGTGATGCAGAACACCCTCATGCTTTTGGGCATGAAGGGAAGTGGCACGTAGCACACAATCCCCCAGTCATCCGGGATTGTTGAACGTATGAACCGGACCCTGAAGGAGAAATTGAGGAAAGAGACTAGGAACTCGCCCCAAAAAGGGCGGAAGTTCTGCCTTTAGTCCTCATGGGGGGTCCGGGCCAGTCAGTCAAAAAGTACGGGGTACTCCCCGCACGAGGTAATGACCGGCAGGCTCATGCGAACCCCCACCCATGTGCTAGCCCCGGTGCTCACTGAGGGTCAGCTTCAAGAGATAAGCAGGGACAAGTTCGCCCAAACTCTCTTGGAGCGCCTGAAGCAAGTTTATGAGCAGGCGGCTGGGAACATGGGAAGGCAGCATCAGGGCAATCGCTTGTTGCTGGAACCCCGCAAAACGCGGGAGTGGGAAGTAGGAGACCAGGTTATGGTCAGAAACTACGCCAGAGTAGGGAGTCTGGAACCACTGTATATGGGACCCTACAACATTGTAGACAAGGCGAGTCCCATGGTTTACGCCGTTATAAAGTGCCTCGGCGCACTAAGTGGTTCCACATAAACCAATGCAAACTGTACCAGCCGGGTGCGCAGGGGAAAACTACAGGGGTAAATCCCGCCAATGGAAAACACAGCCCCCAGTAGGACCAACAAGGCACACAGGCAGGCGTAGCAGCTTGCATCAGGGGAAGGGACATCCGGACGATCATGCAGCGTTTTTCTGGAGGTTGGGGGTTAGATGACGAAGAACCCAGGGTACCCTGGTCAGATGAGGATAGTGCAGATGAGCATAGTGATGATGACGGGTGGTTCCTGAGGAACGGGCCTGGGAGGAATGGGGCCTATAGGTTAGAGATCCACACGGGGTGGGACACACGAGCTGCAGGTCCCGACAACAGGAGGGAGGAGCTAGAGGAGGCAGGGCCAGCCGCTATAGGAGCACAGAGAGTACCATGTGGTTCCCAGAGGTGTGGCCGCCCGCTTTTGAACGTCCAGTCCTCAGGGAGGCAGAGATCACGAGTGAAGGGCCGCCTGCTGGGCCGAGCAGGGCGGAGCCACGAAATGCCAGCCCCGAGGTTAGGGAGGCGGAGTCAGCGGAGGGCGGAGCCGGGCGACTGTGATGGAACCCCAGGTCATCCCGTTGGAGGTCTCGGAACCCGGTCCGTCCGTCACGGAACCCCCGCCCATAGCAACTCCCCGTAGGTCAAGCAGAGAACCCCAGCCCAGGAGGATGTGGTCATGTCCCCAGACTGCCCCAAGGCGTAAGATTCAGGTTAAGATAACCGGGTAGAGACAGGCCACATCGCAGCAGTAACAGGCTGCGGCAGAGTCAGAGGAAAGGGTCAGCGCAGCAACAGGCCTTGCGGCAGATCAGAGGGAAGGGTCAGTGCCCTCCCACCGTCGGGAAGAGCTCGCAGCAGCCTTCCCAGAATTTAAAGGGGGCCGCCCTGAGAACCGGGCGGCACTGTAAAGTTTTTAGTTTAAGGTTTTAAGTTTTAGTTTAAGGTTTTAAGTAAAGTGTCAGGTTAAGTTTGTAGTTTTAATAAGGCTAAGTTTGTAGTGTTTTTACAGAAAACGATATAATGATGGGAGTTTTAAGGCTAGGTTTAGAGGAAGTCCTATGCAGCAAACGTTGAAGTTTACGTGGGGCGAGGTCAGGGGACCCGCTCACCCTTCACAAAAGCCAGAGACTTTTTGCGAGCTGGCTACCTCATTCTATCTGATCACAGGAACCAAGGAAGGATGGAACGACTTATAGTATTGCTCGTGGCAATCGGATGTGGATTGGCCTATCGAGGCCACACCAAGGATGTCGTGGTGTTTGGATGTTCCGGGGACACGGCCCCCATCGCGGTGGATGGGACCGGAAGACGGAAGGCAGAGGGGACCAGCACCTATTTCCACAAGGGAAGGTGGCCAGGATGGCTGGGAACGAACTCAACGGAGTATTCCAGCACATCGGGGTTCGCCTACAAAGAGGACTTCTTTAATGTGCCCAAAGTAAGGATCATCGCACCCAGGATCAGCGTCACCGTCGGCAAACGGATTTGTTTGACCTGTAGTGGGGATGTCCCATTGAGCCGATGGTGGTGGCTGCGAAAGCTGAGCAAAACTATGAGGAACTCTTCGGTCGAGTGGGAACGACTGGGTAATAATACCCATCGGACAATTACGGGGACAGACGGACAAGTGAAAGTCTGTTGGGACAAATGGTGGGAACCGGATGAGGGGATTTATGTTTGTATGTGGGGGTCCAAGTACGTTTGCCCCAAAGGCATCTCCATATTTTTTATTAATCAGTGGCAGGATAAGGACAGGGGATGAGGTGGGATGCGAGCACCAGGGGGTGCGGAGCCCCATTCTCCCCGATCCCAGTAAATGCCACTGAACTCATTACGCGCCCACGCAAAGCCCCCGCCCACGATTCGGTGGTTCTAGCTGAGGAAGAAGGGTGCCCTAAAGCTAGTAAGGGACCCGGGAACGGTTTGGTACTGGTCCCCACAGACCAGATACTATTTCAGGGGGTACATTACGCGGTGGCCTCGGGTGATTTTAAATCTCACTGAGTACGGTTACCAGAGTGGTGCCCCAAAAGACGGAAAGTTGTATCAGGTCCTGTTGACCAAGATGCTTCAGACAATTTTACGAGTTTGATTTTGCAGAGAAATTGATAAGACAAGTTTGTAACCGCACCGCAGGAAGTTTTGGATCAAGTAGGGAGGCAAAGAAGGGGTTGTGGTGAACGATGCGTTCATGCTTTTAATAACGGGACATCTGTGGTCAACGCTCTAGACAGTGTGGAGCTGCCAGACCCAGATAATGGTTTAAAAACACAGTTAAAAGACATTCTAACAGATGAGAATAAAGTGGTAGGGTCAGGTCTACACGAGGACAAAGCCATGGCTCTCCATTTAAAGGAAATTATAGCAGAGCTGGAGAAGAAACATGCGCGTACGGTAAATGCCCTGATTAGGGAAGATCGGAATGCATCCGATCAAGCTGCGCAGAACGAGGTGTGCGTGCTTTACGGGGCGTGGTTACTGGGCGAGGGCCGCAGTAATTTGGAGGATTTAAAACAAGGTTTGGTTCCGTCCTGGATAAGTAACAAACACCTGCGGGCGCTCCACCCTTTTCAGAACGCATTAAGTCCGTGCCAGCTCAGGCTAGCTTCAGAAGCTTACCCAGTCCCCGTGGACTGCGGACGTTCAAACCATACTATTATGGGAATAGTATTACGCATGCCGGTTTTGGGCAACACAGCAAAGCCCGCCCCGGTGTATCGGGTAGAGAACATTGGTGTCATTCAGGGGGGAGCCCACATTCGTTATGCAGCGGTTCCACCTTACGTCATCCGCTGGGAGCAAACGATGACAGGTACAGATCTCTCTGGTTGTCGTGGCAGGGGAGCACACATAATACTGTGCCCCCAGCACTTGAATGCCTTTTTAACACCACAGTGCGGGTTCAGAACGGCTGGCGCCAAGTCCATGAATTGCACCATGGAGGCAATGGCACAAGATCATGTGCCTCCGCAGGTAGCATACATCGGGGGTGGAACATATTGTGTTACCACTGCAGCGCAACACTACCAGCATGGAAACCGTAGCCGGTGTCCGGTGAGTGACAGCAGTTTCTGTTTTAAACCCAGGGCTGAAGTTCAAGTAGCACAACAGCGAATTATCCCAATCCCTGAACCATCCACTGTTCATCTCACAGTAAAAGAGAATTTCACCGACTTGCAGCGATTTGTCGCGCATTTTGGATACCTCATTCCCCCTCTCCCTGAGCATTTAACCAAACTTCTGAAAGCCGTCGCGGTGTCACAGAAACATTTTTATACATTAGAGCAGAAAACTGTCGAAATAGGTACAGACATTTTGGACATAGTGGTTCCACCGTGGTGGAATCTGTTCACGAATATTGAAGTGCCTTCATGGATCAGAATAGCCTCCCACATTTTAGTCGTCTGTCAAGTGTTTATTGTAGTGTACCTATTGGTCATACATTGTAAAAGAGACAAGCGCCTCACCAAGCATGAAAACACGGGAGAGTGGCGAGAACGTTACGTGCGCGTGCACGATGAGAGCACCGTGTAATCGGAAAATGGCGTCACTCCCGCTCGCCACGTGCGCCGCGGAAGTTTGTACTCATTGTAAATACGTTGGAAACTCGACATGTTTAAGAGTTGGGATTTGTTTATTTTGGTGATGGTGTTGATTGTTTGGTTTTTGGGTTTTGTTTTTTCCTTTCCCTGAATAAAAGACAAATATACAGGTGATGCGTGAGGTATCGGCCTGGTTACGCCGGGAAGGAAAACAAGTGGTGTAAGTTTAAGGGCAAATAATGCCTACGGTGATATAAAATGTGATTTTCTTGGGAAATAAGGACGACACAGAGACCCTAGTTAAGTTAAAAATTATGGATTAATTTACTGGATTCGGAGTGAAATCGAGATAAGATTGCTCACCACTATGATTTTTGATACGATAAGCGGAGTTATTCGCATCAACAGGAGGGACTGTAGAATTCGCAATATATCGCGATTTGATTAATAAGGAGAAAACACAAAGTTTCGTTCAAACAGCTTTTATTTCAGCAGAATGCTGTCAGGTTTAAATTGGACACAAGCAGCCTGTAAAATGGCCGCCGCACCTCGTGACAGAACATTCTAGACTTTTCAACAGGCAGACAAGATGGCGTTCCAATAAACATTTGTGCAAGATCGATAACGATTCAGCACAGTGAAGATAATACACGAGACATTATGGGTTTGCAGTATAAACATAGATACTGGAATCGGTCTCCCAGGTACAAAGGAAAGCCATTGTACCGAGTAATCAAGGCCCATCCAAAGGACATTAATATGTAAACTCCCAACGACTCTACGATGAGAGAGCCGTTAGCAGGTAGTTATACAGGACACTTGGAAGCCCCAAACCCCTCCAGGGAGAACACCGACCGATTTAACAATGGGAGAAATATTAACAGGTACTCAAACATTCATGAGTAGCCCCGAAACCCATTAAGAACGGAGATCACCCATACAAGACATTTGGGCGCCAAACCCTAAACAAAAGAATGGACATTATAGTTGGGCGGGAAACGGAAGATTTTTGCACTATAATTGCAGGCTCCAAACCGTCCATTCCTCTCTTGCCTCTTGCTCGTGCTCTTGTTCGTTGCTCCTGCGTTCGCGTCGCTTGCTCCTGTTTTTATCCGTCGATTCGTAACCTCGTGGCTGCTCCTGTGTACTCGTAGTTGGGCTTCTGCGTGCCTGTTGCCTCTCTGAAAAGACGGTTGAACTTTCTGATCCGTTCGGATCTACCTCGTGTCGCGTAAACGAAGACCTATTTGGTAACTGCAGCGGAACCAAAGGCCCGAATGAGATGAGATGAATGGATGAGATGAAAGAGAAGAAGACCAATCCATCGCCACGAGACTTCATCCACAGCAGAGACGGTCCAGCCTACTAGCCGAAGCAGCAGAAGCAAGTAAACAAGTGGGACCAGGAGATCTCCTGACCGACACGTGGGTGCTGCGGTGAAAAACATCCGATCAGCTATTCGGAATTTCTCCGAGTTATCACGAGTGGTGAGCATGAGTCTCGAGATCCTACGAAGCTAGTTTAGGATAGATATTGATAGGGGAGGGTTTAAGATTAAGGATATTTGTAATGTGTGCCCCTATTTACGTTGTGCCGTTCGTTCCTCGTTTCCCTAAGATCGACTATATAACTGTTTGTAAGATTGTACTGTCATTAATCTGTGCTTATGACATGTATTTCATAATTTTAAGTATCATGCAATAAAGATTTTCCATTTCGTACCATTCAAACCAAGTCTACATGAGTTTTATCTCCATTACTGCTCTCGCATCTAAGTCCAGTGTCT
>JASTWF010000222.1:280482-400482 GCA_030390025.1 Squalus acanthias
TCTTGACGACCAGCATGCAACACAACAGGAAGTCCTTTACTGTCAGTGGTGAGGCTGTTGTACTAACCTCCACCACAGGAGGCCCTGCTCCCTAAAAAGAGACAACCTGACAGGAAATCCCACAGGCATTGGAAACCCAGGGGACGCAATTCTCAGATATCACTTTGGCACAATGTAGAGGGAGCTTTACTCTGTATCTAACCCGTGCTGTACCTGCCCTGGGAGTGTTTGATGGGACTGTGTAGAGGGAGCTTTACTCTGTATCTAACCTCGTGCTGTACCTGCCCTGGGAGTGTTTGATGGGACAGTGTAGAGGGAGCTTTACTCTGTATCTAACCTCGTGCTGTACCTGCCCTGGGAGTGTTTGATGGAACAGTGTAGAGGGAGCTTTACTCTGTATCTAACCCGTGCTGTACCTGTCCTGGGAGTGTTTGATGGCACAGTGTAGTTGGAGCTTTACTCTGTATCTAACCCGTGCTGTACCTGCCCTGGGAGTGTTTGATGGGACAGTGTAGAGGGAGCTTTACTCTGTATCTAACCCGTGCTGTACCTGTCCTGGGAGTGTTTGATGGGACAGTGTAGAGGGAGCTTTACTCTGTATCTAACCCGTGCTGTACCTGCCCTGGGAGTGTTTGATGGACAGAGTAGAGGGAGCTTTACTCTGTATCTAACCCGTGCTGTACCTGTCCTGGAGTGTTTGATGGGACAGAGTAGAGGGAGCTTTACTCTGTATCTAACCCGTGCTGTACCTGTCCTGGGAGTGTTTGATGGGACAGTGTAGAGGGAGCTTTACTCTGTATCTAACCCGTGCTGTACCTGTCCTGGGAGTGTTTGATGGGACAGTGTAGAGGGAGCTTTACTCTGTATCTAACCCGTGCTGTACCTGCCCTGGGAGTGTTTGATGGGACAGTGTAGAGGGAGCTTTACTCTGTATCTAACCCATGCTGTATCTGCCCTGGGAGTGTTTGACGGGACAGTGTAGAGGGAGCTTTACTCTGTATCTAACCCGTGCTGTACCTGCCCTGGGAGTGTTTGATGGGACAGTGTAGAGGGAGCTTTACTCTGTATCTAACCCGTGCTGTACCTGTCCTGGGAGTGTTTGATGGGACAGTGTTGAGGGAGCTTTACTCTGTATCTAACCCGTGCTGTACCTGTCCTGGGAGTGTTTGATGGGACAGTGTAGAGGGAGCTTTACTCTGTATCTAACCCGTGCTGTACCTGTCCTGGGAGTGTTTGATGGGACAGTGTAGAGGGAGCTTTACTCTGTATCTAACCCGTGCTGTACCTGCCCTGGGAGTGTTTGATGGGACAGTGTAGAGGGAGCTTTACTCTGTATCTAACCCATGCTGTATCTGCCCTGGGAGTGTTTGACGGGACAGTGTAGAGGGAGCTTTACTCTGTATCTAACCCATGCTGTACCTGCCCTGGGAGTGTTTGATGGGACAGTGCAGAGGGGACTTTAATCTACATATAGACTGGGCAAACCAAATTTGCAGTAATAGTGTGGAGGACGAATTAATGGAATGTAGGCAAGATAGTTTTCTAGATCAGTATATTGAGGAACCAACTAGGGAACAGGCTATTTTAGATCTAGTATTGTGCAATGAGAAAGGGTAGTAAAGCGGCCTTTAGGGAAGAGTGACCATAATGATTGAAAGTGATTTAGTTAAATCCGAAACTAGGGTCTTAAATCTAAACAAAGCAAACTATGTAGGTATGAGGGGCGAGTTGGCTAAGGTAGATTGAGAAACTACATTAAAAGGTATGATGGTAGACAAGCAATGGCTAGCATTTAAAGAATTAATACATAATTTACAGCAAATGTACATTCCTTTAAGACACAAAACCCCCACAGGAAAAGAGGTCCAACCGTGGCTAACAAGAGTAGTTAAAGCTCATATTAGATCAAAGGAAGAGGCTTATAATGTTGCCAAAAGGAGTAGTAAGCCTGAGGATTGGGAGGATTTTAGAATTCAGCAAAGGAGGACCAAAAAGTTGATAAAGAGAGGGAAAATAGAATATGAGAGTAAACCAGCGAGAGACATAAAAACAGACTGTAAAAGCTTCTATAGGTATGTATAAAGGAAAAGTTTAGCGAAAATAAATGTGGGTCCCTTACAGGCTGAGACAGGAGAAATTATAATGGGGAATAAGGAAATGGCAGAGAAATAAAACAAGTATTGTTTGTGTCTGTCTTCACTGAAGAAGACGCAAAAAAACTTCCTGGAAATAGTGGAGAACCAAGGCTCTAGCGAGAATGAGGAACTGAAAGAAATTAATATTCGTAAAAAAAATAGCACTGGAGAAATTAATGGGACTGAAAGCCGATAAATCCCCTGGACCTGATGGCCTACATCCTAGGGTTTTGAAAGAGGTGGCTCTAGAGAGACTGGATGCATTGGTAGTCATTTTCCAAAATTCCATAGATTCTGGAACGGTTCATTGAAATAGTGGACGCATTGGTTGTCATCTTCCAAAATTCTATAGATTATGGAACGGTTCCTCAGTTTGGAGGGTGGCAAAAGTAACCCCACTATTCAAAAAAGGAGGGAGAGAGAAAACAAGGAACTACAGACCGGTTAGCCTAACAATTGGAAGGTAGTAAATGTAACCCCACTATTTAAGAAAGGAGGGAGAGAGAAAATGGAGAACTACAGACCAGTTAGCCTGACATCAGTAGTAGGGAAAATGCTAGAATCTATTATTAAGGACGTGGTAACAGGGCACTTAGGAAATAATAATAGGATTGGGCAGAGTCAACACGGATTTATGAAAGGGAAATCACGTTTGACAAATCTGTTGGAGTTTTTTGAGGTTGTAACTAGCAGAATAGATAAGGGGGAACCAGTGGATGTGGTGTATTTGGATTTTCAGACGGCATTCGATAAGGTGCCACACAAGAGGTTATTAAATAAAATTAGGGCTCATGGGATTGGGGGTAATATACTCGCATGGATTGAGCATTGGTTAACGGACAGAACACAGAGAGTAGGAATAAACGGGTCATTTTCGGGTTGGCAGGCTGTAACTAGTGGGGTCCCGCAACGATCAGTGCTTGGGCCTTAGATATTCATACAAACATAGAAAAATAGGAGCAGGAGTAGGCCATTCGGCCCTTCGAGCCTGCTCTGCCATTCAATATGATCATGGCTGATCCTCTATCTCAATAGCATATTCCCACTCTCTCCCCATACCCCTTGATGCCTTTTGCATCTAGAAATCTATTTATCTCCTTCTTAAATATATTCAGTGACTTGGCCTCCACAGCCTTCTGTGGTAGAGAATTCCACAGGTTCACCACCCTCTGAGTGAAGACATTTTTTCTCATCTCAGTCCTAAATATCCTACCCCGTATCCTGAGACTGTGACCCCTCGTTCTAGACCCCCCAGCCAGGGGAAACATCCTCTTGCAATGAAGGCCAACATACCATTTGCCTTCCTAACTGCTTGCTGCACCTGCATGTTTGCTTTCAGTGACTGGTGTACAAGGACACCCAGGTCCCTCTGTACATCAACATTTCCCAATCTATCACCATTTAAATAATACTCTCCCTTTCTGTTTTTCCTACCGAAGTGGATAACTTCACATTTATCCACATTATACTGCATCTGCCATGTATTTGCCCACTCACTCAACTTGTCTAAATGCCTCGAAGCCTCTTTGCATCCTCCTCACAACTCACAATCCCACCTAGTTTCATGTCGTCAGCAAACTTGGAAATATTACATTTGGTTCCCTCATCCAAATCATTGATATCTATTGTGAATAGCTGGGGCCCAAGCACTGATCCCTGCGGTGCCCCACTAGTCACTGCCTGCCACCCCGAAAAAGACCCATTTATTCCTACTCTCTTTCTCCTGTCTGTTAACCAATTTTCAATCCATGCCAGTATATTACCCCCAATCCCATGTGCTTTAATTTTGCACACCAACCTCTTATGTGGGACTTTATGAAAGGCCTTCTGAAAATCCAAATACACCAATCCACTGGTTCTCCCTTATCTATTCTACCAGTTACATCCTCAAAAAACTCCAGTAGGTTTGTCAAACACGATTTCCCTTTCATAAATCCATGTTGACTTTGTCTAATCTCGTTGATATTTTATAAGTGTCCTGTTATCACATCCTTTATAATAGACTCTAGCATTTTCCCCACCACTGATGTTAGGCTAACTGGTCTGTAGTTCCCTGTTTTCTCTCTCCCTTCCTTTTTAAATAGTGGGGTTACATTTGCCACCCTCCAATCTGCAGGAACTGTTCCATAATCTAGAATTTTGGAAGATGACAACCAATGCATCCACTATTTCCATGTCTACCTCTTTTAGTACTCTGGCATGCAGATTATCAGATCAGGCCAGGCCCTGGGGATTTATCGGCTTTCAGTCCCATTAATTTCTCCAGCACTATTTTTTTACTAATACTAATTTCCTTTAATTCCTCCTTCTCACTAGACCCTTGGTTCCCTAGCATTTCTGGGAAGTTATTTGTGTCCTCTTCCATGAAGACAGAACCAAAGTATTTGTTTAATTGCTCTGCCATTTCCTTGTTCCCCATTATAAATTATCCCGTTTCTGACTGTAAGGGACCTACATTTGTCTTCACTAATCTTTTTCTTTTTACATACTTGTAGAAGCTTTTACAATCCGCTTTTATGTTCCTTGCAAGTTTACTCTCATACTCTATTTTTCCCCTCTTAATCAATCTCTTGGTCCTTTTTTGCTGAACTCTAAACTGCTCCCAATCCACAATCTACATCAATGATTTGGATGAGGGGACCAAATGTAATCTATCCAAGTTTGCTGATGATACAAAGCTGGGTGGGAATGTAAGTTGTGAGGAGGATGCAAGGAGGCTTCAAGGGGATATAGACAGGCTAAGTGAGTGGGCAAGAACATGGCAAATGGAATATAATGTGGAGGAATGTGAAGTTATCTACTTTGGTAGGAAAAATAGAAAAGCAGAGTATTTTTTAATTGGTGAGAGATTGGGAAATGTTGGTGGTCAGAGGGACCTGGGTGTCCTTGTACACGAATCACTGAACGTTAGCATGCAGGTACAGCAAGCAATTAGGAAAGCAAATGATATGTTGGCCTTTATTACAAGAGGATTTGAGTATAAGAGTAAAGACATCTTACTGCAATTATATAGGGCCCAGGTGAGACCACACCTGGAGTACTGTGTACAGTTTTGATCTCCTTACCTAAGGAAGGATATACATGCCATAGAGGGAGTGCAACGAAGGTTCACCAGACTGGTTCCTGGGATGGGGGGATTGTCCTATGAGGAGAGATTGAGTAGACTAGGCCTATATTCTCTAGAGTTTAGCAGAATGAGAGGTGATCTAATTGAAACATACAAAATTCTTACAGGGCTTGACAGGGTAGATGCAGGGAGGATGTTTCCCCTGGCTGGGGAGTCGAGAACCTGGGGTCACAGTCTCAGAATAAGGGGTCGGCCATTTAGGACTGAGATGAGGAGAAATGTCTTCACTCAGAGGGTGGAGAATCTTTGGAATTCTCTACCCCAGAGGGCTGTGGAGGCTCAGTCGTTGAGTATGTTCAAGACAGAGATTGATAGATTTTTGAATATTAAGGGGATCAAGGGAGATGGGGATAGTGCGGGAAAGTGGAGATGAGGTAGATGATCAGCGGAGCAGGCTCGAAGGGCCAAATGGCCGCCTACTGCTCCTATTTCTTATGTTCTTCACAGAATCACAGAATCCCCACAGTGCAGATAGAGGCCATTTCGGCCCATTGAGCCTGCACTGACACATATCCCACCCTATCCCCGTAACCCCACGTGTTTAATCCCCCTAACACTAAGGGTCAATTTATCATAGCCAAATCAACCTAACCCGCACATCTTTGGACTGTGGGAGGAAACCGGAGCAGACACGGGGAGAATGTGCAAACTCCACACAGACAGTCACCCGAGGCCGGATTCAAACCTAGGTCCCTGGCGCTGTGAGGCAACAGTGCTAACCACTACGCCACCGTGTTGCCACCGTATCTTATGTTCACTCTGTATCTAACCCCGTGCTGCACCTGCCCTGGGAGTGTTTGATGGGACAGTGTAGAGGGAGCTTTGCTCTGTATCTAACCCCGTGCTGCATCTGCCCTGGGAGTGTTTGATGGGACAGTGTAGAGGGAGCTTTACTCGGTATCTAACCCGTGCTGTACCTGTCCTGGGAATGTTTGATGGGACAGTGTAGAGGGAGCTTTACTCTGTATCTAACCCGTGCTGTACCTGCCCTGGGAGTGTTTGATGGGACAGTGTAGAGGGAGCTTTACTCTGTATCTAACCCGTGCTGTACCTGCCCTGGGAGTGTTTGATGGGACAGTGCAGAGGGTACTTTACTCTGTATCTAGCCCGTGCTGTACAAGCACTGGGAGTGTTTGATGAGACAGTGTAGCGGGAGCTTTACTCTGTATCTAACCCATGCTGTACCTGCCCTGGGAGTGTTTGATGGGACAGTGTAGAGAGGGCTTTACTCTGTATCTAACCCATGCTGAACCTGCCCTGGGAGTGTTTGATGGGACAGTGTAGAGGGAGCTTTACTCTGTATCTAACCCATGCTGCACCTACCCTGGGAGTGTTAGATGGGACAGTGTAGAAAGGGCTTTACTCTGTATCTAACCCATGCTGTACCTGCCCTGGGAGTGTTTGATGGGACAGTGTAGAGGGAGCTTTACTCTGTATCTATCCCATGCTGTACCTCCCCTGGGAGTGTTTGATAGGGCAGTGTAGAGGAAGCTTTACTCTGTATCTAACCTGTGCTGTACCTGCCCTGGGAGTGTTTGATGGGACAGTGTTGAGGGAGCTTTACTCTGTATCTAACCCGTGCTGTACCTGCCCGGGGAGTGTTTGATGGAACAGTGAAGAGGGAGCTTTACTCTGCATCTAACCCGTGCTGTACCTGCCCTGGGAGTGTTTGCTGGGACAGTGTCGAGGGAGCTTTACTCTGTATCTAACCTGTGCTATACCTTCCCTGTGAGTGTTTGATGGGACAGTGTAGAGGGAGCTTTACTCTGTATCTAACCCGTGCTGTACCTGTCCTGGGAGTGTTTGATGGGACAGTGTAGAGGGAGCTTTACTCTGTATCTAACCCATGCTGCACCTACCCTGGGAGTGTTTGATGGGACAGTGTAGAGAGGGCTTTCATCTGTATCTAACCCATGCTGTACCTGCCCTGGGAGTGTTTGATGGGACAGTGTAGAGGGAGCTTTACTCTGTATCTAACCCATGCTGTACCTCCCCTGGGAGTGTTTGATGGGGCAGTGTAGAGGAAGCTTTACTCTGTATCTAACCTGTGCTGTACCTGCCCTGGGAGTGTTTGATGGGACAGTGTTGAGGGAGCTTTACTCTGTATCTAACCCGTGCTGTACCTGCCCGGGGAGTGTTTGATGGAACAGTGAAGAGGGAGCTTTACTCTGCATCTAACCCGTTCTGTACCTGCCCTGGGAGTGTTTGCTGGGACAGTGTCGAGGGAGCTTTACTCTGTATCTAACCTGTGCTGTACCTGCCCTGTGAGTGTTTGATGGGACAGTGTAGAGGGAGCTTTACTCTGTATCTAACCCGTGCTGTACCTTTCCGGGGACTGTTTGATGGGACAGTGTAGAGGGAGCTTTACTCTGCATCTAACCTGTGCTGTACCTGCCCTGGGAGTGTTTGATGGGACAGTGTTGAGGGAGCTTTACTCTGTATCTAACCCATGCTGTACCTGCCCTGGGAGTGTTTGATGGGACAGTGTAGAGGGAGCTTTACTCTGTATCTATCCCATGCTGTACCTCCCCTGGGAGTGTTTGATAGGGACAGTGTTAAGGGAGCTTTATTCAATGACGTGATTGCTCCCCCTTTGGATGAACGTTATTGAAACCGAGGGAGAGAAGCTGAGTAACTGAATTCAGACCGTGCAGGAAGTAGCTGTATGGATTGCTCATTCTCACCTCCCTCTATTGTCTTGAGACGAGCTGCACCCAACATCCTGTTTATTTCATTGCCTTATTGTGGTGATGATGAGACATTCTCTTGTGAAATTGTGTTAAGAGCGTCTCGCATGAGTTAGAGGACTTGATTGATCAGCTTCGATGGGAGAGTTAGGGGACTAGAGGAATGGGCTTCGATGGGAGAGTTAGGGGACTGGAGGGATGGGCTTCGATGGGAGAGTTATGGGAGTGGAGGGATGGGCTTCGATGGGAGAGTTAGGGGACTGGAGGGATGGGCTTCGATGGGAGAGTTAGGGGACTGGAGGGATGGGCTTCGATGGGAGAGTTAGGGGACTGGAGGGATAGGCTTCGATGGGAGAGTTAGGGGACTGGAGGGATGGGCTTCGATGGGAGAGTTCGTGGACTGGAGGAATGGGGCTTTGATGGGAGAGTTCGTGGACTGGAGGGATGGGCTTCGATGGGAGAGTTAGGGGACTGGAGGGATTGGCTTCGATGGGAGAGTTAGGGGACTGGAGGGATGGGCTTCGATGGGAGAGTTAGGGGACTGGAGGGATGGGCTTCGATGGGGGAGTTAGGGGACTGGAGGGATGGGCTTCGATGGGAGAGTTCGTGGACTGGAGGGATGGGCTTCGATGGGAGAGTTAGGGGACTGGATGGATGGGCTTCGATGGGAGAGTTAGGGGACTGGAGGTACGGGCTTTGATGGGAGAGTTAGGGGACTGGAGGGATGGGCTTCGATGAGGGAGTTAGGGGACTGGAGGGATGGGCTTCGATGAGAGAGTGAGGGGCTGGAGGGATGGGCTTCGATGGGAGAGTTAGGGGACTGGAGGGATGGGCTTCGATGGGAGAGTTAGGGGACTGGAGGGATGGGCTTCGATGAGAGAGTGAGGGGACTGGAGGGATGGGCTTCAATGGAGAGTTAGGGGACTAGAGGGATGGGCTTCGATGGGAGAGTTAGGGGACAGGAGGGATCGGCTTCGTTGGGTGATTAGGGGACTGGAGGGATGGGCTTCGATGGGAGAATTAGGGGACTGGAGGATGGGCTTCGATGGGAGAGTAAAGGGAGTGGAGGGATGGGCTTCGATGGGAGAGTTAGGCGACTAGAGGGATGGGCTTCGATGGAAGAGTTAGGGGACTGGAGGGATTAGCTTCGATGGGGGAGTTAGGGGACTGGAGGGATGGGCTTCGATGGGAGAGTTAGGGGACTGGAGAGATGGGCTTCGATGGGAGAGTTAGGGGACTGGAGGGATGGTCTTCGATGGGGGAGTTAGGGGACTGGAGGGATGGGCTTCGATGGGGAGTTAGGGGACTGGAGAGATGGGCTTCGATGGGAGAGTTAGGGGACTGGAGGGATGGGCTTCGATGGGGGAGTTAGGGGACTGGAGGGATGGGCTTCGATGGGGGAGTTAGGGGACTGGAGGGATGGGCTTCGATGGGAGAGTTAGGGGACTGGAGGGATGGGCTTCGATGGGAGAGTTAGGGGACGAGAGGGATGGGCTTCGATGGGAGAGTTAGGAGACGAGAGGGATGGTCTTCGATGGGGGAGTTAGGGGACTGGAGGGATGGGCTTCGATGGGAGAGTTAGGGACTGGAGGGATGGGCTTCGATGGGAGAGTTAGGGGACTGGAGGGATGGGCTTCGATGGGAGAGTTAGGGGACTGGAGGGATGGGCTTCGATGGGAGAGTTAGGGGACTGGAGGGATGGGCTTCGATGGGAGAGTTAGGGGACTGGAGGGATGGGCTTCGATGGGGGAGTTAGGGGACTGGAGAGATAGGCTTTTATGGGGGTGTTAGGGGAATGAAGGGATGGGCTTCGATGGGAGATTGTGCAGAACAGCTTGATTCCCAAATGCAGCGAATTATGGGACAATTATCTGGAACAAGATGTTGATGAAACACTAAGTGAACAGGCCATGCTTGATTCAGTGATGAGTAATGTTCCATATTAAATCAACAATCTGGCGGTATAGGATCATCTTGCTAATAGTGACCTTCGAATGACCTAATTCGATATTGGGTTTGAGGTGGAGAAGCTGAGTCATGAACCACGATCTTACATTTAGGCAAGTCAGACTTTGAAAGGTTCATATTAATATGATTGAATTTTAAATTTTGAATTTTACATTAAGTTTGAGAGTGATGTAATCTAATCTGAAACTAAGGTCTTCAATCTAAACAGAGGAAACTACAAGGGTATGAGGGACAAGTTGGCCATGGTAGATTGGGAGACTACACTAAAAGGTATGAAGGTGGACATACAATGGCTAACATTCAAGGAAATAATGCATAATTTGCAACAAACATATATTCCTCTGGGGCATAAAATCCCAAAAGGAAATGTGATCCAACCATGGCTAACAAAAGAAATTAAAGCTAGTATTAAGTCAAAGGAGGAAGCTTATAAAGTTACCAGAAAAAGCGTTCAGCCTGTAGAATTCGCAATTATCGCGATTTGATTAATAAGGAGAAAACACAAAGTTTCGTTCAAACAGCTTTTTATTTCAGCAGAATGCTGTCAGGTTTAAATTGGACACAAGCAGCCTGTAAAATGGCCGCCGCACCGCGTGACAGAACATTCTAGACTTTTCAACAGGCAGACAAGATGGCGTTCCATTAAACATTTTTGCAAGATCGATAACGATTCAGCACAGTGAAGATAATACCCGAGACATTATGGGTTTACAGTATAAACATAGTTACTGGAATCGGTCTCCCAGGTACAAGGGAAAGCCATTGTACCGAGTAATCAAGGGCCCATCCAAAGGACATTAATATGTAAACTCCCAACGGCTCTACGATGAGAGAGCCGTTAGCAGGTAGTTATACAGGACACTTGGAAGCCCCAAACCCCTCCAGGGAGAACACCGACCGATTTAACAATGGGAGAAATATTAACAGGTACTCAAACATTCATGAGTAGCCCCGAAACCCATTAAGGACGGAGATCACCCATACAAGACATTTGGGCGCCAAACCCTAAACAAAAGAATGGACATTATAGTTGGGCGGGAAACGGAAGGTTTTTGCACTATAATTGCAGGCCCCAAACCGTCCATTCGCTCTCTTGCCTCGTGCTCTTGCCGCTCTTGCTCGCTTGCTGCTGTTATCATCGTGGCTGCTCCTGTGTTTTATCCGGTCGATTCGTAACCTCGTGGCTGCTCCTGTGTAAAAGACTGTTGAACTTTCTGATCCGTTCGGATCTACCTCGTGTCGCGTAACGAAGACTTATGTTGGTAACTGGCAGCGGAACCAAAGGCCCGAGATGAGATGAGATGAGATGAGATGAGAGGAGAAGAGAAGAAGACCATATCCATCGCCACGGTCAGTAAATCCCGACCGCGCCTGTAGGTCGATCAGCCAAGTTTTCTCGCCAGGAAGTTTTCTTCTTTAAACTTCTAACAAGACATATTGCATCAATGATAACTGGACTGTGCAAACACATCGTATCAATGATATTGACAACGGTGCTCCTCGACTAAACTGTGAAGTCCACCAACAGAGGTCTTCACCACAGCGGACGGTCCAGCCTACTAGCCGGAGCAGCAGAAGCAGTAAACAAGTGGGACCAGGAGATCTCCTGACCGACACGTGGGTGCTGCGGTGAAAAACATCCGATCAGCTATTCGGAATTTCTCCGAGTTATTACGAGTGGTGAGCATGAGTCTCGAGATCCTACGAAGCTAGTTTAGGATAGATATTGATAGGGGAGGGTGTAAAGATTAAGGATATTTGTAATGTGTGCCCTATTTACGTTGTGCCGTTCGTTCCTCGTTTCCCTAAGATTGATTATAACCGTTTGTAAGATTGTACTGTCATTAATCTGTGCGTATGACATGTATTTCATAATTTTAAGTATCATGCAATAAAGATTTTCCATTTCGTACCGTTCAAACCAAGTCTACATGAGTTTTATCTCCATTACTGCTCTCGCATCTAAGTCCAGTGTCTAGAACCGTAAGGGAGAGTGATTCGAACCACTCACAGGTGTGTCTAGTGTTCCCAGACTGGCTGGAGACCAGAACAGGCAACCAGGCCTAGACCCGCACTGACATACAGGCTGCACAGAGCCGCGTGAATCTCACAGGCTACGAGACACGCAGGGTCAGGAGAAATCCCTTACAGAAAATGGCGACCGCGGCAGGACACTGGCAGCGAGAGGGTAGTGTGTTAGATTATGGAATGACTGTACGAAATGTTATGCAGGAAAAGATAGCGGATTATGTGTTTGGAAAGGTTAATCTAACTAAAAAGTGGATAAGCGAATTGTTAGCGGATAAGAGCCCACTAGAGGCAGCTGAAAGGTGGACTGATAGTAAGGAGCATAAAAAGGCAGTTGAGAAAGCAGTCTGGCTTATGTGCTACAAAAGGCAGGTTCAGATTTCAAACCAGACCAATACAGCGCTAACAGCTCGAATCAGGCATTTAGAGGAGGAAATGGAGGAGAAGGTTTCTGGAGGGGAGGTGCTCATTAAGAATTTAAATGAGTTACGCCAGGAAAGCCAGGAAGTCTCCAGTTACCTTAAAACAAGGGTAGAGTATCTCGAGTGCCAGATCACTGAAGCAAAATTGAACGAGAGTAGGATGAAGGAAAGATGTAACCGCCAAGCTGCCCAGATAAGAACTCAAGAAGAGAGCTTAATGGGGGTTAGGTCGGCGTATAAGTTGGCCCTTGAGGATAAGTTTCAGGGAGCCGACCATAGCGCCTGCCAAAAAGAGATAGAGAGCCTCAAAAAGGCCGTGAATAATGCGAACGGCATGGTGTGCCTTATCAATCCGTCGGCGCGCCAGCCGCTAGTAAATGAGAGATTTAGAAATTCCCCACCAAGTAAAGCAGAAGAAGTAGTAGCCACTGCGCCCTCCGCGCCACCCAGCTATTCAGAAACCTGGGTTAGGGAGGAAGCAACGGAAGAAACAAAAGAGCCCGTTGAAAAGGAAGTAGAAAAGGGATCGTTGTATCCAGTAACGGGGATTAAAAGGGGCCCAAGCAGAAACGGTGGGGAAGAACCGGGGGATCTCCTCGGACAGCTGGTGTTGCCTCACAGTTCACATCAGCTGAGAGCCATGATAAACCACGTAAGGAAGCTGACCGAGATAGACGACCCTTCCGTACATTTCAGGGAAGTTGAGCAAGCCGCAGCCATTAACGGCTGCGATGATGGGGAGACAGCAAAAATGCTGCTGTTCTCGTTAGACAGCTCGGTCCTTCAGTGTCTCTCAGGCGAGAGCAAGAGGGGAAACAAAAGTTATGAGGAATTGAAAAATGAGGTCCTAGAAGTAGTGGGGGCGAACGACGGAGGTCCGTTTGCTAGAGTGGGACAGACAGTGCAGATGGAGGGAGAACCCCCGAAGGTTTTTGCCGACAGGCTGTGGCCAGTATATGAGCGCAGCTGTCTAGGTGCGCCCGAGCGCGAAGATGTGGAAGGCGCCGCTTTAATTCATTGGCTTAGGTGCATAATAGCCAACAGTTTACCAGCCGTTAGAGAGCAGGCAAAAGCCTGGTTCGATCCCAATGACCTCAACCTTACGGAAGAGTCGGTCTTGAATCGACTCACGTTAGGTTACCGTAACATAAGGGGTATGACGACACGTCCCTTTAAGGGAAGAGTACATGAGGTACGACCCGCAGCCCCGGCTCAAAGAGAGTGGCATCAGGAGGGTAATCGCGCCCCACAGGCAAGTAATGCCTGTTACGGGTGTGGGAAGACAGGGCACTGGCGCAAGCACTGCAGGAACCCTTGGAAAGATTCCAAGGATAAAAATCCCGCGGCCCGAGCCCAGACGCCTGTCCCGCCAAAGGAAGCGAAGGCACCCACCTCTCCCGACGACCTCGAAGCAGTGTTAGGAGCCATGCGCAAGATGGTTTTGAATGCGCGTGGACAGGTGGCGGTCGCAACCGGCCCCGTAGGTGCCGCAGGACCGTCTAATAGTGCCCCATGACTAGAACCAGCACAGCCCGTCTACCTGTGTCCGCTCAGCTATGATGCGTGGAGGCGACCTGTGGTGGAGATGGAGGTAGAGAAACAGAAGGGCAGTTATTTGTTGGACACGGGAGCTTCTTGCACCATAATCCATACAGATGACCCTTTTGACTCGCCGCTATCTACCAAGGTCCCATTCACGCTAGCAGGGTTCACAGGGAAAGAACAGGCTGGCACGTTTTCCCTCCCGCTATCCATTCGTTTAGGAACACTTCGCCTTAAGTGGAAGTGTATACTGATGGCATGGCAAAAGGGGGGTGGAAGAGGTATTCTCGGGTCCGATCTCCTAGCGGGACACGGGATCCTCGTGGACCTCAGAAATCACTGTCTCTGGGGGGCTAAAGGTGAAAAAGGCGAGGTAATGGTAATTCAAGGGGAGGAAGAAACAGGGGTCCTGTGTACCGTACAGCCATCCGGAGGCTACGACCTCAGGCTTATGGTCGCAGATGTCCCAACGGACATGCAAACGTACGTGTCAGATAATATGCACGCGTTTGCAACCCACAAGCACGATTGTGGGAGGGTGGTCGGGTTTGAGGTCAGCGTGGATGGGGACCCCATGACCCGACCCCAAAAGCAGTATAACTTCCCCAAGGAAGCAGAACCCGATATGGAGGCAGCAATGTCTTCCTTGGTGCAGCAGGGCGTGTTGAGGCCGATAGCCACACACGTGAACTCCCCATTATGGCCGGTTAGGAAGCCGGATAATTCGTGGAGAGCCACGGTGGACTACAGAGTCCTTAACAGTAACATTCCCGCCTGCGCGCCCACAGTAGCAGCAGTTGCTGACCTAATAGGGAGCATCCCAGCGTCCGCGACCACGTTCACGGTGCTGGATATCTCGAACGGTTTTTGGTCCATCCCGCTGCGGCGAGAGGACCAGTACAAGTTTGCCTTTACGTTTAAAGGGCAACAGTACACGTGGAACTGTTTGCCACAGGGTTTCCACAATAGCCCCAGTATTTTTCACCAGTGTATGGCAGGAAGTTTAAAGGAGTTTAGTCAGCCCAATCAGATAGTACAGTATGTGGATGATTTGCTCCTATTTACGGACTCAAGGGAGGAGCACGGACCACTACTGGACGAGTTATTGGAGCTGTTAGCGAGAAAGGGTTTTAAAGTAAACCCAAAGAAAGCACGTATCGGTCAGCAGGAAGTAAAATTCCTGGGACTGACCCTACGCGCTGGGGAAAGAGCCATAGACAAAGCAAGGAGGAAGTCGGTGCAAAAATTACCGATTCCCAACAACGTAAGGGGTGTGAGGTCCTTCTTGGGACTGACCGGTTACTGCAGGGATTTTATCGAAGATTATGCGGCCACAGCGGCGCCGCTCCTCCGACTCCTCCATAAGGGGGTGGAGTGGCTTTGGGACGAGGGCTGTCAAGCAGCCTTCGAGAAGTTAAAAAGGGATCTGCAGACCGCGCCAGCCTTAGGGGCCATAGATGGGGGGAAGGAGTTTTTCCTGGAGGTAGCTGCCAGCGGAGACAGCTTAAGCGCCGTGCTGCTCCAAGAGCGTCACGGCAAGCTGAGGCCGGTTGTCTATTCATCCAGGGTATTAACGGATGTGGAGAGAAGTTTCTCCAATTGCGAAAGGCACCTTTTAGCCACGCATTGGGCTGTGAAAAGATCAGCGATCTTCACAGGGCTCTCTCCCATCACTCTCCTCACACATCACACACCAACTAAGATGCTTCTGGATGGGAGGATTAAAGACGGGACCGTAAGCAGCGCACGCATTGCGCGTTGGACCCTTCTTCTCTCCCAGTTGGATCTTAGAGTAAAAGGTCTTTGCGAGCCCAGGCTTGCGGCCAATTTGGTATACCCCGGTACAGCCCACCGGTGTTCGGTGGAAGGGGTGTGGGACGTCAACATAGGTTTACGGGCCGGGATACATCCCACTGGGCGCGAGATTTATGTTGATGGGTCTAGCACAGTATCTGCTGGCGAGCGACTCACAGGGTGTGGAGTTTATGACCCTGCGGCAGACCTTGCCCTGGCGATCAAGCTCCCTAGCACCATGAGCGCGCAGCAGGCTGAGCTGTCTGCCGTGGTGTACGTGGTGACCCACCCAGACATTTTCCCAACCCCATACACGATTTGCTCGGACAGTATGTTCACCTGCAATTCGTGTACGGAATACCTGGCCATTTGGTCCCGCCGCGGATACACCTCCGCGGACGGGCGACCTTTAACGGTGAAGCCCTTGCTGGAAAAGATCTTAGCAGCAGCAGTAGGGGAGGAAGGGGAGATTTTCATCCATAAGGTGAAAGCTCACTCCTCCACAGAGCCCCGTGGGGAGGGCAACCGGCAGGCGGATGCGCTAGCCAGGGAGGGTGCCCGCGACGGTACTTTCTGGAACCCCTATAGGACCGGACCCATAGCAGCGGTCCGAGGTGGGGACGGGAATACCGGGAACACCAGGGTAGCATTGCCCCTAGACCTTAAGACCGTCCAAGCCCAGGATCCCGCCCTAAAAGCAGTCCTAAAAACGATTGCTGAGGGGAGGCAGGTAGAAGGTCCGTACAGTACGGCAACCCTCTCAGTTAAGGAAGGCATGCTGTTCCGCGGGGAGCAGTGGGTTGTGCCGCAGCAGCACAGGAGGGAATTCCTCCAGTTGGCTCACGAGGGACCAGGGGCAGGGCACCCCGGGCCCGAGGTTACCTGGCAACGGGTAGAGCAAGCGGGATGGTGGCCAGGGCTCAGGGAACAAGTCCGCGAGTTCTGTGCAAACTGTCTTGTGTGCGCTGCAAACAACCCAGACCCCCAGAAAAGGAAGGTGCCCATGGGACACGTAAGAAGGGTAGAGGGACCATGGCAGTCGATACAGATCGACTATATAGGACCCCTGCCCACCACCCAGGGAGGTTATAAGTACTGCCTCGTCCTGGTGGATGTGTTTTCCAAGTGGGTGGAAGCCTTCCCTTGTCGAACAGCTACGGCACTGGGTACAGCAAAAATCTTGGTCCGGGAAGTGTTCTCGCGGTGGGGACTTCCCCGTTTTGTGGAGTCAGACCAAGGGAGTCATTTCACCGGCCAGGTGATGCAGAACACCCTCATGCTTTTGGGCATTGAAGGGAAGTGGCACGTAGCACACAATCCCCAGTCATCCGGGATTGTTGAACGTATGAACCGGACCCTGAAGGAGAAATTGAGGAAAGAGACTAGGAACTCGCCCCAAAAATGGGCGGAAGTTCTGCCTTTAGTCCTCATGGGGGTCCGGGCCAGTCAGTCAAAAAGTACGGGGTACTCCCCGCACGAGGTAATGACCGGCAGGCTCATGCGAACCCCCACCCATGTGCTAGCCCCGGTGCTCACTGAGGGTCAGCTTCAAGAGATAAGCAGGGACAAGTTCGCCCAAACTCTCTTGGAGCGCCTGAAGCAAGTTTATGAGCAGGCGGCTGGGAACATGGGAAGGCAGCATCAGGGCAATCGCTTGTTGCTGGAACCCCGCAAAACGCGGGAGTGGGAAGTAGGAGACCAGGTTATGGTCAGAAACTACGCCAGAGTAGGGAGTCTGGAACCACTGTATATGGGACCCTACAACATTGTAGACAAGGCGAGTCCCATGGTTTACGCCGTAAAAGTGCCTCGGCGCACTAAGTGGTTCCACATAAACCAATGCAAACTGTACCAGCCGGGTGCGCAGGGGAAAACTACAGGGGTAAATCCCGCCAATGGGAAAACACAGCCCCAGGTAGGACCACAAGGCACACAGGCAGGCGTAGCAGCTTGCATCAGGGGAAGGGACATCCCGGACGATCATGCAGCGTTTTTCTGGAGTTGGGGGTTAGATGACGAAGAACCCAGGGTACCCTGGTCAGATGAGGATAGTGCAGATGAGCATAGTGATGATGACGGGTGGTTCCTGAGGAACGGCCTGGGAGGAATGGGGCCTATAGGTAGAGATCCACACGGGGTGGACACACGAGCTGCAGGTCCCGACAACAGGAGGGAGGAGCTAGAGGAGGCAGGGCCAGCCGCTATAGGAGCACAGAGAGTACCAATGTGGTTCCCAGAGGTGTGGCCGCCCGCTTTGAACGTCCAGTCCTCAGGGGAGGCAGAGATCACGAGTGAAGGGCCGCCTGCTGGGCCGAGCAGGGCGGAGCCACGAAATGCCAGCCCCGAGGTTAGGGAGGCGGAGTCAGCGGAGGCGGAGCCGGCGACTGTGATGGAACCCCAGGTCATCCCGTTGGAGGTCTCGGAACCCGGTCCGTCCGTCACGGAACCCCCGCCCATAGCAACTCCCCGTAGGTCAAGCAGAGAACCCCAGCCCAGGAGGATGTGGTCATGTCCCCAGACTGCCCCAAGGCGTAAGATTCAGGTTAAGATAACCCGGGTAGAGACAGGCCACATCGCAGCAGTAACAGGCTGCGGCAGATCAGAGGAAAGGGTCAGCGCAGCAACAGGCTGCGGCAGATCAGAGGGAAGGGTCAGTGCCCTCCCACCGTCGGGAAGAGCTCGCAGCAGCCTTCCCAGAATTTAAAGGGGCCGCCCTGAGAACGGGCGGCACTGTAAAGTTTTTAGTTTAAGGTTTTAAGTTTTAGTTTAAGGTTTTAAGTAAAGTGTCAAGGTTAAGTTTGTAGTTTTAATAAGGCTAAGTTTGTAGTGTTTTTAACAGAAAACGATAAAATGATGGGAGTTTTAAGGCTAGGTTTAGAGGAAGTCTATGCAGCAAACGTTGAAGTTTACGTGGGGCGAGGTCAGGGGACCCGCTCACCCTTCACAAAAGCCAGAGACTTTTTGCGAGGCTGGCTACCTCATTCTATCTGATCACAGGAACCAAGGAAGGATGGAACGACTTATAGTATTGCTCGTGGCAATCGGATGTGGATTGGCCTATCGAGGCCACACCAAGGATGTCGTGGTGTTTGGATGTTCCGGGGACACGGCCCCCATCGCGGTGGATGGGACCGGAAGACGGAAGGCAGAGGGGACCAGCACCTATTTCCACAAGGGAAGGTGGCCAGGATGGCTGGGAACGAACTCAACGGAGTATTCCAGCACATCGGGGTTCGCCTACAAAGAGACTTCTTTAATGTGCCCCAAAGTAAGGATCATCGCACCCAGGATCAGCGTCACCGTCGGCAAACGGATTTGTTTGACCTGTAGTGGGGATGTCCCATTGAGCCGATGGTGGTGGCTGCGAAAGCTGAGCAAAACTATGAGGAACTCTTCGGTCGAGTGGGAACGACTGGGTAATAATACCCATCGGACAATTACGGGGACAGACGGACAAGTGAAAGTCTGTTGGGACAAATGGTGGGAACCGGATGAGGGGATTTATGTTTGTATGTGGGGGTCAAAGTACGTTTGCCCCAAAGGCATCTCCATATTTTTTATTAATCAGTGGCAGGATAACGGACAGGGGATGAGGTGGGATGCGAGCACCAGGGGGTGCGGAGCCCCATTCTCCCCGATCCCAGTAAATGCCACTGAACTCATTACGCGCCCACGCAAAGCCCCGCCCACGATTCCGGTGGTTCTAGCTGAGGAAGAAGGGTGCCCTAAAGCTAGTAAGGGACCCGGGAACGGTTTGGTACTGGTCCCCACAGACCAGATACTATTTCAGGGGGTACATTACGCGGTGGCCTCGGTGATTTTAAATCTCACTGAGGTACGGTTACCAGAGTGGTGCCCCAAAAAGACGGAACAGTTGTATCAGGTCCTGTTGACCAAGATGTTCAGACAATTTTACGAGTTTGATTTTGCAGAAATTGATAAGACAAGTTTGTACACCGCACCGCAGGAAGTTTTGGATCAAGTAGGGAGGCAAAGAAGGGGTTTGGTGAACGATGCGTTCACTGCTTTTAATACAGGGACATCTGTGGTCAACGCTCTAGACAGTGTGGAGCTGCAGACCCAGATTAATGGTTTAAAAACACAGTTAAAAGACATTCTAACAGATGAGAATAAAGTGGTAGGGTCAGGTCTACACGAGGACCAAGCCATGACTCTCCATTTAAAGGAAATTATAGCAGAGCTGGAGAAACATGCGCGTACGGTAAATGCCCTGATCAGGGAAGATCGGAATGCATCCGATCAAGCTGCGCAGAACGAGGTGTGCGTGCTTTACGGGGCGTGGTTACTGGGCGAGGGCCGCAGTAATTTGGAGGATTTAAAACAAGGTTTGGTTCCGTCCTGGATAAGTAACAAACACCTGCGGGCGCTCCACCCTTTTCAGAACGCATTAAGCCCGTGCCAGCTCAGGCTAGCTTCAGAAGCTTACCCAGTCCCCGTGGACTGCGGACGTTCAAACCATACTATTATGGGAATAGTATTACGCATGCCGGTTTTGGGCAACACAGCAAAGCCCGCCCCGGTGTATCGGGTAGAGAACATTGGTGTCATTCAGGGGGGAGCCCACATTCGTTATGCAGCGGTTCCACCTTACGTCATCCGCTGGGAGCAAACGATGACAGGTACAGATCTCTCTGGTTGTCGTGGCAGGGGAGCACACATAATACTGTGCCCCCAGCACTTGAATGCCTTTTTAACACCACAGTGCGGGTTCAGAACGGCTGGCGCCAAGTCCATGAATTGCACCATGGAGGCAATGGCACAAGATCATGTGCCTCCGCAGGTAGCATACATCGGGGGTGGAACATATTGTGTTACCACTGCAGCGCAACACTACCAGCATGGAAACCGTAGCCGGTGTCCGGTGAGTGACAGCAGTTTCTGTTTTAAACCCAGGGCTGAAGTTCAAGTAGCACAACAGCGAATTATCCCAATCCCTGAACCATCCACTGTTCATCTCACAGTAAAAGAGAATTTCACCGACTTGCAGCGATTTGTCGCGCATTTTGGATACCTCATTCCCCCTCTCCCCGAGCATTTAACCAAACTTCTGAAAGCCGTCGCGGTATCACAGAAGCATTTTTATACATTAGAGCAGAAAACTGTCGAAATAGGAACAGACATTTTGGACATAGTGGTTCCACCGTGGTGGAATCTGTTCACTAATATTGAAGTGCCTTCATGGATCCGGATAGCCTCTGTAGAATTCGCAATTATCACGATTTGATTAATAAGGAGAAAACACAAAGTTTCGTTCAAACAGCTTTTTATTTCAGCGGAATGCTGTCAGGTTTAAATTGGACACAAGCAGCCTGTAAAATGGCCGCCGCACCTCGTGACAGAACATTCTAGACTTTTCAACAGGCAGACAAGATGGCGTTCCATTAAACATTTTTGCAAGATCGATAACGATTCAGCACAGTGAAGATAATACACAAGACATTATGGGTTTACAGTATAAACATAGATACTGGAATCGGTCTCCCAGGTACAAAGGAAAGCCATCAAGGGCCCATCCAAAGGACATTAATATGTAAACTCCCAACGGCTCTACGATGAGAGAGCCGTTAGCAGGTAGTTATACAGGACACTTGGAAGCCCCAAACCCCTCCAGGGGGAACACCGACCGATTTAACAATGGGAGAAGTATTAACAGGTACTCAAACATTCATGAGTAGCCCCGAAACCCATTAAGGACGGAGATCACCCATACAAGACATTTGGGCGCCAAACCCTAAACAAAAGAATGGACATTATAGTTGGGCGGGAAACGGAAGATTTTTGCACTATAATTGCAGGCCCCAAACCGTCCATTCGCTCTCTTGCTCTTGACTCTTGCCTCTTGCTCGCTTGCTGCTGTTATCATCGTGGCTGCTCCTGTGTTTTATCCGGTCGATTCGTAACCTCGTGGCTGCTCCTGTGTAAAAGACTGTTGAACTTTCTGATCCGTTCGGATCTACCTCGTGTCGCGTAAAGAAGACCTATGTTGGTAACTGGCAGCGGAACCAAAGGCCCGAGATGAGATGAGATGAGATGAGATGAGAGGAGAAGAGAAGAAGACCTTATCCATCGCCACGGTCAGTAAATCCCGACCGCGCCTGTAGGTCGATCAGCCAAGTCTTCTCGACAGGAAGTTTTCTTCTTTAACAAGACATATTGCATCAATGATAACTGGACTGTGTAAACACATCGTATCAGTGATATTGACAACGGTGTTCCTCAACTAAACTGTGAAGTCAACCAACAGAGGTCTTCACCACAGCGGACGGTCCAGCCGACTGACCGAGCAGCAGAAGCAGTAAACAAGTGGGACCAGGAGATCTCCTGACCAACACGTGGGTGCTGCGGTGAAAAACATCCGATCAGCTATTCGGGATTTCTCCGAGTTATTACGAGTGGTGAGCATGAGTCTCGAGATCCTACGAAGCTAGTTTAGGATAGATATTGATAGGGGAGGGTGTAAAGGTTAAGGATATTGGTAATGTGTGCCCTATTTACGTTGTGCCGTTCGTTCCTCGTTTCCCTAAGAGTGATTATAACCGTTTGTAAGATTGTACTGTCATTAATCTGTGCGTATGACATGTATTTCATAATTTTAAGTATCATGCAATAAAGATTTTCCATTTCGTACCGTTCAAACCAAGTCTACATGAGTTTTATCTCCATTACTGCTCTCGCATCTAAGTCCAGTGTCTAGAACCGTAAGGGAGAGTGATTCGAACCACTCACAGGTGTGTCTAGTGTTCCCAGACTGGCTGGAGACCAGGCCTAGACCCGCACTGACATACAGGCTGCACAGAGCCGCGTGAATCTCACAGGCTACGAGACACGCAGGGTCAGGAGAGAATCCCTTACACCTCCCACATTTTAGTCGTCTGTCAAGTGTTTATTGTAGTGTACCTATTGTTCATACATTGTAAAAGAGACAAGCGCCTCACCAAGCATGAGAACACGGGAGAGTGGCGAGAACGTTACGTGCGCGTGCACGATGAGAGCACCGTGTAATAGGAAAATGGCGTCACTCCCGCTCGCCACGTGCGCCGCGGAAGTTTGTACTCATTGTAAATACGTTGGAAACTCGACATGTTTAAGAGTTGGGATTTGTTTATTTTGGTGATGGTGTTGATTGTTTGGTTTTTGGGTTTTGTTTTTCCTTTCCCTGAATAAAAGACAAATATACAGGTGATGCGTGAGGTATCGGCCTGGTTACGCCGGGAAGGAAAACAAGTGGTGTAAGTTTAAGGGCAAATGATGCCTACGGTGATATAAAATGTGATTTTCTTGGGAAATAAGGACGACACAGAGACCCTAGTTAAGTTAAAATTTATGGGATTAATTTACTGGATTCGGAGTGAAATCGAGATAAGATTGCTCACCACTGTGATTTTTTTGATACGATAAGCGGAGTTATTCGCATCAACAGGAGGGACTGTAGAATTCGCAATTATCGCGATTTGATTAATAAGGAGAAAACACAAAGTTTCGTTCAAACAGCTTTTTATTTCAGCAGAATGCTGTCAGGTTTAAATTGGACACAAGCAGCCTGTAAAATGGCCGCCGCACCGCGTGACAGAACATTCTAGACTTTTCAACAGGCAGACAAGATGGCGTTCCATTAAACATTTTTGCAAGATCGATAACGATTCAGCACAGTGAAGATAATACACGAGACATTATGGGTTTGCAGTATAAACATAGTTACTGGAATCGGTCTCCCAGGTACAAGGGAAAGCCATTGTACCGAGTAATCAAGGGCCCATCCAAAGGACATTAATATGTAAACTCCCAACGGCTCTACGATGAGAGAGCCGTTAGCAGGTAGTTATACAGGACACTTGGAAGCCCCAAACCCCTCCAGGGAGAACACCGACCGATTTAACAATGGGAGAAATATTAACAGGTACTCAAACATTCATGAGTAGCCCCGAAACCCATTAAGGACGGAGATCACCCATACAAGACATTTGGGCGCCAAACCCTAAACAAAAGAATGGACATTATAGTTGGGCGGGAAACGGAAGGTTTTTGCACTATAATTGCAGGCCCCAAACCGTCCATTCGCTCTCTTGCCTCGTGCTCTTGCCGCTCTTGCTCGCTTGCTGCTGTTATCATCGTGGCTGCTCCTGTGTTTTATCCGGTCGATTCGTAACCTCGTGGCTGCTCCTGTGTAAAAGACTGTTGAACTTTCTGATCCGTTCGGATCTACCTCGTGTCGCGTAACGAAGACCTATGTTGGTAACTGGCAGCGGAACCAAAGGCCCGAGATGAGATGAGATGAGATGAGATGAGAGGAGAAGAGAAGAAGACCATATCCATCGCCACGGTCAGTAAATCCCGACCGCGCCTGTAGGTCGATCAGCCAAGTTTTCTCGCCAGGAAGTTTTCTTCTTTAAACTTCTAACAAGACATATTGCATCAATGATAACTGGACTGTGCAAACACATCGTATCAATGATATTGACAACGGTGCTCCTCGACTAAACTGTGAAGTCCACCAACAGAGGTCTTCACCACAGCGGACGGTCCAGCCTACTAGCCGGAGCAGCAGAAGCAGTAAACAAGTGGGACCAGGAGATCTCCTGACCGACACGTGGGTGCTGCGGTGAAAAACATCCGATCAGCTATTCGGAATTTCTCCGAGTTATTACGAGTGGTGAGCATGAGTCTCGAGATCCTACGAAGCTAGTTTAGGATAGATATTGATAGGGGAGGGTGTAAAGATTAAGGATATTTGTAATGTGTGCCCTATTTACGTTGTGCCGTTCGTTCCTCGTTTCCCTAAGATTGATTATAACCGTTTGTAAGATTGTACTGTCATTAATCTGTGCGTATGACATGTATTTCATAATTTTAAGTATCATGCAATAAAGATTTTCCATTTCGTACCGTTCAAACCAAGTCTACATGAGTTTTATCTCCATTACTGCTCTCGCATCTAAGTCCAGTGTCTAGAACCGTAAGGGAGAGTGATTCGAACCACTCACAGGTGTGTCTAGTGTTCCCAGACTGGCTGGAGACCAGAACAGGCAACCAGGCCTAGACCCGCACTGACATACAGGCTGCACAGAGCCGCGTGAATCTCACAGGCTACGAGACACGCAGGGTCAGGAGAAATCCCTTACAAGCCTGAGGAATGGGATCTTTTTAGAAATCAGCAAAGGGGGACCAAGAAATTGATAAAGAAAGGGAAAATGGAATATGAGCACAAACTAGCGAAAAATATAAAATCGGATTGTAAAAGCTTCTATAGGTATGTGAAAAGGAAAAGACTGGCGAAGGTAAATGTAGGTCCTTTACAGTCAGAGACGGGAGAATTTATAATGGGGAATGAGGAAATGGCAGAGAAATTAAATAAATACTTTGTTTCTGTCTTCACGGAGGAAGACATAAAAAACCTCCCAGAAATACGAGAAAACCAAGAGTGTGATGAGAATGAGGAACTTAAAGAAATTATTATTAGTAAAAAAAACAGTACTGGCAAAATTAATGGGACAAAAAGTCGACAAATCCCAAGGACCGGATGACCTACATCCTAGGGTTTTGAAAGAGGTGGCCATTGGAATAGTGGACGCATTGGTTGTCATCTTCCAAAATTCAATAGATTCTGGAACGGTTCCTGCAGATTGGACGATAACAAATGTAACCTGGCTATTTAAGAAAGCAGGGAGAGAGAAAACGGGGAACTACAGACCTGTTAGCCTCACATCAGTAGTTGGGAAAATGCTGGAATCTATTATAAAGGATGCAATAACTGGACACTTAGAAACTAATAGTAAGATTGGGCAGTCAACATGGATTTATGAAAGGGAAGTCCTGTTTGACAAACCTATTGGAGTTCTTTGAGGATGTAACTAGTGGAGTAGACAAAGGGGAACTGGTAGATGTGGTGTATCTGGATTTTCAGAAGGCCTTTGATAAGGCCCCACACAAGAGGCTGGTGAACAAAATTAGGGCACATGGAATTGGGGGTAATATACCAGCATGAATTGAGAATTGGTTAACAGACAGAAAACAAAGAGTAGGGATAAACGGGTCTTTTACAGGATGGCAGGCTGTGACTAATGGGGTACCGCAAGGATCGGTGCTTAGGCCCGAGCTATTCACAATGTATATCAATGATTTGGATGAGGGGACTAAATGTAACATTTCCAAATTTGCTGATGATACAAAGCTAGGTGGCAGTGTCAGTTGTGAAAAGGATGTGAAAAGGCTTCAAGGGGATCTCGACAGGCTTAGTGAGTGGGCGAGAACATGGCAGATGGAATATAATGTGGATAAATGTGAAGTTATCCACTTTGGTAGAAAAAACAGAAAGGCAGAGTATTTCCTAAATGGTGAAAGATTGGGGAATGCAGATGCTCAAAGAGACCTGGGTGTCCTTGTACATGAGTCACTGACAGTGAATGTGCAGGTGCAGCAAGCCATTAGGAAGGTAAATGGTATGCTGGCCTTCATTACAAGAGGATTTAAGTACAGGAGTAAAGAAGTCTTACTCCAATTATATAGGCCCTTGGTGAGACCACACCTGGAGTACTGTGTACAATTTTGGTCTCCTTACCTAAGGAAGGATATACTTGCCATAGAGGGAGTGCAATGAAGGTTCACGAGATTGATTCCTGGGATGGCGGGACTGTCGTATGAGAACAGATGGAGTAAACTAGGCATGTATTCTCTTGAATTCAGAAGAATGAGAGGGGATCTCATTGAAGCATACAAAATTATTACAGGGCTTGATAGGATGGATGCTCGGAGAATGTTTCCCTTGGCTGGGGAGTCTAGAACCAAGGGCCACAGCCTCAGGATAAAGGGTAGGCCATTCAGGACTGAGATGAGAAGAAATTTCTTCACACAGAGGGTGGTGAATCTTTGGAATTCTCTACCCCAGAGGGCTGTGGAGGCTCAGACATTAGGTATATTCAAAACAGAAGTCGATAGATTTCTGACTAGTAAGGGCATCAAGGGATATGGCGATAGGGCCGGTGAATGGAGTTGAGGCAGAAGATCAGCCATGATCTCATTGAATGGCGGAGCAGGCTCGAAGGGCCGAATGGCCGACTCCTGTTCCTATTTCTTATGTTCTGATGTTCTAAAGAGGCACAAAATGACCCCAGTAGACTGGAGGCTCTATATATAGAATAACAGATACCCGGGAGTGAGTTACAGGCTGGAATCTAATCGAGGGGTTCGGGGGGTTTATATATAGAATAACAGTTACCCAGAAGTGAGTTACAGGCTGGAATCTAATCGAGGGGATCGGGGGGTTTATATATAGAATAACAGATACCTGGGAGTGAGTTACAGGCTGGAATCTAATCGAGGGGTTCGGGGGGTTTATATATAGAATAACAGTTACCCAGGAGTGAGTTACAGGCTGGAATCTAATCGAGGGGTTCGGGGGGTTTATATATAGAATAACAGATACCCGGGAGTGAGTTACAGGCAGGACTCTAATTGAGGAGTTCGGGTGGTTTATATATAGAATAACAGATACCCGGGATTGAGTTACAGGCTGGAATCTAATCGAGGGGTTCGGGTGGTTTATATATAGAATAACAGATAACCGGGAGTGAGTTACAGGCTGGAATCTAATCGAGGGGTTCGGCGGGGTTTATATATAAAATAACAGATATCCGGGAGTGAGTTACAGGCTGGAATCTAATCGAGGGTTTCGGGGGGTTTATATATAGAACAACAGATACCCGGGAGTGAGTTACAGGCTGGAATCTAATCGAGGGGTTTCGGGGGGGTTTATATATAGAATAACAGATACCCGGGAGTGAGTTACAGGCTGGAATCTAATCGAGGGGTTCGGCGGGGGGGGGGGGGTTTATATATAGAATAACAGATACCCAGGAGTGAGTTACAGGCTGGAATCTAATCGAGTGGTTCGGGGGTGGGGGGGTTTATATATAGAATAACAGATACCCGGGAGTGAGTTACAGGCTGGAATCTAATCGAGGGGTTCGGGGTATTCATATATAGAATAACAGATACCCGGGAGTGAGTTACAGGCTGGAATCTAATCGAATCGTTCGGTGGGGGGTGTTTATATAAAGAATAACAGATACCCGGGAGTGAGTTACAGGCTGGAATCTAATCGAGGGGTTCGGGGGGTTTATATATAGAGTAACAGATACCCCGGAGTGAGTTACAGGCTGGAATCTAATCAAGGGGTTCGGGGGAGGTCTGTTTATATATAGAATAACAGATACCCGGGAGTGAGTTACAGGCTGGAATCTAATCGAGGGGGTTCGGGGGGGGGGGTTTATATATAGAATAACAGATACCCGGGAGTGAGTTACAGGTTGGAATCTAATCGAGGGGTTCGGGGGGTTTATATAAAGAATAACAGATACCCGGGAGTGAGTTACAGGCTGGAATCTAATCAAGGGGTTCGGTGGGGGGGTGGATTCATATATAGAATAACAGATACCCGGGAGTGAGTTACAGGTTGGAATCTAATCGATGAGTTCGGGGGGTTTATATATAGAATAACAGATAACCGGGAGTGAGTTACAGGCTGGGATCTAATCGAGGAGTTCGGGGGGTTTATATATAGAGTAACAGATAACCGGGAGTGAGTTACAGGTTGGAATCTAATCGAGGGGGTTCGGGGGGTTTATATATAGAATAACAGATACCCGGGAGTGAGTTACAGGCTGGAATCTAATCGAGGGGTTCGGGGTATTCATATATAGAATAACAGATACCCGGGAGTGAGTTACAGGCTGGAATCTAATCGAGGGGGTCCGGGGGGTTTATATATAGAATAACAGATACCCGGGAGTGAGTTACAGGCTGGAATCTAATCGAGGGGTTCGGGGTATTCATATATAGAATAACAGATACCCGGGAGTGAGTTACAGGCTGGAATCTAATCGAGTGGTTCGGGGGGGGGTGTTTATATATAGAATAACAGATACCCGGGAGTGAGTTACAGGCTGGAATCTAATCGAGGGGGTTCGGGGGGAGGTTTATATATAGAATAACAGATACCCGGGAGTGAGTTACAGGTTGGAATCTAATCGAGGGGTTCGGGGGGTTTATATATAGAGTAACAGATACCCCGGAGTGAGTTACAGGCTGGAATCTAATCAAGGGGTTCGGTGGGGGGGTGGATTCATATATAAAATAACAGATACCCGGGAGTGAGTTACAGGTTGGAATCTAATCGAGGGGTTCGGGCGGTTTATATATAGAATAACAGATAACCGGGAGTGAGTTACAGGCTGGAATCTAATCGAGGGTTTCGGGGGGTTTATATATGGAACAGATACCCGGGAGTGAGTTACAGGCTGGGATCTAATCGAGGGGTTCGGGGGGGTTTATATATAGAATAACTGATACCCGGGAGTGAGTTACAGGCTGGGATCTAATCGAGGAGTTCGGGGGGTTTATATATAGAATAACAGGTAACCGGGAGTGAGTTACAGGTTGGAATCTAATCGAGGAGTTCGGGGGGTTTATATATAGAATAACAGATAACCGGGAGTGAGTCACAGGCTGGCATCTAATCGAGGGTTCGGGAGGGTTTATATATAGAATAACAGATACCCGGGAGTGAGTTACAGGCTGGGATCTAATCGAGGGGTTCGGTGGGGTTTACATATAGAACAACAGATACCCGGGAGTGAGTTACAGGCTGGGATCTAATCGAGGGGTTCGGTGGGGTTTATATATAGAATAACAGATACCCGGGAGTGAGTTACAGGCTGGGATCTAATCGAGGGGTTCGGTGGGGTTTATATATAGAATCACAGATACCCGGGAGTGAGTTACGGGACTGATAATTCTTATCAAGCCAACCCTCAGTTCCATTCTCAACTGCCAACTTGACAACCTTGAAGCCTAACTGACTATCTCTCAGTGTAAGAGATGTGGGCCCTCGTTGTCCCGCCACCCCGCACTCCCTATCTTGCGTTGCTAGGTGACGATTGAATCCCTAGGCCGAAGCCTGACTCGGCGAAAGCTTTCCGCCTACCCCCAGGCTTCTAGGGAGAGCTAGGCCGAGTCGAGTGAAAAGGACTGCCAGGCAGACTCTCTCTCTCTATTAAAAATAAGAGCCACACACTTGCCCCCCCCACCCTACCAAAACCAACCACCTCCGCCCTCCCCCCCCGCCCCCCACCCTCCCCCCAGGCCATGCCGAACCCTCTCAACTCAGTATCTGAGAGTTTGGCTGCTGCAGAATCCTCTTAACCACATTACGCACATGAAAGGCTTCTGCCGGAAGTCACACTCATGCCGGTTGCTATGGAGACCGACCACAAACGTTCGCCCGCGTTGAGTGAATGCTGGCTCTCCCACACGTCGATTGCGTCGCTTCTTCCGACGATCAAAGCACAACCTCTTCTCCTCGCCCCGGCCTCTTCGAACCTTTCGATTCCTTCCAAGCCCGCGCTGGTTCGTCTCATTCCCAGGCCACACGGCTGCCCGAGGAGGTGAGTTTCGACTGAGGTTCTGCTCAGGACCTCGCACCCCCCTCCCGTTCCCTTCGCGAGGCCGGGGTGGGGGAGCGGCGGTTGCTGGGCTGGGGGTGGTGCGGGAGGTGGGGGGGCGGTGGGGAGGACACCCGCTCTGTTTATGGAGATCAAGTTGCCCCATCAGAGGCGTCGAGTGGGGAGGAAGCAATCGGAACCAAGTGCGAACTGCCCCGCGGCTGCCAAAACCTGACGCTGCGGCCTCGTGTTCGAACCTTCTTGGCTGCGATTACATAATATTCACAGCACAGAAACAGGCCATTCGGCCCAGCTGTTCAGTGCCGGTGTTTATGCCCCTGAGGAGCCTCCTCCCACCCCTCGTCATCTCACCCTATCAGCATATCCTTCAATTATCGAGCTTCCCCTTAACTGTATCTCTGCTATTGGCCTCAACCACTCCCTGTGGGAGCGAGTTCCACATTCTCACCACTCTCTGGGTAAAGAAGTTTCTCCTGAATTCCCTATTGGATTTATCGGTGACTATCCTATCATTGATGGCCCCGTAGCTCTGGTCTCCCGCGCAAATGGAAACATCTTCTCTACGTCTACCCTATCGAAACCCTTTCATAATCTTAAGGACCTCTGTCAGGTCACCCCTCAGCCTTCACATTTCGAGAGAAAAGACCCTCAGCCCGTTCAATCTTTCCCGATAGATATAACCTCTCATTTCTGGTATCATTCCAGTAAATCTTCGTCGCACCTTCTCCAGTGCCACTGTATCCTGCCTGTAACTCACTCCCGGGTATCTGTTATTCTATATATAAACCCCCCGAACCCCTCGATTAGATTCCAGCCTGTAACTCACTCCCAGGTATCTGTTATTCTATATATAAACCACCCAAACCCCTCGATTAGATCCCAGCCTGTAACGCACTCCCGGGTATCTGTTATTCTATATATAAACCCCCCGAACCCCTCGATTAGATTCCAGCCTGTAACTCACTCCCGGTAATCTGTTATTCTATATATAAACCCCCCAAACCCCTCGATTAGATTCCAGCCTGTAACTCACTCCCGGGTATCTGTTATCTGTTATTCTACATATAAACCACCCGAACCCCTCGATTAGATTCCAGCCTGTAACTCACTCCCGGTTATCTGTTATTCGATATATAAAACCCCGAACTCCTCGATTAGATTCCAGCCTGTAACTCACTCCCGGGTATCTGTTATTCTATGTATAAACACACCCCGAACCCCTCGATTAGATTCCTGCCTGTAACTCACTCCCGGGTGTCTGTTATTCTATATATAAACCACCCCGAACCCCTCGATTAGATCCCAGCCTGTAACTCACTCCCGGGTATCTGTTAATCTATATATAAACCACCCGAACCACTCGATTAGATTCCAGCCTGTAACTCACTCCCGGTTATCTGTTATTCTATATATAAACACACCCCCGAACCCCTCGATTAGATTCCAGCCTGTAACTCACTCCCGGGTATCTGTTATTCTATGTATAAACACACCCCCGAACCCCTCGATTAGATTCCTGCCTGTAACTCACTCCCGGGTATCAGTTATTCTATATATAAACACACCCCCGAACCCCTCGATTAGATTCCTGCCTGTAACTCACTCCCGGGTATCTGTTATTCTATATATAAACACACCCCCGAACCCCTCGATTAGATCTCAGCCTGTAACTCACTCCCGGGTATCTGTTACTCTATATATAAACCACCCGAACCCCTTGATTAGATTCCAGCCTGTAACTCACTCCCAGGTATCTGTTCTATATATAAACCCCCCGAAACCCTCGATTAGATTCTAGCCTGTAACTCACTCCCGGTTATCTGTTATTCTATATATAAACCCCCCGAACCCCTCGATTAGATTCCAGCCTGTAACTCACTCCCGGTTATCTGTTATTCTATATATAAACCCCCCAAACCCCTCGATTAGATCCCAGCCTGCAACTCACTCCCAGGTATCTGTTCTATATATAAACCCCCCGAAACCCTCGATTAGATTCCAGCCTGTAACTCACTCCCGGTTATCTGTTATTCTATATATAAACCCCCCAAACCCCTCGATTAGATTCCAGCCTGTAACTCACTCCCGGGTATCTGTTATTCTATATATAAACCCCCCAAACCCCTCGATTAGATTCCAGCCTGTAACTCACTCCCGGTTATCTGTTATTCTATATATAAACCCCCCAAACCCCTCGATTAGATTCCAGCTTGTAACTCACTCCCGGGTATCTGTTATTCTATATATAAAACCCCGAACCCCTCGATTAGATTCCAGCCTGTAACTCACTCCCGGTTATCTGTTATTCGATATATAAAATCCCGAACTCCTCGATTAGATTCCAGCCTGTAACTCACTCCCGGGTATCTGTTATTCTATATATAAAACCCCGAACCCCTCGATTAGACCCCAGCCTGTAACTCACTCCCGGGTGTCTGTTATTCTATATATAAACCACCCCGAACCACTCGATTAGATTCCAGCCTGTAACTCACTCCCGGGTATCTGTTATTCTATATATAAACCCCCCGAACCCCTCGATTAGATTCCAGTCTGTAACTCACTCACGGGTATCTGTTATTCTATATAAAAACCACCCGAACCCCCTCGATTAGATTCCAGCCTGTAACTCACTCCCGGTTATCTGTTATTCTATATATAAACCCCCCGAACCCCTCGATTAGATTCCAGCCTGTAACTCACTCCCGGGTATCTGTTATTCTATATATAAACCCCCCGAACCCCTCGATTAGATTCCAGCCTGTAACTCACTCCCGGTTATCTGTTATTCGATATATAAAACCCCGAACCCCCTCGATTAGATCCCAGCCTGTAACTCACTCCCGGGTATCTGTTATTCTATATATAAACCCCCCGAACCCCTTGATTAGATCCCAGCCTGTAACTCAAGATTTCCCAATTCAACTCCCCTAAGTTCTTGGCTACCTACGACCAACCTTTACTGCAATCAAAACAAATTAAGGAAGGTTTATTTAAAATCCGGGCAATTATAAATTGAAAAATTAAGGAGCGAGACTGGGAGAGAGAGTGAATGGTGAGAAATTGGGGAGTTAATTGCTATCTAAATAATTCTTTGAAACAGTCAAAGCGGACTAACTTTTGACAGAAAACCTGGTGTTATGACAAGTCGATTTATATATAGAATAACAGATACCCGGGAGTGAGTTACAGGCTGGAATCTAATCGAGGGGTTCGGGGGGGTTTATATATAGAATAACAGATACCCGGGAGTGGGTTACAGGCTGGAATCTAATCGAGGGGTTCGGGGGGGTTTATATATAGAATAACAGATACCCGGGAGTGGGTTACAGGCTGGAATCTAATCGAGGGGTTCGGGGGGGTTTATATATAGAATAACAGATACCCGGGAGTGAGTTACAGGCTGGAATCTAATCGAGGGGTTCGGGTGGTTTATATATAGAATAACAGATACCTGGGAGTGAGTTACAGGCTGGAATCTGATCGAGGGGTTCGGGGCGTTTATATCTAGAATAACAAATACCCAGGAGTGAGTTACAGGCTGGAATCTAATCTGGTGGGTCGAACCCGTGCTGTAACTGTAGATGGTAGAAAGGCTTTGGGGAGTCAGGAGGTGAGACAGTCGCTGCAGAATACACAACCTCTGACCTGCAGAGGGAGCTTTACTCTGTATCTAACCCGTGCTGTACCTGCCCTGGGAGTGTTTGATGATGCGGAGATGCCGGTGTTGGACTGGGGTGGACAAAATTGAGAGGTCGCACAACACCAGGTTATAGTCCAACAGTTTTATTTGAAATCACAAGCTTTCGGAGCTATCGATTGCTCCTTCCTCAGGTGAAGTAAAGTTACTTCACCTGAGGAAGGAGCAATCGATAGCTCCGAAAGCTTGTGTTTGATGGGACAGTGTAGAGGGAGCTTTACTCTGTATCTAACCCATGCTGTACCTGCTCTGGGAGTGTTTGATGGGACAGTGTAGAGGGAGCTTTACTCTGTATCTAACCCATGCTGTATCTGCCCTGGGAGTGTTTGATGGGACAGTGTAGAGGGAGCTTTACTCTGTATCTAACCCATGCTGTATCTGCCCTGGGAGTGTTTGATGGGGCAGTGTAGAGGGAGCTTTACTCTGTATCTAACCCATGCTGTATCTGCCCTGGGAGTGTTTGATGGGACAGTGTAGAGGGAGCTTTACTCTGTATCTAACCCATGCTGTATCTGCCCTGGGAGTGTTTGATGGGACAGTGTAGAGGGAGCTTTACTCTGTATCTAACCCATGCTGTATCTGCCCTGGGAGTGTTTGATGGGACAGTGTAGAGGGAGCTTTACTCTGTATCTAACCCATGCTGTATCTGCCCTGGGAGTGTTTGATGGGACAGTGTAGAGGGAGCTTTACTCTGTATCTAACCCATGCTGTATCTGCCCTGGGAGTGTTTGATGGGACAGTGTAGAGGGAGCTTTACTCTGTATCTAACCCGTGCTGTACCTGTCCTGGGAGTGTTTGATGGGACAGTGTAGAGGGAGCTTTACTCTGTATCTAACCCGTGCTGTACCTGCCCTGGGAGTGTTTGATGGGACAGTGTAGAGGGAGCTTTACTATGTATCTAACCCACGCTGTACCTGCCCTGGGAGTGTTTGATGGGACAGTGTAGAGGGAGCTTTACTCTGTATCTAACCCATGCTGTACCTGCCCTGGGAGTGTTTGATGGGACAGTGTAGAGGGAGCTTTACTCTGTATCTAACCCGTGCTGTACCTGCCCTGGGAGTGTTTGATGGGACAGTGTAGAGGGAGCTTTACTCTGTATCTAAGCCGTGCTGTACCTGCCCTGGGAGTGTTTGATGGGACAGTGTAGAGGGAGCTTTACTCTGTATCTAACCCATGCTGTACCTGCCCTGGGAGTGTTTGATGGGACAGTGTAGAGGGAGCTTTACTCTGTATCTAACCCATGCTGTACCTGCCCTGGGAGTGTTTGATGGGACAGTGTAGAGGGAGCTTTACTCTGTATCTAACCCATGCTGTACCTGCTCTGGGAGTGTTTGATGGGACAGTGTAGAGGGAGCTTTACTCTGTATCTAACCCATGCTGTATCTGCCCTGGGAGTGTTTGATGGGACAGTGTAGAGGGAGCTTTACTCTGTATCTAACCCATGCTGTATCTGCCCTGGGAGTGTTTGATGGGGCAGTGTAGAGGGAGCTTTACTCTGTATCTAACCCATGCTGTATCTGCCCTGGGAGTGTTTGATGGGACAGTGTAGAGGGAGCTTTACTCTGTATCTAACCCATGCTGTATCTGCCCTGGGAGTGTTTGATGGGACAGTGTAGAGGGAGCTTTACTCTGTATCTAACCCATGCTGTATCTGCCCTGGGAGTGTTTGATGGGACAGTGTAGAGGGAGCTTTACTCTGTATCTAACCCATGCTGTATCTGCCCTGGGAGTGTTTGATGGGACAGTGTAGAGGGAGCTTTACTCTGTATCTAACCCATGCTGTATCTGCCCTGGGAGTGTTTGATGGGACAGTGTAGAGGGAGCTTTACTCTGTATCTAACCCGTGCTGTACCTGTCCTGGGAGTGTTTGATGGGACAGTGTAGAGGGAGCTTTACTCTGTATCTAACCCGTGCTGTACCTGCCCTGGGAGTGTTTGATGGGACAGTGTAGAGGGAGCTTTACTATGTATCTAACCCACGCTGTACCTGCCCTGGGAGTGTTTGATGGGACAGTGTAGAGGGAGCTTTACTCTGTATCTAACCCATGCTGTACCTGCCCTGGGAGTGTTTGATGGGACAGTGTAGAGGGAGCTTTACTCTGTATCTAACCCGTGCTGTACCTGCCCTGGGAGTGTTTGATGATGCGGAGATGCCGGTGTTGGACTGGGGTGGACAAAATTGAGAGGTCGCACAACACCAGGTTATAGTCCAACAGTTTTATTTGAAATCACAAGCTTTCGGAGCTATCGATTGCTCCTTCCTCAGGTGAAGTAAAGTTACTTCACCTGAGGAAGGAGCAATCGATAGCTCCGAAAGCTTGTGTTTGATGGGACAGTGTAGAGGGAGCTTTACTCTGTATCTAACCCATGCTGTACCTGCTCTGGGAGTGTTTGATGGGACAGTGTAGAGGGAGCTTTACTCTGTATCTAACCCATGCTGTATCTGCCCTGGGAGTGTTTGATGGGACAGTGTAGAGGGAGCTTTACTCTGTATCTAACCCATGCTGTATCTGCCCTGGGAGTGTTTGATGGGGCAGTGTAGAGGGAGCTTTACTCTGTATCTAACCCATGCTGTATCTGCCCTGGGAGTGTTTGATGGGACAGTGTAGAGGGAGCTTTACTCTGTATCTAACCCATGCTGTATCTGCCCTGGGAGTGTTTGATGGGACAGTGTAGAGGGAGCTTTACTCTGTATCTAACCCATGCTGTATCTGCCCTGGGAGTGTTTGATGGGACAGTGTAGAGGGAGCTTTACTCTGTATCTAACCCATGCTGTATCTGCCCTGGGAGTGTTTGATGGGACAGTGTAGAGGGAGCTTTACTCTGTATCTAACCCATGCTGTATCTGCCCTGGGAGTGTTTGATGGGACAGTGTAGAGGGAGCTTTACTCTGTATCTAACCCGTGCTGTACCTGTCCTGGGAGTGTTTGATGGGACAGTGTAGAGGGAGCTTTACTCTGTATCTAACCCGTGCTGTACCTGCCCTGGGAGTGTTTGATGGGACAGTGTAGAGGGAGCTTTACTATGTATCTAACCCACGCTGTACCTGCCCTGGGAGTGTTTGATGGGACAGTGTAGAGGGAGCTTTACTCTGTATCTAACCCATGCTGTACCTGCCCTGGGAGTGTTTGATGGGACAGTGTAGAGGGAGCTTTACTCTGTATCTAACCCGTGCTGTACCTGCCCTGGGAGTGTTTGATGGGACAGTGTAGAGGGAGCTTTACTCTGTATCTAAGCCGTGCTGTACCTGCCCTGGGAGTGTTTGATGGGACAGTGTAGAGGGAGCTTTACTCTGTATCTAACCCATGCTGTATCTGCCCTGGGAGTGTTTGATGGGACAGTGTAGAGGGAGCTTTACTCTGTATCTAACCCATGCTGTACCTGCCCTGGGAGTGTTTGATGGGACAGTGTAGAGGGAGCTTTACTCTGTATCTAACCCATGCTGTACCTGCTCTGGGAGTGTTTGATGGGACAGTGTAGAGGGAGCTTTACTCTGTATCTAACCCATGCTGTATCTGCCCTGGGAGTGTTTGATGGGACAGTGTAGAGGGAGCTTTACTCTGTATCTAACCCATGCTGTATCTGCCCTGGGAGTGTTTGATGGGGCAGTGTAGAGGGAGCTTTACTCTGTATCTAACCCATGCTGTATCTGCCCTGGGAGTGTTTGATGGGACAGTGTAGAGGGAGCTTTACTCTGTATCTAACCCATGCTGTATCTGCCCTGGGAGTGTTTGATGGGACAGTGTAGAGGGAGCTTTACTCTGTATCTAACCCATGCTGTATCTGCCCTGGGAGTGTTTGATGGGACAGTGTAGAGGGAGCTTTACTCTGTATCTAACCCATGCTGTATCTGCCCTGGGAGTGTTTGATGGGACAGTGTAGAGGGAGCTTTACTCTGTATCTAACCCATGCTGTATCTGCCCTGGGAGTGTTTGATGGGACAGTGTAGAGGGAGCTTTACTCTGTATCTAACCCGTGCTGTACCTGTCCTGGGAGTGTTTGATGGGACAGTGTAGAGGGAGCTTTACTCTGTATCTAACCCGTGCTGTACCTGCCCTGGGAGTGTTTGATGGGACAGTGTAGAGGGAGCTTTACTCTGTATCTAAGCCGTGCTGTACCTGCCCTGGGAGTGTTTGATGGGACAGTGTAGAGGGAGCTTTACTCTGTATCTAACCCATGCTGTACCTGCCCTGGGAGTGTTTGATGGGACAGTGTAGAGGGAGCTTTACTCTGTATCTAACCCGTGCTGTACCTGCCCTGGGAGTGTTTGATGGGACAGTGTAGAGGGAGCTTTACTCTGTATCTAAGCTGTGCTGTACCTGCCCTGGGAGTGTTTGATGGGACAGTGTAGAGGGAGCTTTACTCTGAATCTAACCCATGCTGTACCTGCCCTGGGAGTGTTTGATGGGACAGTGTAGAGGGAGCTTTACTCTGTATCTAACCCGTGCTGTACCTGCCCTGGGAGTGTTTGATGGGACAGTGCAGAGGGAGCTTTACTCTGTATCTAAGCCGTGCTGTACCTGCCCTGGGAGTGTTTGATGGGACAGTGTAGAGGGAGCTTTACTCTGTATCTAACTCGTGCTGTACCTGCCCTGGGAGTGTTTGATGGGTCATTGTAGAGGGAGCTTTACTCTGTATCTAACCCGTGCTGTACCTGCCCTGCGAGTGTTTGATGGTACAGTGTAGAGGGAGCATTACTCTGTATCTAACCCGTGCTGTACCTGCCCTGGGAGTGTTTGATGGGACAGTGTAAAGGGAGCTTTACTCTTTATCTAACCCGTGCTGTACCTGCCCTGAGAGTGTTTGATGGGACAGTGTAGAGGGAGCTTTAATCTGTATCTAACCCGTGCAGTACCTGCCCTGGGTGTGTTTGATGGGACAATGTAGAGGGAGATTTACTCTGTATCTAACCCGTGCTTTACCTGCCCTGCGAGTGTTTGATGGGACAGTGTAGGTGGAGCTTTACTCTGTATCTAACCCGTGCTGTACCTGCCCTGGGAGTGTTTGATGGGACCGTGTAGAGGGAGCTTTACTCTGTATCTAATCCGTGCTGTACCTGCCCTGGGAGTGTTTGATGGGACAGTGTAGAGGGAGCTTTAATCTGTATCTAACCCGTGCAGTACCTGCCCTGGGTGTGTTTGATGGGACAATGTCGAGGGAGATTTACTCTGTATCTAACCCGTGCTTTACCTGCCCTGCGAGTGTTTGATGGGACAGTGTAGAGGGAACTTTACTCTGTATCTAACCCGTGCTGTACCTGCCCTGGGAGTGTTTGATGGGGCAGTTTAGATGGAGCTTTACTCTGTATCTAACCCGTGCTGTACGTGCCCCGGGAGTGTTTGCTGGGACAGTGTCGCGGAAGCTTTACTCTGTATCTAACCCGTGCTGTACCTGTCCTGGGAGTGTTTGAAGGGACCGTGTAGAGGGAGCTTTACTCTGTATCTAACCCGTGCTGTACCTGCTCTGTGAGTGTTTGATGGGACAGTTTAGATGGAGCTTTACTCTGTATCTAACCTCGTGCTGTACCTGCCCCGGGAGTGTTTGCTGGGACAGTGTCGAGGGAGCTTTACTCTATATCCACCCCGTGCTGTACCTGCCCCGGGAGTGTTTGATGGGACAGTGTAGAGGGAGCTTTACTCTGTATCTAACCCGTGCTGTACCTGCCCTGGGAGTGTTTGATGGGGACAATGTAGAGGGAGCTTTACTCTGTATCTAACCCGTGCTTTACCTGCCCTGGGATTGTTTGATGGGACAATGTAGAGGGAGCTTTACTCTGTATCTAACCCGTGCTGTACCTGCCCTGGGAGTGTTTGATGGGACCGTGTAGTGTGAGCTTTACTCTGTATCTAACCCGTGCTGTACCTGCCCTGTGAGTGTTTGATGGGACCGTGTAGAGGGAGCTTTACTCTGTATCTAACCCGTTCTGTACCTGCCCTGGGAGTGTTTGATGGGACAGAGTAGAGGGACCTTTACTCTGTATCTAACCCTGTGCTGTACCTGCCCTCGGAGTGTTTGATGGGACAGTGTAGAGGGAGCTTTACTCTGTATCTAACCCTGTGCTGTACCTGCCCTCGGAGTGTTTGATGGGATAGTGTAGAGGGAGCTTTACTCTGTATCTAACCCATGTTGTACCTGCCTTGGGAGTGTTTGATGGGACAGTGTAGAGGGAGCTTTACTCTGTATCTAACCTGTGCTGTACCTGCCCTGGGAGTGTTTGATGGGACCGTGTAGTGTGAGCTTTACTCTGTATCTAACCCGTGCTGTACCTGCCCTGTGAGTGTTTGATGGGACCGTGTAGAGGGAGCTTTACTCTGTATCTAACCCGTGCTGTACCTGCCCTGGGAGTGTTTGATGGGACCGTGTAGAGGGAGCTTTACTCTGTATCTAACCCGTGCTGTACCTGCCCTGGGAGTGTTTGTTCAGACGGTGTAGAGGGAGCTTTTTGCAGTTCTAGACACCGCCACTTGATGCTAATCTCACCCTGTGTGTCTGGGACTTCAATCTGCTTCTAGCCTCTGCTACATAAATTGAGAGATCACACCGTGCGATATTATTGTTCACGCACTTGCCACATTCGAGCACAATTCCTCTCCCATTATTTTCACCGAGATATTGAAACATATGAACCCCTGCCCGCCTAATTTGTTACCTCCAGACTTGACTATTCCAACACTCTCCTGGCTGGCCTCTCAACCTTCCACCCTCCGTAACCATCAGCTCATCTGATACTCCTGCTGCCCCGTATCCTAACTCGCACCGAGACCCGCTCACCCATGACCCCCTGTGCTCGCTGAACTATATTGGCTCCCAGTCCGACAACGCCTCCAATGTAAAATTCTCTCTCCTCATCTTCCAATCCCTTCTCGACCCTCGGCCCTCGCGTCCCCTCCCTATCTTCCCATCTCCAGCCCTACAACCCTCCGAGATCTCTGCGCTCCTCCAAATCTGGCCTCTTGCGTATCCCCGATTTTAATCGCTCCAGCATTGGCGGCCGTGCTCTCAGCTGCCTGGTGCCCCCAGCTCTGGAATTCCCTCCCTAAACCTCTCCGCCTCTCTCATTCTCTTCCTTTAAGACGCTCCTTAAAACCTACCTCGTTGACCAAGTTGACCTAACCTCTCCTTATGTGGTTCGCCGTCAAATTTATGTCTCAGTTATGCTCCAGTGAATCACACAATCACATGGCCCATTTGGCCCATCGTGCCTGTGCCGGCTCTTTGAAAGAGCTCTCCAATTAATCCCACTCCCCCCTGCTCTTTCCCCATAGCCCTGTAAATATTTCCCCTTCAAGTATTTATCCAATTCCCTTTTGAAAGTTACTATCGAATCTGTTTAACCGCCCTTTCAGGCAGCGCATTCCAGATCACAACAGCTCGCTGCGTAAAACAATGTTTCCTCATCTCCCCTCTGGTTCTTTTGCCAATCACCTTCAATCTGTGTCCTCTGGTTACATGATTGTGAACACCTCTATCAAATCTCCCCTTAACCTTCTCTGCTCAAGGAGAACAATCCCAGCTTCTCCAGTCTCTCCACACAACTGAAGTCCCTCATCCCTGGGAGCATTCTGGTCAATCTCCTCTTAACCTTCTCTGCTCTAAGGAGAACAACCCTAGCTTCTCCAGTCTCTCCACATAACTGATGTCCCTCATCCCTGGTAGCATTCTGGTCAATCTGCTCTTAACCTTCTCTGCTCGAAGGAGAACAACCCTAGCTTCTCCAGTCTCTCCACATAACTGAAGTCCCTCATCCCTGGTACCATTCTAGTAAATCTCTTCTGCACCCTCTCCAAGGCCTTGACATCCTTCCTAAAGTGCGGTGCCCAGAATTGGACACAATGCTCCAGCTGGGGCCTAACCAGTGTTTTATAAGGGTTTACCATAACTACCTTGCTTTTGTACTCTATGCGTCTATTAATAAAGGCAAGGAGCCAATAAGATTTTTTAACAACTTGTCCTGCCACCTTCAAAGATTAGTGTACGCACTCCCCCAGATCTCTCTGTTCCTGCACCCTCTTTAGAATCGTACCATTTAGTTTATATTGCCTCTCCCCATTCTTCCTACCAAAATGAATCACTTCACACTTCTCTGCGTTAAACTGCATCTGCCACGTGTCCGCCCATTTTACCAGTCTGTCTGTGTCCTCCTGAAATCTGTTACTGTCCTCCTCATTGTTTACTACATTTATGAATTTTGTGTCATCTGCAAACTTTGAAATTATGCCCTGTACACCCAAGTCCAGGTCATTAATATATATCAAAAAGAGCAGTGCTCCCAATACCGACCCCTGGGGAACACCACCGTATACCTCCCTCCAGTCTGAAAAAACAACCGTTCACCACTACTCTGTGCTTTCTGTCCCTTAGCCAATTTTATAACCACGCTGCCACTGTCCCTTTAATCCCATGCGTTTTAATTTTGCTAACAAGTCTATTATGATGTACTTTGTCAAACGCCTTTTGAAACTCCATATACACATCAACTGCACTGCCCGCATCAACCCTCTCCATTACTTCATCAAAGAACCTGTAGGGGGTGATGTAGTAGGGTCAGACTCACCTCTGATTCAGTGAGCGGTTCGAGTCGCTCCCACGCCCCTGGTTCTAGACCTTGGACTTATTTAGGGGTCATGAACAAAGGTGCAGCAGACAACAGGTTTGATGAAAGAACTTTGACTTTTATTCAAGGAAGTAAAACACAACACAAACACTCTTAACACTCTAAAGGTGGGGAACACTTCGGTACAAGCGAGGGAAATAACATTAGAAGAATACTTCACCCCTCCCAATCCCACTTCACTAGCTAGGTTGGGCTGTGTAGGACCAGGGATAATGCTCACCAAACGAATCCTTGACAGTTGAGAGTTAGGGTTTAGAGTCTTTTGAGTAAAGGTTTCGTAAGGCCCTTGTTGCCGCGAGGTGTCCGATGGTCACTGAGGCGGTCGCTCTGGTCTCTTCTTGCGTGTCGGTCTGCTTGTGAAGCTGTTGGCCTTCTTTGTTTAACTTCTTGCTGTAACTCTGCCTCTGTTTCAACTGTCTTCTTCCGAGCTGTGGAACTGCCTTCTTGCAGAACTGTGGAAGCTGCCTGCTGCCTGTTTCTGTAACTGCAGCCCTGACTTCTGTTCAACACAGGCTTTCAATTCTGTTGAACTTGAACTGTTTTACTGGAGAACTTGAACTGTTGTAACTGCTTGATGGGCCTTCAATTATACTAAATTGAAGTGGCCTTGTCAAAACCAAATCAAATCCCGGTCATGGTAAGACCTCGTTAACAGTAACGACTTTACTAAGTGTCAAATGGTTCGCATCCTGTCGATCTCTTCGGTTGATTACAGGTGATTGGTTTCGTGTTTTGGGTTTCTAGGCTGGACTCGGGTTTTTCTATAGAATGGTCCTGAGCGATTTGAATTATGCATGATTTTGATGGGTCTGTGATAGGTTTTAATAGGGCCTGTGTTTTGGGTGGGGCTGCCTTCTCCCAGGGTCTATTGTCCAAATGTTAATGCTTGCTAGGGCTTGAGTGAGGTCATCCCGATTCCCCAGACAATGCAATTTAACTGCAATACCCAAAACTGCTTTTACAGAGGTCGACCCACTTCCTGTGCAGCCTTTTCTCCCTTACAGGTCCAGACATGTCTTTTAAAATGCCAAAACTTGGTTTTCGGTCTTAAATTCCTTATTTTAGACCCAAATGCATTTTATCACTCTGGGGTAGTTCCAAAGTCCTTTTTCCTTAGGTTTTGGGGATCTGCAAATTTTGAAAACCTTAAAGAACCCAATCAAGTTAGTCAAGCACCTGCCCTGGGAGTGTTTGATGGGACAGTGTAGAGGGAGCTTTACTCTGTATCTAACCCGTGCTGTACCTGCCCTGGGAGTGTTTGATGGGACAGTGTAGAGGGAGCTTTACTCTGTATCTAACCCTGTGCTACACCTGCCCTTTGAGTGTTTGATGGGACAGTGTAGAGGGAGCTTTACTCTGTATCTAACCCGTGCTGTACCTGCCCTGGGAGTGTTTGATGGGACAGTGTAGAGGTAGCTTTACTCTGTATCTAACCCCGTGCTGTACCTGCCCTGGGAGTGTTTGATGGGACAGTGTAGAGGGAGCTTTACTCTGTATCTAACCCTGTGCTGTACCTGCCCTGGGAGTGTTTGATGGGACAGTGTAGAGGGAGCTTTATTCTGTATCTAACCCGTGTTGTACCTGTCCTGGGAGTGTTTGATGGGACAGTGTAGAGGGAGTTTTACTCTGTATCTAACCCGTGCTATACCTGCCCTGGGAGTGTTTGATGGGACAGTGTAGAGGGAGTTTTACTCTGTATCTAACCCGTGCTGTACCTGTCCTGGGAGTGTTTGATAGGTCAGTGTAGAGGGAGCTTTACTCTGTATCTAACCCGTGCTGTACCAGATACCCGGGAGTGAATTGCAGGCTGGAATCTAGATCGAGGGGTGCGGTCTATTCATTTATTCGCCCATACTTTTCCAAATGCCACTGGAATGGAAAAGCTGCGGTATAAATGTGAGTGGTTGTTACTTCGAAAGAAAGCCTGGACTGGAGGCTGAGTCATTCTTCTCCCCACAAGGTTCAGCCTTGAAGGATGTGGAGGAACACCGGTGAGGAGCTTTGTGGTCGGTTTAACCGCAGCGCAGGCTCTGGATATGACGTTTGATGGAGGCAAGCAGGGGGTCACAAAACCTCATTACTGAAACCCAACACCATCCCTTCAACCTCTGACAGTCAGGTAATGCACACAGTTGCCATGACGGGCGGCTCATTTCCATTGGTGGTCACCAACCTGCTAAAGACAGTTCAGTCTTCTGGAACATTCTCACAAGCATCATCAAGAACCTCGTGGACGCAAGCCGAAGGGCCAAGGGGTCAGATACATCTGGGACCGGGTGTCACAGTGCGTTAGATACACTGTCCTTTCCCCCTCTGGGACCGGGTGTCGCAGTGCGTTAGATACACTGTCCTTTCCCCCTCTGGGACCGGGTGACACAGTGCGTTAGATACACTGTCCTTTCCCCCTCTGGGACCGGGTGTCACAGTGCGTTAGATACACTGTCCTTTCCCCCTCTGGGACCGGGTGTCACAGTGTGTTAGATACACTGTCCTTTCACCCTCTGGGACCGGGTGTCACAGTGTGTTAGATACACTGTCCTTTCCCCCTCTGGGACCGGGTGTCACAGTGTGTTAGATACACTGTCCTTTCACCCTCTGGGACCGGGTGTCACAGTGTGTTAGATACACTGTCCTTTCCCCCTCTGGGACCAGGTGTCACAGTGTGTTAGATACACTGTCCTTTCCCCCTCTGGGACCGGGTGTCACAGTGTGTTAGATACACTGTCCTTTCCCCCTCTGGGAGAAGGTGTCACAGTGCGTTAGATACACTGTCCTTTCCCCCTCTGGGACCGGGTGTCACAGTGCGTTAGATACACTGTCCTTTCCCCCTCTGGGACCGGGTGTCTCAGTGTGTTAGATACACTGTCCTTTCCCCCTCTGGGACAAGGTGTCACAGTGTGTTACATACACTGTCCTTTCCCCCTCTGGGACCGGGTGTCACAGTGCGTTAGATACACTGTCCTTTCCCCCTCTGGGACAAGGTGTCACAGTGTGTTAGATACACTGTCCTTTCCCCCTCTGGGACCGGGTATCACAGTGCGTTAGATACACTGTCCTTTCCCCCTCTAGGACCAAGTGTCACAGTGCGTTAGATACACTGTCCTTTCCCACTCTGGGACCGGGTGTCACAGTGCGTTAGATACACTGTCCTTTCCCCCTCTGTGAGCGGGTGTCACAGTGTGTTTGATACACTGTCCTTTCCCCCTCTGTGAGCGGGTGTCACAGTGTGTTTGATACACTGTCCTTTCACCCTCTGGGACCGGGTGTCACAGTGTGTTAGATACACTGTCCTTTCCCCCTCTGGGACCGGGTGTCACAGTGTGTTAGATACACTGTCCTTTCACCCTCTGGGACCGGGTGTCACAGTGTGTTAGATACACTGTCCTTTCCCCCTCTGGGACCAGGTGTCACAGTGTGTTAGATACACTGTCCTTTCCCCCTCTGGGACCGGGTGTCACAGTGTGTTAGATACACTGTCCTTTCCCCCTCTGGGAGAAGGTGTCACAGTGCGTTAGATACACTGTCCTTTCCCCCTCTGGGACCGGGTGTCACAGTGCGTTAGATACACTGTCCTTTCCCCCTCTGGGACCGGGTGTCTCAGTGTGTTAGATACACTGTCCTTTCCCCCTCTGGGACAAGGTGTCACAGTGTGTTACATACACTGTCCTTTCCCCCTCTGGGACCGGGTGTCACAGTGCGTTAGATACACTGTCCTTTCCCCCTCTGGGACAAGGTGTCACAGTGTGTTAGATACACTGTCCTTTCCCCCTCTGGGACCGGGTATCACAGTGCGTTAGATACACTGTCCTTTCCCCCTCTAGGACCAAGTGTCACAGTGCGTTAGATACACTGTCCTTTCCCACTCTGGGACCGGGTGTCACAGTGCGTTAGATACACTGTCCTTTCCCCCTCTGTGAGCGGGTGTCACAGTGTGTTTGATACACTGTCCTTTCCCCCTCTGGGACCGGGTGTCACAGTGTGTTAGACACACTGTCCTTTCCCCCTCTGGGACCGGGTGTCACAGTGCGTTAGACACACTGTCCTTTCCCCCTCTGGGACCGAGTGTCACAGTGCATTAGACACACTGTCCTTTCCCCCTCTGGGACCGGGTGTCACGGTGCATTAGATACACTGTCCTTTTCCCCTCTGGGACCGAGTGTCACAGTGCGCTAGATACACTGTCCTTTCCCCCTCTGGGACCGAGTGTCACAGTGCGTTAGATACACTGTCCTTTCCCCCTCTGGGACCGGGTGTCACAGTGCGTTAGATAAACTGTCCTTTTCCCCTCTGGGACCGGGTGTCACAGTGCGTTAGATACACTGTCCTTTCCCACTCTGGGACCGGGTGTCACAGTGTGTTAGATACACTGTCCTTTCCCACTCTGGGACCGGGTGTCACAGTGCGTTAGATACACTGTCCTTTCCCCCTCTGGGACCGGGTGTCACAGTGCGTTAGATACACTGTCCTTTCCCCCTCTGGGACCGGGTGTCACAGTGCGTTAGATACACTGTCCTTTCCCCCTCTTGGACCGGGTGTCACAGTGCGTTAGATACACTGTCCTTTACCCCTCTGGGACCGGGTGTCACAGTGCGTTAGATACACTGTCCTTTCCCCCTCTGGGACCGAGTGTCACAGTGCGTTAGATACACTGTCCTTTCCCCCTCTGGTCCGTAGCCCTGCAGGTTACAGCATCCCAAGTGCACATCTAAGTACTTTTTAAATGTGGTTAGGGTACCTGCCTCTACCACCCTTTCAGGCAGTGAGTTCCAGACCCCCACAACCCTCTGGATGAAGAAATTTTCCCTCAAAACCCCTCTAAACATTCCACCAATTCCTTTAAATCTGTGCCCCCTGGTAATTGACCCCTCTGCTAAGGGAAATAGATCCTTTCTATCCACTTTATCTGGGCCCCTGATAATTTTATACACCTCAATAAGGTCTTCCCTCAGCCTGCTCTGTTCCAAGGAAAACCGACCCAGCCTATCCAGTCTTTCCTCATAGCTAAGATTCTCTATTCCTGGCAACATCCTTGTAAATCTCCTCTGTACCCTCTCTAGTGCAATCACATCTTTCCTGTAATGTGGTGATCAGAACTGTACGCAGTACTCTAGCTGAGGCCTAACTAGTGTTTTATACAGTTGAAGTATAACCCCCCTGCTCTTGTATTCTATGCCACGGCTAATAAAGGCAAGCATTCCGTATGCCTTCTTAACCATCTTATCTACTTGGCCTGCTACCTTCAGCGATCTGTGGACATGCACTCCACGGTCCCTTTGTTCCTCTACACTACTCAGTGTCCTACCAGTTAATGTGTATTCCTTTTCCTTGTTAGCCCTAGAGGGAGTGCAATGAAGGTTCACGAGATTGATTCCTGGGATGGCGGGACTATCGGAGGAAAAGAGATTGAGTAATCTAGGCCTGCATTCTCTTGAATTCAGAAGAATGAGAGGGGATCTCATTGAAGCATACAAAATTATTACAGGGCTTGATAGGGTGGATGCTGGGAGAATGTTTCCCTTGGCTGGGGAGTCTAGAACCAGGGGCCACAGCCTCAGGATAAAGGGTAGGCCATTCAGGACAGAGCTGAGAAGAAATTTCTTCACACAGAGGGTGGTGACTCTTTGGAATTCTCTACCCCAGGGGGCTGTGGAGGCTCAGTCATTGGGTATATTCAAAACAGAAGTCGATAAATTTCTGACTAGTAAGGGCATCAAGGGATATGGCGATAGGGCCGATGAATGGAATTGATGCAGAAGATCAGCCATGATCTCATTGAATGGTGGAGCAGGCTCGAAGGGCCAAATGGCCTACTCCTGCTCCTATTTCTTATGTTCTTACATAGAAGATAGGAGCAGGAGTAGGCCATTCGGCCCCTCGAGCCTGCTCCGCCATTCAATGAGATCATGGCTGATCATCCAAATTCAGTACCCTGTCCCTGCTTTCTCCCCATATCCCTTGATCCCTTTAACCTTAAGAAATATATCTAACTCCTTCTTGAATATATTTAATGAATTGGCCTCAACTGCCTTCTGTGGCAGAAAATTCCACAGGTTCACCACTCTCTGGGTGAAGAAATTCCTCCTCATCTCAGTCCTAAATGGCTTACCCCTTATCCTTAGACTGTGACCCCTGGTTCTGGACTCCCCCACCATCGGGAACATCCTTCCTGCATCTAGTCTATCTAGCCCTGTTAGAATTTTATAAGTTTCAATGAGATCCCCTCTCATTCTTCTAAACTCTAGCGAATATAAGCCTAATCGACCCAATCTCTCTTCATTCCTGCCATCCCAGGTATCAGTCTGGTGAATCTTCGCTGCACTCCCTCCATGGCAAGAACATCCTTCCTCAGATAAGGCGACCAAAACTGCACACAATACTCAAGATGTGGTCTCACCAAGGCCCTGTACAACTGCAGCAAGACATCCTTGCTCCTGTACTCGAATCCTCTCGCTATGAAGGCCAACATACCATTTGCCTTCTTAACCGCCTGCTGCACCTGCATGCTTACCTTCAGCGACTGGTGCACAAGGACTCCCGGGTCTCGTTGCACCTCCCCTTTTCCCAATCTATTGCCATTCGGATAATAATCTGCCTTCCTGTTTTTGCCACCAAAGTGGATAACCTCGCATTTATCCACATTATACTGCATCTGCCATGCATCTGCCCAATCACCCAACCTGTCCAAATCATCCTGGAGTTTCTCTGCATCCTCCTCGCAGCACACACGCCCACCCAGCTTTGTGTCGTCTGCAAGCTTGGAGATCATGGCCCGAAAATTAGACCTAATACGCGAGAGTACGCACTGTGTACTCTCGCATATTCGGTCCCGAAGTGCCGTTTCCTGCATGCACTGCGCATGCGCGGGAAACCGGCACTTCGTGTATTACAAAGGGGGCGGTTCCTAAGTGAACCGCATGTGCACTACAGGTTGTGCGCACGCAGTGCACTTAGTTTTTTTTTCAGGTTTGAACGCACAGGTAAGTGGTGAAGATTTTACACATAAAGAAAGCAGGCGTAGGACCCCCTTTTAACAAGGTAAGTAGTTAATTAAGTGTTATTTTAATTTTTTTTCAACAGGTTTATCTTTTTTAGAGACTTTAAAGAAAGGTAAGTTTATTTTTATAACTTTTAAAAAGATTTTAAATTTTTTCAAAAATTAATTTTTTTGTTTAAAGTGGTTAATTTATTTAACTATAGTTATTTTATTAATGTGACGGCTTTTTAAAAAAAATTTAATTGAGGTTTAGCTGTTCTTTTGGGGGCTTGTAGTATTCATAGCTTTGACAGCCCTTGCTGTCAAAACTATGAATGAAAGATGGTGTGCTGCCATTGGCTCTAACTGAATCACGTGATCCCAGAGCTCGCACGAACTAATTGCGCCTCTGGGACACGCAAGCACTGCACAGTTGCAACAGGGAGAGGCCCTGAAACTGAAGTTCGTGTGGGCCCCAAACAAAAAGGTAGGCGCGGAGTGCGATATCGCGGGGAATCCTTACCCCCGCGGGAACCATCGATGTTTAATTTCTGGGCCATTACATCGAGTTCCCTCGTCTAGATCATTAATATATATTGTGAATAGCGAACGAGTGCGAGAATGCCCGGCCGGCTATTGCGTCTTCACAAACAAAGAACACATGCTGACCTCTTACATTTTCAATCCGTCTGTAACCATTTCACAATTCATTCTGAACTTCGATCTAGCAGAGGTTTCATTACAATTTTTAGAATCTTACAAGGTGCTCCTTGAAAGTCCGATTGTTCGCGTCAAGCTTTGATGTTCTTCCTTCTCTTCCTAGATCTCGACCCAGGAGGCTGAGGACCTGCCCCCACAGAGCCGACCGAGACCTGTTGGCATGAGGCCGCGCTGGCGTCTCCGCTTGCCGTGGATGCCCATCCTCCTCCTCCTCCTCTCCGCCACCCCCGGCGCCCGCGCCAGTTGCGAGGTTGGCACGGCGAACGAGTGCAAGAACGCCCGGCCGGCCCCGGGGGTCAACCTGGCCGGGGAGGGCTACGACATCGTGCGGCTGCGGCGCACCGGGGCCTACGCGGTGGACATGAACTCCTGGCGCCGGCCGGACGGCACCTGCACGGTCTGCCGCAATGGGCTGATGGGCGACGTCCGCCAGCGCCTGCCCGTGGCGGCCGTGGACTGGCGGGTGCGGCAGGAGTGCCGGCGCCAGCTGACCAGCGCCCTCTTCGAGTCTTCCACCGAGCTGGAGGAGTCGGGCCGCTCGGTGGTCGACAAGTCCTGGAGCGCCGGGCTGGACGTCCAGCCGGGGCACAGCTCGGGCGGCAAGGTGACGGTGTCCGGCTCCAAGTCCAAGCTGGCCGAATTCGGCCAGCGCCGCACGGCCAGCGACCGCTACAGCTTCGCCAGCCAGCAGTTCCGCTGCCAGTACTACGAGTACCGGGTGGCCCACCGGCCCCCCCTCTCGCCCCAGTTCAGCCGGCTCCTCCGCTCCCTGCCCAAGCGGCTGGGCCGAAAATCCCGCTTCTTCTACGACCAGTTCCTGCGCACCTTCGGCACGCACTACATCAAGGGGGTGCAGCTGGGCGGCTCCTTCCGCGACGTGACAGCCATGCGGACCTGCCAGGTGGCCTCGGACAGTCGGACAGTGGAGGAGGTGAGCAGCCCGGCAGCTAATCTTCCTAGTTTCCTTTGTTTAGATTTAGGACCCTAGTCTTCGGATTGGACTTCTTCACTTCCCGTCTTAATGAAGAATTCTCTCATGTTATGGTCACTCTTCCCTAAAGGACCCCGCACATAAGATTATTAATTAACCCCTTCTCATTGCACAATACCCAATCTAGCATAGCCTGTTCCCTAGTTGGCTCCTCAACGTACTGGTCTAAAAAACCATCTCGTACACACTCCAGCAATTCATCCTCCCCAGTATTATTGTTAATTTGGTTTGGCCAGTCTATATGTAGATTAAAGTCTCCCATGATTACTGTCGTACCCTTGTTTCATGCATCTCTAATTTCCTGTTTGATGCAATCCCCTACATTACCACTACTGTTTGGAGGCCTATAGACAACTCCCACCAATGTTTTCTGCCCCTTGGTGCTTCTTAGCTCCACCCAGACTGATTCTACATCTTGATTTTCTGAGCCAATATCCTTTCTCACTATTGCTCTGATTTCATCCTTTACCAACAAGGCCACCCCACCTCCTTTTCCTTTTCGCCTGTCCTTCCTAAATATCGAATATCCTAGGATATTCAGCTCCCAGCCTTGGTCGCCCTGTAGCCATGTCTCCGTAATCGCAATTATATCGTATCCGTTTACATCTATTTGCGCTGTTAATTCGTCTACCTTATTACGAATGCTCCGTGCATTCAGATACAGTGCCTTTAGATTTGTCTTTTTAACATTTTTAGACATCTTAACATTTTTTTGTACTGTGGCCCTACTTGTCTTATTACCATTTTTTGTTACCTGGACCCTATTTGTTGGTGCACTCCTTTGTTTGTACGCTCTGTCCCTTCCTGACACAATCTGGTTATCCTTACCTCAATCACTTTCCTGCACTGCTTCCTTGTCTTTTCTCTTTAGCATTCTAGATTTCTCTCCACCAGGACCCTCACCCCACCCCCCCCTTATTTAGTTTAAAGCCCTATCTACCTCCCTGGTTATTCGATTCGCTAGAACTCTGGTCCCAGCATGGTTCAGGTGAAGTCCGTCCCAATGGAAAAAGCTCTCTCTTTCCCCAGTACTGGTGCCAGTGTCCCACGAATTGAAACCCACTTCCGTAGTACTGCATTCACATTCCCAAACTACTACCTTCTGGCTGCAGCTTCTGTTGGTGTAGTTTGATGATTATATTGCTGGGTGGTTTCTGAAGCCTCCTAAAACAAATGTACGTGCCCAAGCTTGCATGTGTGCAGTTTTAAAGTCGCAGATACTAATAGTAAGATTGGGCAGAGTCAACATGGATTTATGAAAGGGAAATCCTGTTTAACAAACCTACTGGAGTTCTTTGAGGATGTAACTAGTGGAGTAGACAAAGGGGCAACACGGTGGCATAGTGGTTAGCACTGGTGCCTCACAGCGCCAGAGACCCGGGTTCGAATCTGGCCTCGGGTGACTGTCTGTGTGGAGTTTGCACATTCTCCCCGTGTCTGCGTGGGTTTCCTCCGGGTGCTCCGGTTTCCTCCCACAGTCCAAAAATGTGCGGGTTAGGTGATTTGGCTATGATAAATTGACCCTTAGTGTTAGGGGGGGATTAAATATGTGGGGTTACAGGGATAGGATGGGATATGTTAGGGGGAATTAAATACGTGGGGTTACGGGGATAGGGTGGGATATGTGTCGGTGCAGGCTCGATGGGGATTCTGTGTGAGGGGGCAGGGACAGGGTACTGGATTTGGATGATCAGCCATGATCGTATTGAATGGTGGAGCAGGCTCGACGGGCCGAATGGCCTACTCCTGCTCCTAGTTTCTATGTTTCTATGTTTCTATGGGAACCGGTAGATGTGGTGTATCTGGATTTTCAGAAGGCCTTCGATAAGGTCCCACACAAGAGGTTGGTGAACAAAATTAGGGCACATGGAATTGGGGGTAATATACCAGCATGGATTGAGAATTGGTTAACAGACAGAAAACAAAGAGTAGGGATAAACGGGTCTTTTTCAGGATGGCAGGCTGTGACTAGTGGGGTACCGCAAGGATCGGTGCTTGGGCCCCAGCTATTCACAATCTATATCAATGATTTGGATGAGGGGACTAAATGTAACATTTCCAAATTTGCTGATGATACAAAGCTAGGTGGCAGTGTCAGTTGTGAAGAGGATGTGAAGAGGCTTCAAGGGGATCTCGACAGGCTCAGTGAGTGGGCGAGAACATGGCAGATGGAATATAATGTGGATAAATGTGAAGTTATCCACTTTGGTAGAAAAAACAGAAAGGCAGAGTATTTCCTGAATGGTGAAAGATTGGGGAATGCAGATGCTCAAAGGGACCTGGGTGTCCTTGTACATGAGTCACTGAAAGTGAATGTGCAGGTGCAGCAAACCATTCGGAAGGCAAATGGTATGCTGGCCTTCATTACAAGAGGATTTGAGTACAGGAGTAATGAAGTCTTCCTCCAATTATATAGGGCCTTGGTGAGACCACACCTGGAGTACTGTGTACAATTTTGATCTCCTTACCTAAGGAAGGATATACTTGCCATAGAGGGAGTGCAACGAAGGTTCACGAGATTGATTCCTGGGATGGCGGGACTGTCGTATGAGAAGAGATTGAGTAAACTTGACTTGTATTCTCTTGAATTCAGAAGAATGAGAGGGGATCTCATTGAAGAATACAAAATTATTACAGGGCTTGATGGGGCGGATGCTGGGAGAATGTTTCCCTTGGCTGGGGAGTCTGGAACCAAAGGCCTAACCTCAGGATAAAGGGTAGGCCATTCAGGACAGAGATGAGAAGAAATATCTTCACACAGAGGGTGGTGAATCTTTGGAATTCTCTACCCCAGAGGGCTGTGGAGGCTCAGTCATTGGGTATATTCAAAACAGAAGTTGATAGATTTCTGACTAGTAAGGGCATCAAGGGATATGGCGATAGGGCCGGTGAATGGAGTTGAGGCTGAAGATCAGCATTGAATGGCGGAGCAGGCTCGAAGGGCCGAATGGCCTACTCCTGCTCCTATTTCTTATGTTCTTATGTTCTCCCACACTAATCTTTGAGCCATGCATTCATCTCCCTGATCCTATTAACCCTATGCCAATTTGCTCGTGGGTCCGGTAATATTCCAGAGATTATGACCTTTGTGGTTCTGCTTTTTAATTTAGTCCCTAGCTGCTCAAACTCTCTCAGCAGAACCTCTTTCTTTGTCCTACCTATGTCGTTGGTACCTACGTGGGCCACGACAACTGGATCCTCCCCCTCCCATTCCAAGTTCTTCTCCAGCCCGGAGGAGATGTCCTTTACCCTGGCACCGGGTAGGCAGCATAGCCTTCGGGACTCACGCTCCTGGCTGCAGAGAACAGTGTCTATCCCCCTAACTATACTGTCGCCTACTACAACCACCTTCCTTTTTACTCCCCCCCCACTTGAACGGCTTCCTGTACCACGGTGCCATGGTCAGTTTGCTTGTCCTCCCCGCAGTCCCCGCACTTGCCCACAAGGGTTGCAAGAACCTCGAATCTATTGGACAAGTGCAGGGACTTGCGGCTCCTGCAATACTACCTCCTGGATCCCGTACCTGCCTCACTCGCAGTCACACCCTCCTGTCCCTGACCACGTGTCAATTCTAAAGTATTTAGTCTAAGGGGTGTGGCTGCCTCCTGGAGCAAAAGGTCCAGGTAACTTTCTCCCTCCCTGATGTCTCGCAATGTCTGCAGCTCGGACTCCAGCTCCTCAACTCGGAGCCGAAGTTCCTCGAGCCACAGACACTTACCGCAGATGTACTCACCCTGGACAAAAATGTCCACGAGCTCCCACATATTGCAGCAGCAACACATCTCCTGTTCTCCCATTATTTTATTTATTTTATTAATTAGTTTAGTGTTAATCAAATTATTTACCTGATTTAGTTCATTAAATTAATTAAATTAAGTTTAGTTTTTAAAATTTAGTTATATGATAGCTTAAAATTTAGCCCACAGTCACTACCAATCACTTACCTGCCTTATCTGTGTCGTCACACTGCAGTTTTCTCTTGTTGATACAGGTCTGTTGCTGCTTTTAACCCCGCTCTCGGGCCTCGGTCTGCTCCCGCTCAGGTCCACCGCCGCTCTACGGGAGTAGTTAGGAAAAGCAAGCACCTCCTTCCTCCACTTCACCGAACTCCCACACTTACCGAACTCCCACACTTACCAAACTCCCAGTTGTTCACTCTGTGCCAAGCTGCACTCACAGGCCCCTGTGTTTATACTGTTTGCGACTCAAATGAGTCAACACTGCTCTGCTACTGTTTCAGCAATCAGTTTAATCCAGTTGGCTAATTAACGAACTACAGCAGCCCTCCAGCAGGAGACCTTGCTTGTTTGTCTCCGCTTAAGCCTGAAGAAACTTAAAAATTTAAAGTTTAAACTTTAGTTTAAACAGTTGATCTTACTTAAGAGCTACTAGCAATTAACACTAGATTTTAAAAGAGATAGAAACATAGAAACATAGAAGATAGGTGCAGGAGTAGGCCATTCGACCCCTCGAGCCTGCTCCGCCATTCGATGAGATCATGGCTGATCATCCAAACTCAGTACCCTGTCCCTGCTTTCTCCCCATATCCCTTGATACCTTTAGCCTTAAGAAATATATCCAACTCCTTCTTGAATATATTTACTGACTTGGCCTCAACTGCCTTCTGTGGTAGAGAATTCCACAGGTTCGCCACTCTCTGGGTGAAGAAATTCCTCCTCATCTCTGCCCTAAATGGCTTACCCCTTATCTTTAGACTGTGACCCCTGGTTCTGGACTCATCCGCCATCGGGAACATCCTTCAAACTTAAGATTAACCCTTAAAACTCCCACACTTACCAAACTCCCAGTTGTTCACTCTGTGCTCGCTGCACTCAGTGCAGTTTTGGTCTCCTTACCTAAGAGAGGATATACTTGCCATAGAGGGAGTGCAGCGAAGGTTCACCAGGTGGATTCCTGGGATGGCAGGACTGTCGTATGAGGAGCGATTGGGTCGACTCGGCCTGTATTCACTAGAGTTTAGAAGAATGAGAGGGGATCTCATTGAAACATTTAAAATTATGACAGGGCTAGACAGACTAGATGCAGGGAGGATGTTTCCCCTGGCTGGGGGGGGGGGGGGGGGTTCCAAAACGAGGGGTCACAGTCTCAGGATACGGGGTAGGACATTTAGGACTGAGATGAGTAGAAATTTGTTCACTTAGAGGGTGGTGAACCTGTGGAATTCTCTACCACAGAAGGCTGTGGAGGCCAAGTCACTGAATATATTTAAGGAGGACATTGATAGATTTCTAGACACAAAAGGCATCAAGGGGTATGGGGAGATCGCGGGAATATGGTATTGAGATAGAGGATCAGCCATGATCATATTGAATGGCGGAGCAGGCTCGAAGGGCCGAATGGCCGACTCCTGCTTCTAATTTTTTCTACCATCTGTTTGTTAGTGATTGTTTCTGAGGTATAAATATTGGCCAGGACACCGGGGATAACTCCCCTGCTCTTCGAAATCGTGCCGTGGGTTCTTTTACATCCAACTGAGAGGGCAGATGGGGCCTCGGTTTAACTTTTCATCCGAAAGACGGCACCTCCAACAGTGCAGCGCTCCCTCAGTACTACCCCTCCGACAGTACGGCGCTCCCTCAGTACTGCCCCTCCGACAGTGCGGCGCTCTCTCAGTACTGACCCTCCGACAGTGCGGCGCTCCCTCAGTACTGACCCTCCGACAGTGCGGCGCTCCCTCAGTACTGCCCCTCCGACAGTGCAGCGCTCCCTCAGTACTGCCCCTCCGACAGTGCGATGCTCCCTCAGTACTGCCCCTCCCACAGTGCGGCGCTCCCTCAGTACTGACCTTCCGACAGTGCAGCTCTCCCTCAGTACTGACCCTCCGACAGTGCGATGCTCCCTCAGTACTGCCCCTCCCACAGTGCAGTGCTCCCTCAGTACTGACCTTCCGACAGTGCAGCTCTCCCTCAGTACTGACCCTCCGACAGTGCAGCACTCCCTCAGTACTGCCCCTCCGACAGTGCAGCGCACCCTCAGTATTGCCCCTCCGACAGTGCGGCGCTCCCTCAGTACTGTCCCTCCGACAGTGCAGCGCTCCCTCAGTACTGACCCTCCGACAGTGCGGCGCTCCCTCAGTACTGACCTTCCGACAGTGCAGCTCTCCCTCAGTACTGACCCTCCGACAGTGCGATGCTCCCTCAGTACTGCCCCTCCCACAGTGCAGTGCTCCCTCAGTACTGACCTTCCGACAGTGCAGCTCTCCCTCAGTACTGACCCTCCGACAGTGCAGCGCTCCCTCAGTACTGTCCCTCCGACAGTGCAGCGCTCCCTCAGTACTGCCTCTCCGACAGTGCTGCGCTCCCTCACTGGGTCTGGAGTGTGGGGACGTGAGTCTCTGGAGTGGGTCTTAGATCCGGGACATTCTGACACAGAGGGGAGCGTGCAATCCACTGAGCCAACGAGCCGAAGCCAGGTAAGTACATGACGGAGAAAGGCGCAGAAGGCTCTGCTGATGGTGTGAGATGGAGTAGGGGGTAGGAGGAGGAGGCTCGAGCGGAGGGTAAGCAAGTGGGGCCAAATTTCAGTCAAATAACCTTTGTCGTCCAACGTTGTTCCAGGTCAAGGACTGTCTGGAGGTGGAAGCTGAAATGAAAGTGAAGTCGAAGGCTGAGGCTAACGCCAAGTACAAGGCCTGCCAGGAGGCGGTGAATAAGATGGAGGGCAAGCGAAGCTTCCACGAGACCTACGAAGACCGGCAGACGGAGCTGACGGGGGGCAAGGCGAGCGCGGGAGTGGACCTCTTCTTCTCCGACGACACCTCGGCCTTCACGACCTGGCTGGACAGCGTGGCCGGCCAGCCTGGGGTCATCTACCACGTGCTGGAGCCCCTGCACTTCCTGGTGCGGAGGGGGGACCCCCGGCACGCCAACCTGCGGGCCGCCATCAGCGATTACATCGTCCGGAACGGCCAGGAGCGCAACTGCTCCCGGCACGCCTGCCCGCACGGCGCCCGGCCGGACCCCAGGGACGCCTGCTCCTGCGCTTGCCAGGAGGACAGCCGGGTTGACAAGCTCTGCTGCTCCAAGGGGAAGGGCTGGGGCAAGCTGCAGGTGACGGTCAAGGACGCCCGCGACCTCTGGGGGGACTACAGCACCGGCACCGACGCCTACGTCAAGGTCTCCTACGGCCCCCAGCTCAAGGCTTCCACCGGCGTGGTCAGCAACAACAACAACCCCGTCTGGAACATCCTCCTCGAACTGGGCGACCTCCAGGTCGACCCCGGGATCCGGCTGCGGGTGGAGGCCTGGGACCGGGACAGCGGCTATGACGACGACCTCCTGGGCGCCTGCGAGCGACCCCTGACCTCCGGCCCCCACAGCGAGATCTGCTACTTCAGCTACGGCAGCCTGACCTTTGACTTCTCCCTGACCTGCGGCCCGCACCTGGGCGGGGCCACCTGCCATGATTACGTGGCCCGTCCCGAGTGAAGGTGGGGGGGCGGGGAGGTTGATCGTAAGATGGCCCGCGCAGACCGGTGACCTACGACCTCACCGCCAGCCTCGTGTACTTCCGTTCCCCGCTCCCTGCCACCCACCCTCTCCCCGCTCCTCTCAACACAACCGCTCATTAAGAAAGAAAGACTTGCATTTCTATAGCGCCTTTGACGACCACCGGACATCTCAGAGCAATTTACAGCAAATGAAGTACTTTTTTAAGTGTTGTAATGTGGGAAACGCGGCAGCCAATTTGCGTATCGCAAGCTCCCGCAAACTGCAATGTGATAAATGACCAGATTATCTGTTTTAATGATGTTGATTGAGGGATAAATATTCGCCAGGAAACTGGGGGAGAACTCCCCCCTGCTCTTCTTCGAAATAGTGCCACGGGATCTTTTACGTCCACCCGAGAGAGCAGACGGGGCCTTCGGTTTAAGGCCTCATCCAAAAGACGGCACCTCCGACAGTGCAGCGCTCCCTCAGTACTGCCCCTCCGACAGTGCAGCGCTCCCTCAGTACTGCCCCACCGACAGTGCAGCGCTCCCTCAGTACTGCCCCTCCGACAGTGCAGCGCACCCTCAGTACTGCCCCTCCGACAGTGCGGCACTCCCTCAGTACTGCCCCTCCGACAGTGCGGCGCTCCCTCAGTACTGCCCCTCCGACAGTGCGGCTCTCCCTCAGTACTGCCCCTCCGATAGTGCGGCGCTCCCTCAGTGCTCTGGAGTGTCAGCCTGGATTTTTGTGCTCAAGTCTCTGGAGAGGGTCATGAACCTACAACCTTCTGACTCAGAGGCGAGAGCGCTGCCCACTGAGCCAGAGTTGACACTGGGGGGAGCGAACCAGTCCTGCGGGATGACGCGTCCATAAGCTGTTCGACCGGATGATCCCCGCCATCGTCCGCCAGTCCCTCAGAACCGGGGGTGGGGTGCAGATCCCGGAGGAGCCCCCTCTATCCCTGAAATCCACCCGACACGGTGAATTCCTGGCGATGAGGGGTCCAGGATCTTCATCCCCTCCCTCTCGCCCACATCACCGCCCCCTGCCTGATTAAACCCCTCATCTTAATCTAGTTCCACTTGCTTCCCAAAGGCCCTTCCCCTTTCTCTCCTCTCCGCTCCCAACACATGCACACCCCACCCCCACCCCTCCTCCCCACCCCCTCGGGGAACAGTCTCCGGCGCCGATTATCCATCACGTCAACCCAAAAGTCCATCAGCCTGGCCGGATATTCAACTGCGTAGGGCATCGCACACCTGCAAACCCGCGCTTTCTAGGGACAGTCATTAGGCACGGATCAGGAGCAGCAAACCCAAGGCTGGATGGCCGCCCTCACTTGTAAGCACCGCAATTGCAAACTGCCTCCCCCCACCCCCGCTCCCCTACTCCACTGATTCCATCACACGTTTCCCCTTTGACCCCTGATGGTGAGACTCTCTTTAAAAGGGGCCCCTGATGGTGAGACTCTCTCTTTAAAAGGGGTCCCTGATGGTGAGACCCTCTCTTCAAAAGGGGTCCCTGATGGTGAGACTCTCTCTTTAAAAGGGGTCCCTGATGGTGAGACTCCTCTTTAAAAGGGGTCCCTGATGGTGAGACTCTCTTTAAAAGGGTTCCCTGATGGTGAGACTCTCTCTTTAAAAGGGGTCCCTGATGGTGAGACTCTCTCTTTAAAAGGGGTCCCTGATGGAGAGACTCCCTCTTTAAAAGGGGTCCCTGATGGAGAGACTCTCTCTTTAAAAGGGGACCCTGATGGTGAGACTCTCTCTTTAAAAGGGGACCCTGATGGTGAGACTCCCTCTTTAAAAGGGGTCCCTGATGGAGAGACTCTCTCTTTAAGAGGGGTCCCTGATGGTGAGACTCTCTCTTTAAAAGGGGTCCCTGATGGTGAGACTCTCTCTTTAAAAGGGGTCCCTGATGGAGAGTCTCTCTCTTTAAAAGGGGTCCCTGATGGTGAGACTCTCTCTTTAAAAGGGGTCCCTGATGGTGAGACTCTCTCTTTAAAAGGGGTCCCTGATGGTGAGACTCTCTTTAAAACGCGTCCCTGATGGTGAGACTGTCTCTTTAAAAGGGGTCCCTGATGGTGAGACTCTCTCTTTAAAAGGGGTCCCTGATGGTGAGACTCTCTTTAAAACGCGTCCCTGATGGTGAGACTGTCTCTTTAAAAGGGGTCCCTGATGGTGAGACTCTCTCTTTAAAAGGGGTCCCTGATGGTGAGAATCTCTTTAAAAAAGGGGTCCCTGATGCTGAGACTCCCTCTTTAAAAGGGGTCCCTGATGGTGAGACTCTCTCTTTAAAAGGGGTCCCTGATGGTGAGACTCCCTCTTTAAAAGGGATCCTGGTCAATCAGCTCTCTCTCTAAGTGCTGGTACACTGGGTGTGAGATCGGTCAAGTGTCTATTTCAGGAGATCTGGGTGTGAATAGGATGTAACAGGGTGACAAGCTCGAGCAAACACCGCCCTGAAATTAAAACCCAATATGTTTCCTGCATGTACAATGTGTAAAATACTATCTAATGATCTGCACTTATATCGACACAGTCATACCAAACTGTCTCAAAACTGTTTCAAATATTGCAATGATTTTTACAGGATAAAAAAATTAAATTAAATTAAAACTATTTCAGTCTGATTAAGTCACTGAATTTTATTCCGTCCATTGTCACTTACTTCCAAACGTTTCGGGACAAGCAAGAGCTCTCATCCTCATGTTCCATCCCTGCATGGCCCTCGCCCCCCTCCCTATCTCTGTGACCTCCCCCCAACAACTACTTGTTAGCAAACAAAATTTGACACCGAGCCACATAAGATAAGAACAGAAGAAATAAGAGCAGGAGTAGGCCATTCGGCCCCTCGAGCCTGCTCCGCCATTCAATGAGATCATGGCTGATCTTGGACCCCAACTCCACTTTCCCGCCCGATCCCCATATCTATTCATTCCCCTGGAGTCCAAAATTCTATCGCTCTCAGCCTTGAATATACTCAACGATTCAGCATTCACAGCCCTCTGGGGCAGAGAATTCCAAAGATTCACCGCCCTCTGAGTGAAGAAATTCCTCCTCATCTCAGTCTTAAATGGCCGACCCCTTATCCTGAGACTGTGACCCCTGGTTCTAGACTCCCCAGCCCGGGGGAAACATCCTCACAGCATCTACCCTGTCAAACCCTGTAAGAATTTTATATGTTTCAATGAGATCGCCTCTCATTCTTCTAATCTCCAGACAGTATAGGCCCAATCTACTCAATCTCACCTCATAGGACAACCCTTTCATCCCAGGGATCAATCTAGTGAACCTTCGTTGCACCGCTGTAGGGGGTGGTGTTTTTGTGTCAGCTTCACCTCTGACTTCTGAGCGGTTCGAATCGCTCCCACGCCCTTGGTTCTAGACCCTGGACTTATTTGGGGGTTGTGATACAAAAGGTGCAGCAGACAACTGAGTTTGATGAAAGAACTTCGATCTTTATTCAAGAAAGTAAAACACAACACAAACACTCTTAACACTCTAATAAAATGGGGAACACTTCGGTAGAAGCGAGGGAAATAACATTCGAAGAATACTTCACCCCTCCCAATCCCACTTCTCTAACTAGGTTGGTCTCTGGAGAACCAGGGATAATGCTCACCAAACGAATCCTTGACAGTTGAGAGTTAGGGTTTTGAGTCTTTTGAGTAAAAGTTTCGTGAGGCCCTTGTTGCCGCGAGGTGTCCGATGGTCACTGAGGCGGTCGCTCTGGTCTCTTCTTGCGTGTCGGCCTGCTTCTGGAGCTGTTGGCCTTCTTTGTTGAACTGCTTTCTGTTGAACTCTGCCTCTGTTTCAACTGTCTTCTTCCGAGCTGTGGAACTGCCTTCTTGCAGAACTGTGGAACTGTTGTGCTGGAGAACTCCCTTCTTACTGAACTGTCTTCTTTAACTGCCCAACTCGCTTCTCCTGAACTCTGTAACTCCAGCACTGACTTCTGCTGAAAACAGGCTTTCAAATTGAACTCCAAACTGCAGAATTGCCTTCTGTTGACTTGAACTGTTGTTTTTAAAAAAAAAATGTCAACCTTTTATTTACAGTAAATGACATTACAGAGCTCAAGTCTCGGCTCTTTGTACAAAGTCACAAGTCATCATTGCCTACAAGGCAGGGAACTCAGTCTCTTCAAGTTGGTGATGTGATCTCCAAGCTCCTTGATCATCTTCACTTGTTCATCCAGATAGTGGGTCTCCAGGAATTCACACAGATGAGGGTCCTTGAACTGTTGTTACTGCTGAACTGCTTGATGGGCCTTCAATTATACTAAATTGAAGTGGCCTTATCAAAACCAAATCAAATCCCAGTCATTATAATACCTCGTTAACAGTAACGACTTTACTAGCGTGTTAACTGGTTTTGTAAATGTGTGAAGTGGTTTCAGGATAGCTCCATCCTGTCGATCTGTTGTTTAATCGGAGTTTGAATTGTCCTCATGTTTTGGGTTTCTTGACTGGGCCTGGGACTTCTATAGAATGTTTGCTTTATGCATGTCTTTAATGGGTTCTCTAATCGGTTTTGATGGGACCTGTTGTTTTGGGTGGGACTGTCTTCTCCTAGGGTCTATTGTCAAAATGTTAATGCGTGCTGGGGCTTTAAGTGAGGTCATCCCGGTTCCCCAGACATTGCAATTAACTGCAATAACCAAAACTGCTTTTGCAGAGGTTGAGCCCACCTTCTTTCGCAGCCTATTTCTCCCTTTACAGGCCCAGACATGTTTTAAAATGCCAAAATTGGTTTTTGGTCTTACAGTCTCTTAGGTTAGACCCAAATGCATTTTATCACTCTGAGGTAGTTCCAAAGTCCTTTTTCCTTAGGTTTTGGGGATTTGCAAATTTTGGAAACCTTACACCGCCTCCAAGGCAAGTGTATCCTTCCTTAGATAAGGAGACAAAAACTGTGCGCAGTACTCCAGGTGTGGTCTCACCAGAGCCCTGTACAATTGTAGCAAGACTTCCTTACTCTTATACTCCAACCCCCTTGCAATAAAGGCCAACATGCCACTTTGCCTTCCTTATTGCTTGCTGTACCTGCATGCTAGCTTTCTGTGTTTCTTGCACGAGGACCCCCAGATCTCTCTCAACACCAACATTCGAAAGGAGGTACTGGACAGGTGACTCTAAGCTTGGTCAAAGAGGTAGGTTTTAAGGAGCGTCTTAAAGGAGGAGAGAGAGAGGCCGAGAGGTTTAGGGAGGGAATTCCAAGAGCTTGGGGCCCAGGCGGCTGAAGGCACGGCCGCCAATGGCCGAGCGATGGAAATCGGGGGAGATGCGTAAGAGGCCAGAATTGGAGGCCATTCAGCCCCTCGAGCCTGTTCCGCCATTCAATCAGATCGTGGCTGATCTGTACCTCGACTCCATTGACCCGCCTTGGCTCCATATCCCTCGATACCCTTGCTCAACAAAAATCGGTCCATCTCCGTCTTGAAAGCTCCAGCCTCAACAGTCTTTTGGGGGAAGAGAGTTTCAGATTTCCACTGACCCTTTGTGTGAAGAAGTGCTTCCTGACGTCACCCCTGGCTCTAATTTTAAGGTTGTGCTCCCTTGTTCTGGACTCCCCCCCACCAGAGGAAATAGTTTATTTCTATCTACCCTATCAACTCCTTGAATCATCTTACACACCTCGATTAGATCACCCCTTAATCTTCCAAACGTGAGGGAACACAAGCCGCGTCTGTGCAACCTGTCCTCGTAATTTAACCCTTTTAGCCCCCCGGGTATCAGTCTGCTGATTTCACGCTGCTCCCTCTCCAAGACCAATATACCCTTCCCGAGGTGCGGCGCCCAGAACTGAACGCTGTAACTCCGGATGGGGGGTCTGACCGGAGCTTTGAGCCTGCGTTTCTCAAACTGGGGCCTGCGGACCCCGGAGGGTCTGCAGAGACGTTGCGAGGGGGCCGGTGAAATAATCTGAAGACTCAGAGTCAGATGCGGAGAAATCCAGAGTAAAGGCCTGCAAAGGATAATCGTAGAATCATAGAAACTGGCCGCACAGAAGCAGGCCATTCGGCCCATCGTCATAGAGTCATAACGGCAGAGAAGGAGGCCATTCGGGCCCTTCGAGTCCGTGCCGGCTCTCTGTGGAGCAATCCAGTCAGTCCCATTCCCCCGCTCTGTCCCCGTAGCCCTGCAAGTTTATTTCCCTCAAGTGCCTATCCAGTCTCCCCTTGAAAACATCGAGTGTCTCCGCTTCCACCACTTTCGTCGGCAGCGAGTTCCAGGCCCTCACCACTCGCTGCGTTAAAAAGCTTTTCCTCACATCCCCCCCGTATCTCTTGCCCAAAACCTTAAATCTGTGTCCCCCTAGTCCTTGTACCATCAACTAGTGGGAACAGCCTTTCCCCGTCTAGCCTAACCAAACCCGTCATAATCTCGTACACTTCGATCAAATCCCCCCTCAACCTCCTTTGCTCGAATGAAAACAAATCCAGCTTCTCCAACCTGTCCTTGTAGCTAAGATCCATGCTGGTAAATCTCCTCTGCACTCTCTCAAGGGCCTTCACATCCTTCCTAAAGTGTGGTGACCAGAACTAGATGCAATACTCCAGTTGTGGCCTAACCAGCGCTTCATAAAGGTTCAGCATAACTTCTCTTCTTCTTCTTAGGCAGTCCCTCGGAACCGAGGATGACTTGCTTCCACACTAAAAATGAGTTCTCAGGTGACTGGTGAGTCCAAGGCGGGACCTACAGTCTCTGTCACGGGTGGGGCAGACGGTGGTTGGAGATACTTCTACTTTTGTACTCAATACCTCTATTTATGAAGCCCAAGATCCCAGATGCTTTGTTCGTGTCTGTGCCGGTTGAGAAAGAGCTATCCAGCCTAATCCCACTTTCCAGCTCTTGGTCCGTAGCCCTGTGGGTTACGGCACTTCAAGTGCACATCCAAGCACTTTTTAAATGCGATGAGGGTTTCTGCCTCGACCACCCTTTCAGGCAGTGAGTTCCAGACCCCCACCACCCTCTGGGTGAAAAAAGTTCTCCTCAACGCCCCTCTAATCCTTCTAACAATAACTTTAAATCTGTGCCCCCTGGTTATCGACCTCACTGCTAAGGGAAATAGGTCCTTCCTATCCACTCTATCTCGGCCCCTCATAATTTTATACACCTCAATTAAATCTCCCCTCAGCCTCCTCTGTTCCAAAGAGAACAAGCCCAGCCTATCCTGTCTTTCCTCGCAGCTAAAATTCTCCAGTCCCGGCAACATTCCCTGAAAGCGGAATGACCGCCCGCCCGCGCAGTTATCTGCCGATCCCGGGATCAACTTTTCCAGTGCGAAATTTCACGCACGCGTGGAACTGTGACTGGGCCGAGCGGCCCCTTCAAAGAAAATGAGGGAGTAGTTTGGTCCTGGAAACATACAAAGAAAGAAAGACTTGCATTTCTAGAGCGCCTGTCACGACCACCGGACGTCCCAAAGCACTTCACAGCCACCGAAGTACTATTTGAAGTGTGGTCGCTGTTGCAATGTGGGAAACGCGGCAGCCAATTTCCGCACATCAAGTACCCACAAACAGCAATGTGATAATGACCTGAATAATCTGTCTTAGTGATGTTGGTTGAGGGATAAATATTGGCCCCAGGACACCGGGACACACTCCTCTGCTCTTCGAAATAGTGGCCGTGGGATCTTTTGCGTCCACCTGAGGGGGCAGATGGGGCCTCGGTTTAACGTCTCATCGGAAAGACGGCACCTCCGACAGTGCAGCGCTCCCTCAGTACTGCCCCTTCGACAGAGCGGCGCTCCCTCAGTACTGCCCCCCCGACAGTGCAGCGCTCCCTCAGTACTGCCCCTCCGACAGTGCGGCACTCCCTCAGTACTGCCCCTCTGACAGTGCAGCGCTGCCTAGGTACTGCCCCTCCGACAGTGCAGCGCTCCCTCAGTACTGCCCCTTCGACAGAGCGGCGCTCCCTCAGTACTGCCCCCCCGACAGTGCAGCGCTCCCTCAGTACTGCCCCTCCGACAGTGCGGCACTCCCTCAGTACTGCCCCTCCGACAGTGCAGCGCTGCCTAGGTACTGCCCCTCCGACAGTGCAGCGCTCCCTCAGTACTGCCCCTCCGACAGTGCGGCACTCCCTCAGTACTGCCCCTCCGACAGTGCAGTGCTCCCTCAGTACTGCCCCTCCGACAGTGCAGCGCTCCCTCAGTACTGCCCCTTCGACAGTGCGGCGGTCCCTCAGTACTGCCCCCCCGACAGTGCAGCGCTCCCTCAGTACTGCCCCTCCGACAGTGCGGAGCTCCCTCAGTACTGCCCCTCCGACAGTGCAGCGCTCCCTCAGTACTGCCCCTCCGACAGTGCAGCGCTCCCTCAGTACTGCCCCCTCCGACAGTGCGGCGCTCCCTCAGTACTGACCCTCCGACAATGCGGCACTCCCTCAGTACTGCCCCTCTGACAGTGCTGCGCCCCCTCAGTACTGTTCCCTCCGACAGTGCGGCGCTCCCTCAGTACTGCCCCCCCAACAATGCAGCGCTCCCTCAGTACTGACCCTCCGACAGTGCAGCGCTCCCTCAGTACTGCCCCTCCGACAGTGCAGCGCTCCCTCAGTACTGCCCCCCTGACAATGCAGCGCTCCCTCAGTACTGACCCTCCGACAGTGCAGCGCTCCTTCAGTACTGCCCCTCCGACAGTGCAGCGCTCCCTCAGTACTGCCCCCCCGACAATGCAGCGCTCCCTCATTACTGACCCTCCGACAGTGCAGCGCTCCCTCAGTACTACTCCTGTGACAGTGCGGCGCTCCCTCAGTACTGCCCCACCGACAGTGCGGCGCTCCCTCAGTACTGCCCCACCAACAGTGCAGTGCTCCCTAAGAACTGCCCTCGACAGTGCAGAGCTCCCTCAGTACTGCCCCTCCGACAGTGCAACAATCCTTCAGTACTGCCCCTCTGACATTGTGGTGCTCCCTCAGTACTGCCCCTCCGACAGTGCGGCACTCCCTCAATACTGGCCCTGCAACATTGCGGCGCTCCCTTAAACTGCCCCTCCGACAGTGCAGCGCTCCCTCAGTACTGACCCTCCGACAGTGCAGCGCTCCCTCAGTACTGCCCTTCCGACAGAGCGGAGCTCCCTCAGTACTACTCCTGTGACAGTGCGGCGCTCCCTCAGTACTGCCCCACCGACAGTGCAGCGCTCCCTCAGTACTGCCCCACCAACAGTGCAGTGCTCCCTAAGAACTGCCCTCGACAGTGCAGCGCTCCCTCAGTACTGCCCCTCCGACAGTGCAGCGCTCCCTCAGTACTGCCCTTCTGACAGAGCGGCGCTCCCTCAGTACTGCCCCTCTGACAGTGCGGCGCTCCCTCAGTACTGCCCATCCGACAGTGCGGCAGTCCCTCAGTACTGCCCCACTAACAGTGTAGCGCTCCCTAAGAACAGCCCCACCAACAGTGTAGTGCTCCCTAAGAACTGCCCTCGACAGTGCAGAGCTCCCTCAGTACTGCCCCTCCGACAGTGCAACAATCCTTCAGTACTGCCCCTCTGACAGTGCGGCACTCCCTCAGTAATGCCCCTCCGACAGTGTGGCGCTCCCTCAGTACTGGCAACCGGGGATTGTCGGCCTGGAGTATGGGGCTCGAGTCTCTGGAGTGTGTGGGGCTCGAACCCATAACTTTCTGACTCAAAGCTGGGAGGGTGAGACCCACTGGGTGACAGCTGACACCGAAATTAGGGGTACTGAGAATCATCTTTAAAACAATTCACTCCCGTCTGGTACTGTACAGCCCGTGTGTGTCTCAGTGTCAGCTCCTGTACATGTACAGCACACAGGGGGTAAAAGGGAACGATTCACTCCTGTCTGGTATTGTACGGCCCGTGTGTGTCTCAGTGTCAGCTCCTGTACATGTACAGTACACAGGGGGTAAAAGGGAACGATTCACTCCTGTCTGGTATTGTACGGCCCGTGTGTGTCTCAGTGTCAGCTCCTGTACATCTCCAGTACACACAGGGGGTAAAAGGGAACGATTCACTCCCGTCTGGTACTGTACGGCCCGTGTGTGTCTCAGTGTCAGCTCCTGTACATGTACAGCACACAGCGGGTAAAAGGGAATGATTCACTCCCGTCTGGTACTGTACAGCCCGTGTGTGTCTCAGTGTCAGCTCCTGTACATGTACAGTACACACAGCGGGTCAAAGGGAACGATTCACTCCCGTCTGGTACTGTACGGCCCGTGTGTGTCTCAGTGTCAGCTCCTGTACATGTACAGCACACAGCGGGTAAAAGGTACAGTTCAGCAACAACAACAACAACAAGTTGTATTAATATAGTGGCATTAATGTAGTAAAACTTCCCAAGGCGCTTCACAGGATTATTTTAAGATATAAAATTTGACACCGAGCCCCATGAGGAGATATTAGGATTGTTGACCATAAGCTTGGTGAAAGAGGGAGGTTTTAAGGAGCGTCTTAAAGGAGGAGAGAGAGGCGGAGAGGTTTGGGAGAGAATTCCAGAGCTTGGGGCCTAGGCAGCTGAAGGCACAGTCACCAAAGGTTGAGCGATTATAATCAGGGATACTCAAGAGGCCAGAATTAGAGGAGCGCAGATATCTCGGGGGAGGTTGTGGGGCTGGAGGAGATCACAGAGATAGGGAGGGTTGTAGGGGCTGGAGGAGATCACAGAGATAGGGAGGGGCGAGGCCATGGAGGGATTTGAAAACAAGGATGTGAATTTTGAAATCGAGGCGCTGCTTAACTGGGAGCCAATGTAGGTCAGCGAGCACAGGGGTGATGGGCGAACTGGACTCGGTGTGAGTTAGGACACGGGCAGCCGAGTTTTGGATAGCCAAGTTTACGTAGGGTGGAATGTGGGAGGCCGGCCAGGAGTGCGTTGGAATAGTCAAGTCTAGAGGTAACAAAGGCATGGATGAGGGTTTCAACCACACCTTGAGTATTGTGTGCAGTTTTGGATGACCTTATCTGAGGAAGGATGTTCTTGCCATGGAGGGAGTGCAGCGAAGATTTACCAGACTGATACCTGGGATGGCAGGAATGATGTATGAAGAGAGATTGGGTCGATTAGGCTTATATTCGCTAGAGTTTAGAAGAATGAGAGGGGATCTCATTGAAACTTATAAAATTCTAACAGGACTAAACAGACTAGATGCAGGAAGGATGTTCCCGATGGCGGGGGAGTCCAGAACCAGAGGTCACAGTCTAAGGATAAGGGGTAAGCCATTTAGGACTGAAATGAGGAGGAATTTCTTCACCCAGAGAGTGGTGAACCTGTGGAATTCTCTAACACAGAAGGCAGTTGAGGAGAATTCATTAAATATATTCAAGAAGGAGTTAGATATATTTCTTAAGGCTAAAGGGATCAAGGGATATGGGGAGAAAGCAGGGACAGGGTACTGAGTTTGAATGATCAGCCATGATCTCATTAAATGGCGGAGCAGGCTCGAGGGGCCGAATGGCCGACTCCTGCTCCTACCTTCTATGTTTCTCTGGTGCGAGTTAGGACACGGGCAGCCGAGCTTTGGATAGCCAAGTTTACGTAGGGTGGAATGTGGGAGGCCGGCCAGGAGTGCGTTGGGATAGGCAAGTCTGGAGGTAACAAAGGCATGGCTGAGAGTTTCAGCAGCGGATGAGTTGAGGCAAGTGTGTGTGTCTCAGTGTCACCTCCTGTATATCTACAGGGAAATTTAATAACATTTGGATTAAAGTCTAGTTAGAGTCAACGAGATGTATGAGAGAGGAATTGGAGAAATATTTGGCGTTATCCTCAAGCAGAAGCTGGGTTTTAATTTCAGGGCGGTGTTTGCTCGAGCTTGTCACCCTGTTAAATACTGTTCGCACCCCGATCTCATTAAATAGACACTCGACCGATCTCACACCCAGTGTACCAGCACTTAGAGAGAGAGCTGATTGTCCAGGACCCCTTTTAAAGAGAGAGTCTCACCATCAGGGACCCCATTTAAAGAGAGAGTCTCACCATCAGGGACCCCTTTTAAATAGAGATTCTCACCATCAGGGGCCCCTTTTAAAGAGAGTCTCACCATCAGGGACCCCTTTTAAAGAGAGAGTCTCATCATCAGGGACCCCTTTTAAAGAGAGAGTCTCACCATCAGGGACCCATTTTAAAGCGGGAGTCTCTCCAAGATGGAACCCTTTTAAAGAGGGTGTCTCACCATCAGGGACACCTTTTAAAGAGAGAGTCTCACCATCAGGGACCCCCTTTTAAATAGGGAGTCTCACCATCAGGGACCCCTTTTAAAGAGAGAGTCTCACCATCAGTGACCCCTTTTAAAGAGAGAGTCTCACCATCAGGGACCCTTTTAAAGAGGGAGTCTCACCATCAGGGACCCCGTTCAAAGAGGGTGTCTCACCATCAGGGACCCCGTTTAAAGAGGGTGTCTCACCATCAGGGACCCCTTTTAAAGAGAGAGTCTCACCATCAGGGAACCTGTTTAAAGAGAGTGTCTCACCATCAGGGACCCCTTTAAAGAGAGAGTCTCAACAGCAGGGACCACTTTTAAAGAGAGAGTCTCACCATCAGGGACCCCTTTTAAAGAGGGAGTCTCACCATCAGGGGCCCCTTTTAAAGAGGGAGTCTCACCATCAGGGACACCTTTTAAAGAGGGAGTCTCACCATCAGGGGCCCCTTTTAAAGAGGGAGTCTCACCATCAGGGACACCTTTTAAAGAGAGAGTCTCACCATCAGGGACCCCTTTTAAAGAGGGAGTCTCACCATCAGGGACCCCTTTTAAAGAGAGAGTCTCACCATCAGGGACCCCTTTTAAAGAGAGATTTTCTCCATCAGGGACACCTTTTAAAGAGAGAGTCTCACCATCAGGGACCCCTTTTAAAGAGAGAGTCTCACCATCAGGGAACCCTTTTAAAGAGAGAGTCTCACCACCCGGGACCCCTTTTAAAGAGAGAGTCTTACCATTAGAGACAACTTTTAAAGAGGGAGTCTCACCATCAGGGATCCCTTTTAAAGAGGTCATCTCACCATCAGGGACCCCTTTTAAAGAGAGAGTCTCACTATCAAGGAATCCTTTTAAAGAGAGAGTCTCACCATCAGGGACCCCTTTTAAAGAGAGATTTTCTCCATCAGGGACACCTTTTAAAGAGGGAGTCTCACCATCAGGGACCCCTTTTAAAGAGAGAGTCTCACCATCAGGGAGTCCATTTAAACAGAGAGTCTCACCATCAGGGAACCCTTTTAAAGATAGAATCTCACCATCAAGGAGCCATTTTAAAGAGAGAGTCTCACCATCGGGGACTCCTTTTAAAGAGAGAGTCTCACCATCAAGGACTCCTTTTAAAGAGAGAGTCTCACCATCAGGGACCCTTTTAAAGAGAGAGTCTCACCATCAAGGACTCCTTTTAAAGAGAGAGTCTCACCATCAGGGACCCTTTTAAAGAGAGAGTCTCAGCATCAAGGACCCCTTTTAAAGAGAGAGTCTCACCATCAGGGACCCCTTTTAAAGAGAGAGTCTCACCAGCAGGGACTCCTTTTAAAGAGGGAGTCTCACCATCAGGGACCCCTTTTAAAGAGAGAGTCTCACCATCAGGGACCCCTTTTAAAGAGAGAGTCTCACCATCAGGGACTCCTTTTAAAGAGAGAGTCTCACCATCAGGGACCCTTTTAAAGAGAGAGTCTCAGCATCAAGGACCCCTTTTAAAGAGAGAGTCTCACCATCAGGGACCCCTTTTAAAGAGAGAGTCTCACCAGCAGGGACTCCTTTTAAAGAGGGAGTCTCACCATCAGGGACCCCTTTTAAAGAGAGAGTCTCACCATCAGGGACCCCTTTTAAAGAGAGAGTCTCACCATCAGGGACCCCTTTTAAAGAGAGAGTCTCACCATCAAGGACTCCTTTTAAAGAGGAAGTCTCACCATCAGGGACTCCTTTTAAAGAGGGAGTCTCACCATCAGGGACTCCTTTTAAAGAGGGAGTCTCACCATCAGAGACCCATTTAAAGAGAGAGTCTCACCATCAGGGAGTCCATTTAAAGAGAGAGTCTCACCACCAGGGACCCCTTTTAAAGAGAGAGTCTCACCATCAGGGACTCCTTTTAAAGAGAGAGTCTCACCACCAGGGACCCCTTTTAAAGAGGGAGTCTCACCATCAGGGACCCCTTTTAAAGAGAGAGTCTCACCACCAGGGAACCCTTTTAAAGAGAGAGTCTCACCACCCGGGACCCCTTTTAAAGAGAGAGTCTTACCATTAGAGACAACTTTTAAAGAGGGAGTCTCACCATCAGGGATCCCTTTTAAAGAGGTCATCTCACCATCAGGGACCCCTTTTAAAGAGAGAGTCTCACTATCAAGGAATCCTTTTAAAGAGGGAGTCTCACCATTAGAGACAACTTTTAAAGAGGGAGTCTCACCATCAGGGATCCCTTTTAAAGAGGTCATCTCACCATCAGGGACCCCTTTTAAAGAGAGAGTCTCACCACCCGGGACCCCTTTTAAAGAGAGAGTCTTACCATTAGAGACAACTTTTAAAGAGGGAGTCTCACCATCAGGGATCCCTTTTAAAGAGGTCATCTCACCATCAGGGACCCCTTTTAAAGAGAGAGTCTCACTATCAAGGAATCCTTTTAAAGAGGGAGTCTCACCATCAGGGACCCCTTTTAAAGAGAGAGTCTCACCATCAAGGACTCCTTTTAAAGTGAGTGTCTCACCATCAGGGACCCCTTTTAAAGAGAGAGTCTCACCATCAGAGACCCCTTTTAAAGAGGGAGTCTCACCATTAGAGACACCTTTTAAAGAGGGAGTATCACCATCAGGGACCCCTTTTAAAGAGAGAGTCTCACCATCAAGGACTCCTTTTAAAGAGAGTGTCTCACCATCAGGGACCCCTTTTAAAGAGAGAGTCTCACCATCAAGGACTCCTTTTAAAGAGTGAGTCTCACCATCAGGGAACCCTTTTAAAGAGAGAGTCTCACCATCAGGGACCCCTTTTAAAGAGAGAGTCTCACCATCAGGGAACCCGTTTAAAGAGAGAGTCTCACCATCAGGGACACCTTTTAAAGAGAGAATCTCACCATCAAGGACCCATTTTAAAGAGAGAATCTCACCATCAGTGACCCCTTTTAAAGAGTGAGTCTCACCATCAGGGACCCCTTTTAAAGAGCGAGTCTCACCATCAGGGACCCCTTTTAAAGAGAGAGTCTCACCATCAGGGACCCTTTTTAAAGAGAGAGTCTCACCATCAGGTACCACTTTTAATGAGAGAGACTCACCATCAAGGAATCCTTTTAAAGAGGGAGTCTCACCATCAGGGACCACTTTTAAAGAGATAGTCTCACCAGCAGGGACCCCTTTTAAAGAGGGAGTCTCACCAGCAGGGACCCCTTTTAAAGAGGGAGTCTCACCATTAGCGACTCCTTTTAAAGAGAGAGTCTCATCATCAGGGACCCCTTTTAAAGAGAGAGTCTCACCATCAGGGACCCCTTTTAAAGAGAGAGTCTCACCATCAGGGACCCCTTTTAAAGAGGGAGTCTCACCATCAGGGACCCCTTTTAAAGAGAGAGTCTCACCATCAGGGACCCCTTTTAAAAAGAGAGTCTCACCATCAGGGACCCCTTTTAAAGAGAGAGTCTCACCATCAGGGACATCTTTTAAAGAGAGAGTCTCACCATCAGGGACCCCTTTTAAAGAGGGAGTCTCACCATCAGCGACTACTTTTAAAGAGAGAGTCTCACCATCAGGGACCCCTTTTAAAGAGAGAGTCTCACCATCAGGGACCCCTTTTAAAGAGAGAGTCTCACCATCAGGGACCCCTTTTAAAGAGGGACTCACCATCAGGGACCCCTTTTAAAGAGAGAGTCTCACCATCAGGGACCCCTTTTAAAGAGCGAGTCTCACCATCAGGGACCCCTTTTAAAGAGGGAGTCTCACCATCAGGGACCCCGTTTAAAGAGGGTGTCTCATCATCAGGGACCCCTTTTAAAGAGAGAGTCTCACCATCAGGGACCCTGTTTAAAGAGGGAGTCTCACCATCAAGGAACCCTTTTAAAGAGAGAGTCTCACCAGCAGGGACCCCTTTTAAAGAGAGAGTCTCACCATCAAGGAATCCTTTTAAAGAGGGAGTCTCACCATTCGGGACCCCTTTTAAAGAGAGAGTCTCACCATCAAGGAATCCTTTTAAAGAAGGAGTCTCACCATTAGAGACACCTTTTAAAGAGGGAGTCTCACCATCAGAGAGCCCTTTTAAAGAGAGAGTCTCACCATCAGGGACCCCTTTTAAAGAGATAGTCTCACCAGCAGGGACCCCTTTTAAAGAGGGAGTCTCACCATCAGTGACTCGTTTTAAAGAGAGAGTCTCACCATCAGGGACCCCTTTTAAAGAGGGAGTCTCACCATCAGGGACCCCTTTTAAAGAGAGAGTCTCACCATCAGGGACCCCTTTTAAAGAGAGAGTCTCACCATCAGGGACTCCTTTTAAAGAGGGAGTCTCACCATCAGAGACCCATTTAAAGAGAGAGTCTCACCATCAGGGACCCCTTTTAAAGAGATAGTCTCACCAGCAGGGACTCCATTTAAACAGAGAGTCTCACCATCAGGGACCACTTTTAAAGAGAGAGTCTCACCACCAGGGACCCCTTTTAAAGAGGGAGTCTCACCATCAGGGACCCCTTTTAAAGAGAGAGTCTCACCACCAGGGAACCCTTTTAAAGAGAGAGTCTCACCACCCGGGACCCCTTTTAAAGAGAGAGTCTCACCATCAGGGATCCCTTTTAAAGAGGGCATCTCACCATCAGGGACCCCTTTTAAAGAGAGAGTCTCAACATCAAGGAATCCTTTTAAAGAGGGACTCACCATCAGAGACCCCTTTTAAAGAGGGAGTCTCACCATTAGAGACACCTTTTAAAGAGGGAGTCTCACCATCAGGGACCCCTTTTAAAGAGAGAGTCTCACCATCAAGGACTCCTTTTAAAGAGAGTGTCTCACCATCAGGGACCCCTTTTAAAGAGGGAGTCTCACCATCAAGGACTCCTTTTAAAGAGAGAGTCTCACCATCAGGGAACCCTTTTAAAGAGAGAGTCTCACCATCAAGGACTCCTTTTAAAGAGAGAGTCTCACCATCAGGGACCCATTTTAAAGAGAGAATCTCACCATCAAGGATTACTTTTAAAGAGAGAGTCTCACCATCAGAGACCCCTTTTAAAGAGAGAGTCTCACCATCAGGGACCGCTTTTAAAGAGAGAGTCTCACCATCAGGGACCCCTTTTAAAGAGAGAGTCTCACCATCAGGGACCCCTTCTAAAGAGGGAGTCTCACCATCAGGGACCGCTTTTAAAGAGAGAGTCTCACCATCAGGGACCCCTTTTAAAGAGAGAGTCTCACCATCAGGGAACCCGTTTAAAGAGAGAGTCTCACCATCAGGGACCCCTTTTAAAGAGAGAGTCTCACCATCAGGGACCCTTTTTAAAGAGAGAGTCTCACCATCAGGTACCACTTTTAATGAGAGAGACTCACCATCAAGGAATCCTTTTAAAGAGGGAGTCTCACCATCAGGGACCACTTTTAAAGAGATAGTCTCACCAGCAGGGACCCCTTTTAAAGAGGGAGTCTCACCAGCAGGGACCCCTTTTAAAGAGGGAGTCTCACCATTAGCGACTCCTTTTAAAGAGGGAGTCTCACCATCAGGGACCCCTTTTAAAGAGAGAGTCTCACCATCAGGGACCCCTTTTAAAAGAGAGTCTCACCATCAGGGACCCCTTTTAAAGAGAGAGTCTCACCATCAGGGACATCTTTTAAAGAGAGAGTCTCACCATCAGGGACCCCTTTTAAAGAGAGAGTCTCACCATCAGCGACTACTTTTAAAGAGAGAGTCTCACCATCAGGGACCCCTTTTAAAGAGAGAGTCTCACCATCAGGGACCCCTTTTAAAGAGAGAGTCTCACCATCAGGGACCCCTTTTAAAGAGGGACTCACCATCAGGGACCCCTTTTAAAGAGAGAGTCTCACCATCGGGGACATCTTTTAAAGAGAGAGTCTCACCATCAGGGACCCCTTTTAAAGAGAGAGTCTCACCATCAGGGACCCTTTTTAAAGAGAGAGTCTCACCATCAGGTACCACTTTTAATGAGAGAGACTCACCATCAAGGAATCCTTTTAAAGAGGGAGTCTCACCATCAGGGACCACTTTTAAAGAGATAGTCTCACCAGCAGGGACCCCTTTTAAAGAGGGAGTCTCACCAGCAGGGACCCCTTTTAAAGAGGGAGTCTCACCATTAGCGACTCCTTTTAAAGAGGGAGTCTCACCATCAGGGACCCCTTTTAAAGAGAGAGTCTCACCATCAGGGACCCCTTTTAAAAAGAGAGTCTCACCATCAGGGACCCCTTTTAAAGAGCGAGTCTCACCATCAGGGACCCCTTTTAAAGAGGGAGTCTCACCATCAGGGACCCCTTTTAAAGAGAGTGTCTCACCATCAGGGACCCCTTTTAAAGAGGGACTCACCATCAGAGACCCCTTTTTAAGAGAGAGTCTCACCATCAGGGACCCTTTTTAAAGAGAGAGTCTCACCATCAGGGACCCCTTTTAAAGAGAGAGTCTCACCATCAGGGACCCCTTTTAAAGAGGGACTCACCATCAGGGACCCCTTTTAAAGAGAGAGTCTCACGATCAGGGACCCCTTTTAAAGAGCGAGTCTCACCATCAGGGACCCCTTTTAAAGAGGGAGTCTCACCATCAGGGACCCCTTTTAAAGAGAGTGTCTCACCATCAGGGACCCCTTTTAAAGAGGGACTCACCATCAGAGACCCCTTTTTAAGAGAGAGTCTCACCATCAGGGGCCCTTTTTAAAGAGAGAGTCTCACCATCAGGGACCCCTTTTAAAGAGAGAGTCTAACCATCAGGGACCCCTTTTAAAGAGAGAGTCTCACCATCAGGGACCCCTTTTAAAGAGAGAGTCTAACCATCAGGGACCCCTTTTAAAGAGAGAGTCTCACCATCAGGGACCCCTTTTAAAGAGAGAGTCTAACCATCAGGGACCCCTTTTAAAGAGAGAGTCTCACCATCAGGGACCCCTTTTAAAGAGAGAGTCTCACCATCAGGGACCCCCTTTTAAAGAGGGAGTCTCACCATCAGGGACCCCTTTTAATGAGGGAGTCTCACCATCAGGGAACCCTTTTAAAGAGAGAGTCTCACCATCAGGGACCCCTTTTAAAGAGAGAGTCTCACCATCAAGGACTCCTTTTAAATAGAGTGTCTCACCATCAGGGACCCCTTTTAAAGAGAGAGTCTCACCATCAGGGACCACTTTTAAAGAGAAAGTCTCACCACCAGGGACCCCTTTTAAAGAGAGAGTCTCACCACCAGGGAACCCTTTTAAAGAGAGAGTCTCACCACCCGGGACCCCTTTTAAAGAGAGAGTCTCACCACCAGGGAACCCTTTTAAAGAGAGAGTCTCACCATTAGAGACAACTTTTAAAGAGAGAGTCGCACCATCAGGGATCCCTTTTAAAGAGAGAGTCTCACCATCAAGGAATCCTTTTAAAGAGGGAGTCTCACCATCAGGGACCCCTTTTAAAGAGAGAGTCTCACCATCAGGGACCCCTTTTAAAGAGAGAGTCTCACCATCAAGGAATCCTTTTAAAGAGGGAGTCTCACCATCAGGGACCCCTTTTAAAGAGAGAGTCTCACCATCAGGGACCCCTTTTAAAGAGGGAGTCTCACCATCAGGGACTCCTTTTAAAGTGAGTGTCTCACCATCAGGGACCCCTTTTAAAGAGAGAGTCTCACCATCAGAGACCCCTTTTAAAGAGGGAGTCTCACCATTAGAGACACCTTTTAAAGAGGGAGTATCACCATCAGGGACCCCTTTTAAAGAGAGAGTCTCACCATCAAGGACTCCTTTTAAAGAGAGTGTCTCACCATCAGGGACCCCTTTTAAAGAGAGAGTCTCACCATCAAGGACTCCTTTTAAAGAGAGAGTCTCATCATCAAGGACTCCTTTTAAAGAGAGTGTCTCACCATCAGGGACCCCTTTTAAAGAGAGAGTCTCACCATCAAGGACTCCTTTTAAAGAGAGAGTCTCATCATCAAGGACTCCTTTTAAAGTGAGAATCTCACCATGAGGGACCCCTTTTAAAGAGAGAGTCTCACCATCAGGGACCCCTTTAAAAGAGGGAGTCTCACCATCAGGGACCGCTTTTAAAGAGAGAGTCTCACCATCAGGGACCCCTTTTAAAGAGAGAGTCTCACCATCAGTGAACCCGTTTAAAGAGAGAGTCTCACCATCAGGGACACCTTTTAAAGAGAGAATCTCACCATCAAGGACCCATTTTAAAGAGAGAATCTCACCATCAGGGACCCCTTTTAAAGAGAGAGTCTCACCATCAGGGACCCCTTTTAAAGAGAGAGTCTCACCATCAGGGACCCCTTTTAAAGAGCGAGTCTCACCATCAGGGACCCCTTTTAAAGAGAGAGTCTCACCATCAGGGACCCTTTTTAAAGAGAGAGTCTCACCATCAGGTACCACTTTTAATGAGAGAGACTCACCATCAAGGAATCCTTTTAAAGAGGGAGTCTCACCGTCAGGGACCACTTTTAAAGAGAAAGTCTCACCAGCAGGGACCCCTTTTAAAGAGGGAGTCCCACCAGCAGGGACCCCTTTTAAAGAGGGAGTCTCACCATTAGCGACTCCTTTTAAAGAGAGAGTCTCATCATCAGGGACCCCTTTTAAAGAGAGAGTCTCACCATCAGGGACCCCTTTTAAAGAGAGAGTCTCACCATCAGGGACCCCTTTTAAAGAGGGAGTCTCACCATCAGGGACCCCTTTTAAAGAGAGAGTCTCACCATCAGGGACCCCTTTTAAAAAGAGAGTCTCACCATCAGGGACCCCTTTTAAAGAGAGAGTCTCACCATCAGGGACATCTTTTAAAGAGAGAGTCTCACCATCAGGGACCCCTTTTAAAGAGGGAGTCTCACCATCAGCGACTACTTTTAAAGAGTGAGTCTCACCATCAGGGACCCCTTTTAAAGAGAGAGTCTCACCATCAGGGACCCCTTTTAAAGAGAGAGTCTCACCATCAGGGACCCCTTTTAAAGAGGGACTCACCATCAGGGACCCCTTTTAAAGAGAGAGTCTCACCATCAGGGACCCCTTTTAAAGAGCGAGTCTCACCATCAGGGACCCCTTTTAAAGAGGGAGTCTCACCATCAGGGACCCCTTTTAAAGAGAGTGTCTCACCATCAGGGACCCCTTTTAAAGAGGGACTCACCATCAGAGACCCCTTTTAAAGAGAGAGTCTCACCATCAGGGACCCCGTTAAAGAGAGAGTCTCACCATCAGGGACCCCTTTTAAAGAGGGAGTCTCACCATCAAGGAACCCTTTTAAAGAGATAGTCTCACCATCAAGGAATCCTTTTAAAGAAGGAGTCTCACCATTAGAGACACCTTTTAAAGAGGGAGTCTCACCATCAGAGAGCCCTTTTAAAGAGATAGTCTCACCAGCAGGGACATCTTTTAAAGAGAGAGTCTCACCATCAGGGACCCCTTTTAAAGAGATAGTCTCACCAGCAGGGACCCCTTTTAAAGAGGGAGTCTCACCAGCAGGGACATCTTTTAAAGAGAGAGTCTCACCATCAGTGACTCGTTTTAAAGAGAGAGTCTCACCATCAGGGACCCCTTTTAAAGAGGGAGTCTCACCATCAGGGACCCCTTTTAAAGAGGGAGTCTCACCATCAGGAACCCCTTTTAAAGAAGGAGTCTCACCATCAGGGAGCCCTTTTAAAGAGGGACTCTCACCATCAGAGAGCCCTTTTAAAGAGAGAGTCTCACCATCAGGGACCCCTTTTAAAGAGAGAGTCTCACCATCAGGGACCCCTTTTAAAGAGAGAGTCTCACCATCAGGGACCCCTTTTAAAGAGATAGTCTCACCATCAGAGACCCATTTAAAGAGAGAGTCTCACCATCAGGGAGCCCTTTTAAAGAGGGACTCTCACCATCAGAGACCCCTTTTAAGGAGAGAGTCTCACCATCAGGGACCCCTTTTAAAGAGAGAGTCTCACCATCAAGGACTCCTTTTAAAGAGGAAGTCTCACCATCAGGGACTCCTTTTTAAGAGAGAGTCTCTCCATCAGGGATCCCTTTTAAAGAGGGCATCTCACCATCAGGGACCCCTTTTAAAGAGAGAGTCTCACCATCAGGGACCCCTTTTAAAGAGATAGTCTCACCATCAGAGACCCATTTAAACAGAGAGTCTCACCACCAGGGACCCCTTTTAAAGAGGGAGTCTCACCATCAGGGACCCCTTTTAAAGAGAGAGTCTCACCACCAGGGAACCCTTTTAAAGAGAGAGTCTCACCACCCGGGACCCCTTTTAAAGAGAGAGTCTCACCATCAGGGATCCCTTTTAAAGAGGGCATCTCACCATCAGGGACCCCTTTTAAAGAGAGAGTCTCAACATCAAAAATCCTTTTAAAGAGAGAGTCTCACCATCAGGGACCCCTTTTAAAGAGAGAGTCTCACCATAAAGGACTCCTTTTAAAGTGAGTGTCTCACCATCAGAGACCCCTTTTAAAGAGGGAGTCTCACCATTAGAGACACCTTTTAAAGAGGGAGTCTCACCATCAGGGACCCCTTTTAAAGAGAGAGTCTCACCATCAAGGACTCCTTTTAAAGAGAGTGTCTCACCATCAGGGACCCCTTTTAAAGAGAGAGTCTCACCATCAGGGACCACTTTTAAAGAGAGAGTCTCACCATCAAGGACTCCTTTTAAAGAGAGAGTCTCACCATCAGGGAACTCTTTTAAAGAGAGAGTCTCACCATCAAGGACTCCTTTTAAAGAGAGTGTCTCATCATCAGGGACCCCTTTTAAAGAGAGAGTCTCACCATCAAGGATTACTTTTAAAGAGAGAGTCTCACCATCAGGGACCCCTTTTAAAGAGAGAGTCTCACCATCAGGGACCCCTTTTAAAGAGGGAGTCTCACCATCAGGGACCGCTTTTAAAGAGAGAGTCTCACCATCAGGGACCCCTTTTAAAGAGAGAGTCTCACCATCAGGGACCCCTTTTAAAGAGAGAGTCTCACCATCTGGGACCCCTTTTAAAGAGGGAGTCTCACCATCAGGGACCCCTTTTAAAGAGGGAGTCTCACCATCAGGGACCCCTTTTAAAGAGAGAGTCTCACCATCAGGGACCCCTTTTAAAGAGGAAGTCTAACCATCAGGGACCCCTTTTAAAGAGAGAGTCTCACCATCAGGGACCCCTTTTAAAGAGGAAGTCTAACCATCAGGGACCCCTTTTAAAGAGGGAGTCTCACCATCAGGGACCCCTTTTAAAGAGAGAGTCTCACCATCAGGGACTCCTTTTAAAGAGAGAGTCTCACCATCAGGGACTCCTTTTAAAGAGGGAGTCTCACCATCAGGGACCCCTTTTAAAGAGAGAGTCTCACCATCAGGGACCCCTTTTAAAGAGAGAGTCTCACCATCAGGGACCCCTTTTAAAGAGAGAGTCTCACCATTAGGGGCCCCTTTTAAAGAGAGAGTCTCACCATCAGGGACCCCTTTTAAAGAGAGAGTCTCACCATCAGGGACCCCTTTTAAAGAGAGAGTCTCACCATCAGGGACCCCTTTTAAAGAGATAGTCTCACCATCAGGGACCCCTTTTAAAGAGGAAGTCTCACCATCAGGGACCCCTTTTAAAGAGAGAGTCTCACCATCAGGGACCACTTTTAAAGAGAGAGTCTCACCACCAGGGACCCCTTTTAAAGAGAGAGTCTCACCATCAGGGACCCCTTTTAAAGAGAGAGTCTCACCATCAGGGACCCTGTTTAAAGAGGGAGTCTCACCATCAGAGACCCCTTTTAAAGAGAGAGTCTCACCATCAGGGCCCCTTTTAAAGAGAGAGTCTCATCATCAGGGACCCCTTTTAAAGAGAGAGTCTCACCATCAGGGACCCTGTTTAAAGAGGGAGTCTCACCATCAGAGACCCCTTTTAAAGAGAGAGTCTCACCATCAGGGCCCCTTTTAAAGAGGGAGTCTCACCATCAGGGACCCCTTTTAAAGAGAGAGTCTCACCATCAGGGGCCCCTTTTAAAGAGGGAGTCTCACCATCAGGGACCCCTTTTAAAGAGAGAGTCTCACCATCAAGGAATCCTTTTAAAGAGGGAGTCTCACCATCTGGGACCCCTTTTAAAGAGAGAGTCTCACCATCAAGGAACCCTTTTAAAGAGAGAGTCTCACCATCAAGGAATCCTTTTAAAGAGAGAGTCTCACCATCAGGGACCCCTTTTAAAGAGAGAGTCTCACCATCAAGGAACCCTTTTAAAGAGACAGTCTCACCATCTGGGACCCCTTTTAAAGAGAGAGTCTCACCATCTGGGACCCCTTTTAAAGACGGAGTCTCACCATCAAGGAATCCTTTTAAAGAGGGAGTCTCACCATTCGGGACCCCTTTTAAAGAGAGAGTCTCACCATCAAGGAATCCTTTTAAAGAGACAGTCTCACCATCAGGGACCCCTTTTAAAGAGAGAGTCTCACCAGCAGGGACATCTTTTAAAGAGAGAGTCTCACCATCAGGGACCCCTTTTAAAGAGGGAGTCTCACAATCAGGGACCCATTTTAAAGAGATAGTCTCACCAGCAGGGACTCCATTTAAACAGAGAGTCTCAACATCAGAGACCCCTTTTAAAGAGATAGTCTCACCATCAGGGACCCCTTTTAAAGAGAGAGTCTCACCATCAAGGACTCCTTTTAAAGAGAGAGTCTCACCATCAGGGACCCCTTTTAAAGAGAGAGTCTCATCATCAGGGACCCCTTTTAAAGAGGAAGTCTAAACATCAGGGACCCCTTTTAAAGAGGAAGTCTAACCATCAGGGACCCCTTTTAAAGAGGAAGTCTCACCATCAGGGACCCCTTTTAAAGAGAGAGTCTCACCATCAGGGACTCCTTTTAAAGAGAGAGTCTCACCATCAGGGACCCCTTTTAAAGAGAGAGTCTCACCATCAGGGACCCCTTTTAAAGAGAGAGTCTCACCATCAGGGACACCTTTTAAAGAGAGAGTCTCTACATCAGGGACCCCTTTTAAAGAGAGAGTCTCACCATCAGGGACCCCTTTTAAAGAGAGAGTCTCACCATCAGGGACCCCTTTCAAAGAGAGAGTCTCACCATCAGGGACCCCGTTTAAAGAGAGAGTCTCACCATCAGGGACACCTTTAAAGAGGAAGTCTAACCATCAGGGACCCCTTTTAAAAAGGGAGTCTCACCATCAGGGACCCCTTTTAAAGAGAGAGTCTCACCATCAAGGACTCCTTTTAAAGAGAGAGTCTCACCATCAGGGACCCCTTTTAAAGAGGAAGTCTAACCATCAGGGACTCCTTTTAAAGAGAGAGTCTCACCATCAGGGACCCCTTTTAAAGAGGGAGTCTCATCATCAGGGACCCCTTTTAAAGAGAGAGTCTCACCATCAAGGACTCCTTTTAAAGAGTGAGTATCACCATCAGGGACCCCTTTTAAAGAGAGAGTCTCACCATCAGGGACTCCTTTTAAAGAGAGAATCTCACCATCAGGGACTCCTTTTAAAGAGGGAGTCTCACCATCAGGGACCCCTTTTAAAGAGAGAGTCTCACCATCAGGGACCCCTTTTTAAGAGAGAGTCTCACCATTAGAGACCCCTTTTAAAGAGGGAGTCTCACCATCAGGGACCCCTTTTAAAGAGAGTGTCTCACCATCGGGGACTCCTTTTAAAGAGAGTGTCTCACCATCGGGGACTCCTTTTAAAGAGAGAGTCTCACCATCAAGCACTCCTTTTAAAAAAAGAGTCTCACCATCAGGGACCCCTTTTAAAGAGAGAGTCTCACCATCAGGGACCCCTTTTAAAGAGGAGTCTCACCATCAGGGACCCATTTTAAAGAGAGAGTCTCACCATCAGAGACCCATTTTAAAGAGAGAGTCTCACCATCAGGGGCCCCTTTTAAAGAGAGATTTTCACCATCAGGCACTCCTTGTAAAGAGGAAGTCTCACCATCAGGGACCCATTTTAAAGAGAGAGTCTCACCATCAGAGACCCCTTTTAAAGAGAGAGTCTCACCATCAGGGACCCCTTTTAAAGAGAGAGTCTCACCATCAGGGACCCCTTTTAAAGAGGAAGTCTCACCATCAGGGACCCCTTTTAAAGAGAGAGTCTCACCATCAGAGACCCATTTTAAAGAGAGAGTCTCACCATCAGGGGCCCCTTTTAAAGAGAGAGTTTCACCATCAGGGATGTAGAATTCGCAATATATCGCGATTTTATAAATAAGGAGAAAACACATAGTTTCCTTCAAACAGCTTTATTTCAGCAGAATGCTGTCAGGTTTTCAAAGTGGACACAAGCAGCCTGTAAAATGGCTGCCACGCCTCGTGGCAGAACATTCTAGACTTTTCGGTAAGCAGACATGATGGCGTTCCAATAAACATTTGTGCGAGATCGATCAAGGCTCAGCACATTTAAGATAATACACAAGACATCATGGGTTTGCAGTATACACATAAATACTGAAATCGGTCTCCCAGGTGCGAATAAGGGCTATTGTACCAAGCGATCAAGAACCCATCCAAAGACATTAATATGCAAAATCCCCACGACTCTACGATGAGAGAGCCGTTAGCGGGTAGTTACAGAAAACATTTGGAAGCCCCAAAACCCCTCCAGGGAGAATACCGACCGGTTACACATTGGGAAAAGTATTAACAGGTACTCAGACAATTACGAGTATCCCCGAAACCCATTAAAACGGAGATCACCCTATACAAGAAATTTGAGCGCCAAAACCCTAACAAAAGAAAAGACATTAAGGTTGGGCGGGAAAAGAAGAGTTTTAGCACTATAACTGTAAGCTACAACCGTCCATCTTTCTCTTGACTCTTGACTCTTGTTCGCTCGCCGTCTTGTTCCTGCCTCTTGACTCGTGCATCTGCCTCTTGCTGCTCGACTATCGAACTTTCTGATCCGCCAGGATCAGCCTCGTGGCTTGCCGCGAAGATCTGTGTGGAACTGGGCTGTGAAGCCTTGAAACGGGCACACCATCCCGAGAAGTCGGTTAACGGTGTTGGAACCGGAGGCCCGAGATGAGATGAGATGAGATGAGATGAGATGAGATGAGATGAGAAGAGAAGAAGACGACCATACGTATCGCCACGGTCAGTAAGCCCCGACCGCGCCTGTAGGTCGAATAGACACTTTCCTTGCCCAGGAAGACTATCTTTTGAGTTTTACAGAACTGGCATCGGAAGACTATTCTTCGAATTTTATCGAATCAGTGCGAGGGCACAGGAAGACTCTTCTTTGAGTAGTATCGGAACTCCGAGGACAACACAGATCTTCATGACAGCAGACGGTTCAGCCTGCTAGCCGGAGCAGAAACGAGTAAACAAGTGGGGTACAGAGACCCCTGATCAACACGTGGGTGATCAGGTGCTGCGGTGAAAAACATCCGATCAGAGTTTTCGGAATTCTCCGAGTTATCACGAGTGGTGAGCATGAGTCTCGATCCTACAAATCTAGTTTAGAGCAAAAATGAGAAGTCGCACAACACCAGGTTATAGTCCAACAGATTTATTTAATTTTACAAGCTTTCGGAGCAGTTCGCTCCTTCGTCAGGTAAGTTTAGCAGTGAGAGAATCTCCCAGAATTCACAATTTAAACACAGACAAAATATATTCAAATCTTTCCCTACATCAAAGAGCATAGCCAAGACAATGAGATGTGTCCCAGGGGCTATGCTCTTTGATGTAGGGAAAGATTTGAGTATATTTTGTCTGTGTTTAAATTGTGAATTCTGGGAGATTCTCTCACTGCTAAACTTACCTGACGAAGGAGCGAACTGCTCCGAAAGCTTGTAAAATTAAATAAATCTGTTGGACTATAACCTGGTGTTGTGCGACTTCTCATTTTTGTCCACCCCAGTCCAACGCCGGCATCTCCACATCATAGTTTAGAGCAGGTATTGATAGGGGAGGGTTTTAGTTTTAAGGATAACTGCAATGTGCATCCCCATTTACGATGTGTCGTTCGTTCCTCGTTTCCCTGAAATTAGTTACATAACTGCGTGTAAGATTGTACTGTCATTAATCTGTGCTTATGACATGTATTTCGTAATCTTGAATAATATGCAATAAAGATTTTCCATTTCGTACCATTCAACCGGGTCTACCTGAGTTTTCTCTACATTACTGCTCTCGCATCTAAGTCCAGTGTCAGAACCGTAAGGGCGAGTGGGTCGAACCACTCACAGGTGTCTAGTGCTCCCAGACTGGCTGGAGACCAGAACAGGCAACAAGACCTAACCTCGCACTAGCACCCAGGCTGAGCACAGAGCCACACGCGGCAAAACCCTTACAGGGACCCCTTTTAAAGAGAGAGTCTCACCATCAGGGACCCCTTTTAAAGAGGAAGTCTCACCATCAGGGACCCCTTTTAAAGAGAGAGTCTCACCATCAGGGACCCCTTTTAAAGAGAGAGTCTCACCATCAGGGACCCCTTTTAAAGAGAGAGTCTCACCATCAGGGGCCCCTTTTAAAGAGAGAGTCTCACCATCAGGGACCCCTTTTAAAGAGAGAGTCTCACCATCAGGGACCCCTTTTAAAGAGGAAGTCTCACCATCAGGGACCCCTTTTAAAGAGAGAGTCTCACCATCAGGGACCCCTTTTAAAGAGAGAGTCTCACCATCAGGGACCCCTTTTAAAGAGAGAGTCTCACCATCAGGGACCCCTTTTAAAGAGGAAGTCTCACCATCAGGGACTCCTTTTAAAGATAGAGTCTCACCATCAGGGACCCCTTTTAAAGAGAGAGTCTCACCATCAGGCACCCCTGTTAAAGAGAGAGTCTCACCACCCGGGACCCCTTTTAAAGAGAGAGTACCACCATCAGGGACCCCTTTTAAAGAGGGAGTCTCACCATTAGAGACCCCTTTTAAAGAGGGAGTCTCACCATCAGGGACCCCTTTTAAAGAGAGAGTCTCACCATCAGGGACCCCTTTTAAAGAGAGAGTCTCACCATCAAGGAATCCTTTTAAAGAGGGAGTCTCACCATTAGAGACCCCTTTTAAAGAGGGAGTCTCACCATCAGGGACCCCTTTTAAAGAGAGAGTCTCACCATCAGGGACCCCTTTTAAAGAGGGAGTCTCACCATCAGGGACCCCTTTTAAAGAGATAGTCTCACCATCAGGGACCCCTTTTAAAGAGGAAGTCTCACCATCAGGGACCCCTTTTAAAGAGATAGTCTCACCAGCAGGGACCCCTTTTAAAGAGGGAGTCTCACCATCAGCGACTCCTTTTAAAGAGAGAGTCTCACCATCAGGGAACCCTTTTAAAGAGAGAGTCTCACCATCAGGGACTCCTTTTAAAGAGAGAGTCTCACCATCAGCGACCCCTTTTAAAGAGAGAGTCTAACCATCAGGGACCCCTTTTAAAGAGATAGTCTCACCAGCAGGGACCCCTTTTAAAGAGGGAGTCTCACCATCAGCGACTCCTTTTAAAGAGAGAGTCTCACCATCAGGGAACCCTTTTAAAGAGGGACTCTCACCATCAGAGACCCCTTTTAAAGAGGGAGTCTCACCATCAGGGAGCCCTTTTAAAGAGGGACTCTCACCATCAGAGACCCCTTTTAAAGAGAGAGTCTCACCATCAGGGACCCCTTTTAAAGAGAGCGTCTCACCATCAGCGACTCCTTTTAAAGAGAGAGTCTGTAAGGGTTTGCGTGCGTGTCTCTCAGCCTGTGAGATTCGCGCGGCTCTGTGCAGCCTGTATGTCAGTGCGGGTTTAGGCCTTGTTGCCTGTTCTGGTCTCCAGCCAGTCTGGGAACACTAGACACACCTGTGAGTGGTTCGAATCACTCGCCCTTACGGTTCTAGACACTGGACTTAGATGCGAGAGCAGTAATGGAGATGAAACTCATGTAGACTCGGTTGAATGGTACGAAATGGAAAATCTTTATTGCATAATATTTAAGATTACGAAATACATGTCATAAGCACAGATTAATGACAGTACAATCTTACACGCAGTTATGTAGCTAATTCTAGGGAAACGAGGAACGAACGACACACCGTAAATGGGGGCACACATTACAAGTATCCTTAATACTTAAACCCTCCCCTATCAATACCTATTCTAAACTAGATTCGTAGGATTCGAGACTCATGCTCACCACTCGTGATAACTCGGAGAATTTTAAAGTAAGGCACTCGGCTCGTTTCGCTGCAGTTCTTTCTTGTATTTTCGGGCGCGGTCGGGGTTTACTGACCGTGGCGGTACGTGGATTCTTCTCCTCTTCTTCTCGTCTCGTCTCGTAGTCAACAGAGTCCAGAGAAAAACAGAAGGCTGCTCGTCCAGCAGAGCGATACCCGAGGATCAGAATAGGAGAATAAAAGTTCAGCAGTCATCAGCGAGATCAATCAGTCAAGAGTCCAGCCCGAGTCAAGAGTCAGCAGAGATATGAGTCGAATCCAGAGAATAAGCCCTTGATGGACATTTGTTCACTATAGTTATAGTGCTGTGTTCCCTTATCTCCCGCTCAAATCTTAATGTTTGTCCTTTGTGAAATGCTGGTGCACAAAACTCCCAGCATGGGGCGATTCTTTCCTTTAATGGGTTTCGGTAGCACCTTAAACTGGCCAAGTAGCCGTTAATGTTTTCCCCATTGTCGAGCTGGCTAGGAGTCTCCCTGACTGGGTTTGGGGCCTTCTCGAATACTGATATGTGTATTGCTGTGTCTGGATGGGCCTTCGATTGCCCATTACAATGGTCCTTACTTGTGCATGGAAAATGATTCCAGCACTTATATCTTTGCTATTGTGTCGAATGCAGACAGGTTGCATCCTGTCTTTATCAGTGTTTGCTGCGTATTAACCAATCTTATACTGAAATGTTTATTCGAACGCCATCTTGTCTGCCCACTGTATTCTGGAAGCTTCTGCCACGATGCTCGGCGGCCATTTTACAGGCTGCTTGTGTCCACTTTGAAAACCTGACAGCATTCTGCTGAAATAAAGCTGTTTGAACGAAACTATGTGTTTTCTCCTTATTTATAAAATCGCGATATATTGCGAATTCTACAAGTCTCACCATCAAGGACTCCTTTTAAAGAGGGAGCCTCACCATCAGGGACATCTTTTAAAGAGAGAGTCTCACCATCAGGGACCTCTTTTAAAGAGAGAGTCTCACCATCAGGGATCCCTTTTAAAGAGGGAGTCTCACCATCAGAGACCCCTTTTAGAGAGAGCGCATCACCATCAGGTCTGCGGTAGGGATCTATATCGGGGCTGAGCTGATGCCGAGAGAGAGGTGGTGGAGATATCTTGAATTGTCACACATGCACAAGAAACCACGGCATGCTTTGGTGAGTGAGCTGTGAATCTGTGGGACACTTCCTGCTCGTCTCTCGAGTGCAAGGGGCTGGTGTGATATGCTGAGGTGAGCTGGCAACCACCGAGCTTCTAGATTCTTCCCCCACGGTCCTCGTCCACCCTCCCCCTCTCTTTCAGTGGCTTAACGAGACTTGGTTAAATGAGAGTGCTGATGACTTGCAGAGAACGTACAGCACAGAAAGAGGCCATTCGGCCCATCAGCTCCACGCTGGTGTTCATGCTCCACACGAGCCTCCCACACCCTTCCTCATCTCACTCTGTCGAGATATCCTTCTGTCCCTTTCTCCCTTGTACATATCCAGCTTAGATCCAGTTCTTTCAGGAGTGAAGTTAGGAAACACTTCTACACACAAAGGGTGGTAAAAGTTTGGAACTCTCTTCCTCAAACGCCAATTGTAAATTTTATATCTGAGACTGATAGATTTTTGTTAACCAAAGGTATTAAGGGATACGGGGCAAAGGCGGGTATCTGGAGTTAGGTCACAGATCAGCCATGATCTCAATGAATGGTGGGAGATGCTTGAGGGGCTGAATGGCCTCCTCCTGTTCCTATGTTCTTTTGTTCCTTTGTTTGCTGGTGTTTATGTTCCACATGAGCCTCCTCCCACCCTACTTCATCTCAGCCTATCACCACATCCTTCTATTCCTTTCTCCCTGATGTGTTTATCGGGCTTCCCCTTTAATGCATCTATGCTATTCGCCTCAACCACTCCTTGGGCACCACACTTCAGCAAAGATGTTAAGGTTTTAGAAAGGGTACAGAGGAGGTTTACCAGGATATTACCAGCGCCTATTTCCACCTCCGTAACATCGCCCGTCTCCGCCCCTGCCTCAGCTCATCTGCTGCTGAAACTCTCATCCATGCCTTTGTTACCTCCAGACTTGACTATTCCAACGCACACCTGGCTGGCCTCCCACATTCCACCCTACGTTACCTTGAGGTCATCCAAACCTCGGCTGCCCGTGTCCTAACTCGCACCAAGTCCCGTTCGCCCATCACCCCAGTGCTCGCTGACCTACATTGGCTCCCGGTTAAGCAACGCCTCGATTTCAAAATTCTCATCCTTATTTTCAAATCCCTCCATGGCCAACCCCCCTCCCTAGCTCTGTAATCTCCTCCAGCCCCACAACCCCCTGAAATATCTGCGCTCCTCTAAACCTGCCCTCTTGAACATCCCTGATTATAATCGCTCAACCTTTGGCGGACGTGCCTTCTGTTGCCTAGGTCCTAAGCTCTGGACTCCCTCCCTAAACCTCTCCGCACCTCTACCTTTCTCTCCTCCTTTAAGACGCTCCTTAAAATCTACCTCATCTGTCCTAATTTCTCCCATGTGGCTCGGTGTCAAATTTTTGTCTTATAACACTCCTGTGAAGCGCCTTGGGACGTTTTACTACGTTAAAGGCGCTTTATAAATACAAGTTATTTCTCCTGAATTCCTAACTGGATTTATTAATGACTGTCTTATATTGTTCTGGTTACCCTCAACAAGTGGAAACATCTAGCCTATCAACTTGTGTAATCTTAAAGGCCTCAACTGTTCGCCGTATTTATTAATGACTTAGCTGATGGGATAGAGAGACACATATCCAAGTTTGCCGATGACTCATAGATAGGAGGCATTGTAAGCAGTGTAGATGCAAGCATGAAATGACAAAGAGCTATTAATAGATTAAGTGAATGGGGCAAAGCTGTGGCAAATGGATTTCGATATAGACAAGTGTGAGGTCATCCACTTTGGACCTACAAAGGATAGATCAGAGTACTTTCTAATTGGTGAAAAGCTAGAAAGAGTGGAAGTCCAAAGAGACTTAGGGGTCCATGTACCTAGATTGTGAAAATTTCATGGACAGGTACAAAAAATAATCAAAAAAGCTAGTGGAATTGTGGATCTGAATGTAAAGGACTAGAATATAAGGGAGGGGGAGAAGACATGTTACAACTATCAATCCCAGTGGACCCGAGCACTTCCCATTCACTCCCATTGTACACAATCCCAATGGGCACAACCCCTTCCCATTCACTCACATTGTACAGCATCCCAATGGACCCGACCCTTCCCATTCACTACAATTGTACAGAATCCCAATGGACCCAATCCATTCCCCTTCACTCCCACTTTACAAAATCCCAGTGGGCCCAACCCCTTCCCATTCACTCCCACTGTATAGAATCCCAATCGACACAACCCTTTCCAATTTACTCCCACTGTACACAATCCCAATGGACTCAACCCCTTCCCATTCACTCACATTGTATAGCATCCCAATGGAACCAACCCCTTCCCATTCACTCCCATTGTACAGAATCCCAATGGACCCAGCCCCTTCTCATTCACTACCATTGTACAAAATTCCAATGGACCCAACCCCTTCTCATTCACTACCATTGTACAGAATCCCAATGGACCCAACCCCTTCTCATTCACTCCCATTGTACAAAATTCCAATGGACCCAACCCCTTCTCATTCACTCCCATTGTACAAAATTCCAATGGACTCAACCCCTTCCCATTTGCTCCCAATTGTACACAATCCCAATGGACACAAACCCCGTCCCATTCACTCCCACTATACACAATCCCAATGGTTCCAACCCCTTCCAATTCAGTCCCCCTATACACAATCCCAATAGACCTACCCCTTCCCATTCACTCACATTGTACGGAATCACAATATCCCAACCCCTTCCCATTCACTCCCATTGTACACAATCCCAAAAGATCCAACCCCTTTCCATTCACTCACATTGTACAGAATCACAATAGTCCCAACCAATCCCATTCACTCCCATTGTACAGATATCTCCCTGAGAGAGGGGACTGAGAGACACCAGTCAGTGTACAGATATCTCCCTGAGGGGGAGGGGACTGAGAGACACCAGTCAGTGTACAGATATCTCCCTGAGAGAGAGGGGAGTGAGAGAGACCAGTCAGTGTACAGATAACTCCCTGAGAGAGAGGGGACTGAGAGAGACCAGTCAGTGTACAGATATCTCCCTGAGAGAGAGGGGACTGAGAGAGACCAGTCAGTGTACAGATATCTCCCTGAGAGAGAGGGGACTGAGAGAGACCAGTCAGTGTACAGATATCGCCCTGAGAGAGACATGTTACAACTATCAATCCCAGTGGACCCGACCACTTCCCATTCACTCCCATTGTACACAATCCCAGTGGACCCGACCCCTTCCCATTCACTCCCATTGTACACAATCCCAATGGACCCAAAACTTCTATTCACTCCCATTGTACAGAATCCCAATGGAACAAACCCCTTCCCATTCACTCCCACTTTACAGAATCCCAGTGTACCCAACCCCTTCCCATTCACTCCCATTATACAGAATCCCAATGGACCCAACCCCTTCCCATTCACTCCAATTATACAGAATCCCAATTATCCCAACCCCTTCCCATTCACTCCCATTATACAGAATCCCAATGGACCCAACCCCTTCCCATTCACTCCCATTGTACACAATCCCAATGGACCCAACCCCTTCCCATTCACTCCCATTGTACACAATCCCAATGGACCCAACCCCTTCCCATTCACTCCCATTGTACAGAATCCCAATGGAACAAACCCCTTCCCATTCACTCCCACTGTATAGAATCCCAATGGACCAAACCCTTTCCCATTCACTCCCACTGTACACAATCCCAATGGACAGAACCCTTTCCCATTCACTCCCATTGTACACAATCCCAATGGACAGAACCCCTTTCCATTCACTCCCATTGTACACAATCCCAATGGACCCAACCCCTTCCCATTCACTCCCATTGTACAGAATCCCAATGGAACAAACCCCTTCCCATTCACTCCCATTGTACACAATCCCATGGACCCGACCCCTTCCCATTCACTCCCACTGTACAGAATCCCAATGGACACAACCCCTTTCCATTCACTCCCATTATACAGAATCCCAATGGAACTAACCCCTTCCCATTCACTCCCACTGTACACAATCCCAGTGGACTCAACCCCTTCCCATTCACTCACATTGTACAGCATCCCAATGGACCCGACCCTTCCCATTCACTACAATTGTACAGAATCCCAATGGACCCAATCCATTCCCCTTCACTCCCACTTTACAAAATCCCAGTGGGCCCAACCCCTTCCCATTCACTCCCACTGTATAGAATCCCAATCGACACAACCCTTTCCAATTTACTCCCACTGTACACAATCCCAATGGACTCAACCCCTTCCCATTCACTCACATTGTATAGCATCCCAATGGAACCAACCCCTTCCCATTCACTCCCATTGTACAGAATCCCAATGGACCCAGCCCCTTCTCATTCACTACCATTATACAAAATTCCAATGGACCCAACCCCTTCTCATTCACTACCATTGTACAGAATCCCAATGGACCCAACCCCTTCTCATTCACTCCCATTGTACAAAATTCCAATGGACCCAACCCCTTCTCATTCACTCCCATTGTACAAAATTCCAATGGACTCAACCCCTTCCCATTTGCTCCCAATTGTACACAATCCCAATGGACACAAACCCCGTCCCATTCACTCCCACTATACACAATCCCAATGGTTCCAACCCCTTCCAATTCAGTCCCCCTATACACAATCCCAATAGACCTACCCCTTCCCATTCACTCACATTGTACGGAATCACAATATCCCAACCCCTTCCCATTCACTCCCTTGGCACACAATCCCAAAAGATCCAACCCCTTTCCATTCACTCACATTGTACAGAATCACAATAGTCCCAACCAATCCCATTCACTCCCATTGTACAGATATCTCCCTGAGAGAGGGGACTGAGAGACACCAGTCAGTGTACAGATATCTCCCTGAGGGGGAGGGGACTGAGAGACACCAGTCAGTGTACAGATATCTCCCTGAGAGAGAGGGGAGTGAGAGAGACCAGTCAGTGTACAGATAACTCCCTGAGAGAGAGGGGACTGAGAGAGACCAGTCAGTGTACAGATATCTCCCTGAGAGAGAGGGGACTGAGAGAGACCAGACAGTGTACAGATATCTCCCTGAGAGAGAGGGGACTGAGAGAGACCAGTCAGTGTACAGATATCGCCCTGAGAGAGACATGTTACAACTATCAATCCCAGTGGACCCGACCACTTCCCATTCACTCCCATTGTACACAATCCCAGTGGACCCGACCCCTTCCCATTCACTCCCATTGTACACAATCCCAATGGACCCAAAACTTCTATTCACTCCCATTGTACAGAATCCCAATGGAACAAACCCCTTCCCATTCACTCCCACTTTACAGAATCCCAGTGTACCCAACCCCTTCCCATTCACTCCCATTATACAGAATCCCAATGGACCCAACCCCTTCCCATTCACTCCAATTATACAGAATCCCAATTATCCCAACCCCTTCCCATTCACTCCCATTATACAGAATCCCAATGGACCCAACCCCTTCCCATTCACTCCCATTGTACACAATCCCAATGGACCCAACCCCTTCCCATTCACTCCCATTGTACACAATCCCAATGGACCCAACCCCTTCCCATTCACTCCCATTGTACAGAATCCCAATGGAACAAACCCCTTCCCATTCACTCCCACTGTATAGAATCCCAATGGACCAAACCCTTTCCCATTCACTCCCACTGTACACAATCCCAATGGACAGAACCCTTTCCCATTCACTCCCATTGTACACAATCCCAATGGACCCAACCCCTTCCCATTCACTCCCATTGTACAGAATCCCAATGGAACAAACCCCTTCCCATTCACTCCCATTGTACACAATCCCATGGACCCGACCCCTTCCCATTCACTCCCATTGTACACAATCCCAATGGACACAAACCTTCCATTCACTCCCATTGCACACAATCCCAATGAACCCAACCCCTTCCCATTCACTCCCATTGTACACAATCCCAATGGACCCAACCCCTTCCCATTCACCCCCATTGTACAGAATCCCAATGGAACAAACCCCTTCCTATTCAGTCCCATTGTACAGAATCCCAGTGGACCCAACCCCTTCGCATTCACTCCCACTGTATAGAATCCCAATGGACCCAACTCTTTCACATTCACTCCCACTGTACACAATCCCAATGGACAGAACCCCTTCCCATTCACTCCCATTGTACACAATCCCAATGGACCCAACCCCTTCCCATTCACTCCCATTGTACACAATCCCAATGGACCCAACCCCTTCCCATTCACTCCCATTGTACAGAATCCCAATGGAACAAACCCCTTCCCATTCACTCCCACTGTATAGAATCCCAATGGACCAAACCCTTTCCCATTCACTCCCACTGTACACAATCCCAATGGACAGAACCCTTTCCCATTCACTCCCATTGTACACAATCCCAATGGACAGAACCCCTTTCCATTCACTCCCATTGTACACAATCCCAATGGACCCAACCCCTTCCCATTCACTCCCATTGTACAGAATCCCAATGGAACAAACCCCTTCCCATTCACTCCCATTGTACACAATCCCATGGACCCGACCCCTTCCCATTCACTCCCACTGTACAGAATCCCAATGGACACAACCCCTTTCCATTCACTCCCATTATACAGAATCCCAATGGAACTAACCCCTTCCCATTCACTCCCACTGTACACAATCCCAGTGGACTCAACCCCTTCCCATTCACTCACATTGTACAGCATCCCAATGGACCCGACCCTTCCCATTCACTACAATTGTACAGAATCCCAATGGACCCAATCCATTCCCCTTCACTCCCACTTTACAAAATCCCAGTGGGCCCAACCCCTTCCCATTCACTCCCACTGTATAGAATCCCAATCGACACAACCCTTTCCAATTTACTCCCACTGTACACAATCCCAATGGACTCAACCCCTTCCCATTCACTCACATTGTATAGCATCCCAATGGAACCAACCCCTTCCCATTCACTCCCATTGTACAGAATCCCAATGGACCCAGCCCCTTCTCATTCACTACCATTATACAAAATTCCAATGGACCCAACCCCTTCTCATTCACTACCATTGTACAGAATCCCAATGGACCCAACCCCTTCTCATTCACTCCCATTGTACAAAATTCCAATGGACCCAACCCCTTCTCATTCACTCCCATTGTACAAAATTCCAATGGACTCAACCCCTTCCCATTTGCTCCCAATTGTACACAATCCCAATGGACACAAACCCCGTCCCATTCACTCCCACTATACACAATCCCAATGGTTCCAACCCCTTCCAATTCAGTCCCCCTATACACAATCCCAATAGACCTACCCCTTCCCATTCACTCACATTGTACGGAATCACAATATCCCAACCCCTTCCCATTCACTCCCATTGCACACAATCCCAAAAGATCCAACCCCTTTCCATTCACTCACATTGTACAGAATCACAATAGTCCCAACCAATCCCATTCACTCCCATTGTACAGATATCTCCCTGAGAGAGGGGACTGAGAGACACCAGTCAGTGTACAGATATCTCCCTGAGGGGGAGGGGACTGAGAGACACCAGTCAGTGTACAGATATCTCCCTGAGAGAGAGGGGAGTGAGAGAGACCAGTCAGTGTACAGATAACTCCCTGAGAGAGAGGGGACTGAGAGAGACCAGTCAGTGTACAGATATCTCCCTGAGAGAGAGGGGACTGAGAGAGACCAGTCAGTGTACAGATATCTCCCTGAGAGAGAGGGGACTGAGAGAGACCAGTCAGTGTACAGATATCGCCCTGAGAGAGACATGTTACAACTATCAATCCCAGTGGACCCGACCACTTCCCATTCACTCCCATTGTACACAATCCCAGTGGACCCGACCCCTTCCCATTCACTCCCATTGTACACAATCCCAATGGACCCAAAACTTCTATTCACTCCCATTGTACAGAATCCCAATGGAACAAACCCCTTCCCATTCACTCCCACTTTACAGAATCCCAGTGTACCCAACCCCTTCCCATTCACTCCCATTATACAGAATCCCAATGGACCCAACCCCTTCCCATTCACTCCAATTATACAGAATCCCAATTATCCCAACCCCTTCCCATTCACTCCCATTATACAGAATCCCAATGGACCCAACCCCTTCCCATTCACTCCCATTGTACACAATCCCAATGGACCCAACCCCTTCCCATTCACTCCCATTGTACACAATCCCAATGGACCCAACCCCTTCCCATTCACTCCCATTGTACAGAATCCCAATGGAACAAACCCCTTCCCATTCACTCCCACTGTATAGAATCCCAATGGACCAAACCCTTTCCCATTCACTCCCACTGTACACAATCCCAATGGACAGAACCCTTTCCCATTCACTCCCATTGTACACAATCCCAATGGACAGAACCCCTTTCCATTCACTCCCATTGTACACAATCCCAATGGACCCAACCCCTTCCCATTCACTCCCATTGTACAGAATCCCAATGGAACAAACCCCTTCCCATTCACTCCCATTGTACACAATCCCATGGACCCGACCCCTTCCCATTCACTCCCACTGTACAGAATCCCAATGGACACAACCCCTTTCCATTCACTCCCATTATACAGAATCCCAATGGAACTAACCCCTTCCCATTCACTCCCACTGTACACAATCCCAGTGGACTCAACCCCTTCCCATTCACTCACATTGTACAGCATCCCAATGGACCCGACCCTTCCCATTCACTACAATTGTACAGAATCCCAATGGACCCAATCCATTCCCCTTCACTCCCACTTTACAAAATCCCAGTGGGCCCAACCCCTTCCCATTCACTCCCACTGTATAGAATCCCAATCGACACAACCCTTTCCAATTTACTCCCACTGTACACAATCCCAATGGACTCAACCCCTTCCCATTCACTCACATTGTATAGCATCCCAATGGAACCAACCCCTTCCCATTCACTCCCATTGTACAGAATCCCAATGGACCCAGCCCCTTCTCATTCACTACCATTATACAAAATTCCAATGGACCCAACCCCTTCTCATTCACTACCATTGTACAGAATCCCAATGGACCCAACCCCTTCTCATTCACTCCCATTGTACAAAATTCCAATGGACCCAACCCCTTCTCATTCACTCCCATTGTACAAAATTCCAATGGACTCAACCCCTTCCCATTTGCTCCCAATTGTACACAATCCCAATGGACACAAACCCCGTCCCATTCACTCCCACTATACACAATCCCAATGGTTCCAACCCCTTCCAATTCAGTCCCCCTATACACAATCCCAATAGACCTACCCCTTCCCATTCACTCACATTGTACGGAATCACAATATCCCAACCCCTTCCCATTCACTCCCATTGCACACAATCCCAAAAGATCCAACCCCTTTCCATTCACTCACATTGTACAGAATCACAATAGTCCCAACCAATCCCATTCACTCCCATTGTACAGATATCTCCCTGAGAGAGGGGACTGAGAGACACCAGTCAGTGTACAGATATCTCCCTGAGGGGGAGGGGACTGAGAGACACCAGTCAGTGTACAGATATCTCCCTGAGAGAGAGGGGAGTGAGAGAGACCAGTCAGTGTACAGATAACTCCCTGAGAGAGAGGGGACTGAGAGAGACCAGTCAGTGTACAGATATCTCCCTGAGAGAGAGGGGACTGAGAGAGACCAGTCAGTGTACAGATATCTCCCTGAGAGAGAGGGGACTGAGAGAGACCAGTCAGTGTACAGATATCGCCCTGAGAGAGACATGTTACAACTATCAATCCCAGTGGACCCGACCACTTCCCATTCACTCCCATTGTACACAATCCCAGTGGACCCGACCCCTTCCCATTCACTCCCATTGTACACAATCCCAATGGACCCAAAACTTCTATTCACTCCCATTGTACAGAATCCCAATGGAACAAACCCCTTCCCATTCACTCCCACTTTACAGAATCCCAGTGTACCCAACCCCTTCCCATTCACTCCCATTATACAGAATCCCAATGGACCCAACCCCTTCCCATTCACTCCAATTATACAGAATCCCAATTATCCCAACCCCTTCCCATTCACTCCCATTATACAGAATCCCAATGGACCCAACCCCTTCCCATTCACTCCCATTGTACACAATCCCAATGGACCCAACCCCTTCCCATTCACTCCCATTGTACACAATCCCAATGGACCCAACCCCTTCCCATTCACTCCCATTGTACAGAATCCCAATGGAACAAACCCCTTCCCATTCACTCCCACTGTATAGAATCCCAATGGACCAAACCCTTTCCCATTCACTCCCACTGTACACAATCCCAATGGACAGAACCCTTTCCCATTCACTCCCATTGTACACAATCCCAATGGACAGAACCCCTTTCCATTCACTCCCATTGTACACAATCCCAATGGACCCAACCCCTTCCCATTCACTCCCATTGTACAGAATCCCAATGGAACAAACCCCTTCCCATTCACTCCCATTGTACACAATCCCATGGACCCGACCCCTTCCCATTCACTCCCATTGTACACAATCCCAATGGACACAAACCTTCCATTCACTCCCATTGCACACAATCCCAATGAACCCAACCCCTTCCCATTCACTCCCATTGTACACAATCCCAATGGACCCAACCCCTTCCCATTCACCCCCATTGTACAGAATCCCAATGGAACAAACCCCTTCCTATTCAGTCCCATTGTACAGAATCCCAGTGGACCCAACCCCTTCGCATTCACTCCCACTGTATAGAATCCCAATGGACCCAACTCTTTCACATTCACTCCCACTGTACACAATCCCAATGGACAGAACCCCTTCCCATTCACTCCCATTGTACACAATCCCAATGGACCCAACCCCTTCCCATTCACTCCCATTGTACACAATCCCAATGGACCCAACCCCTTCCCATTCACTCCCATTGTACAGAATCCCAATGGAACAAACCCCTTCCCATTCACTCCCACTGTATAGAATCCCAATGGACCAAACCCTTTCCCATTCACTCCCACTGTACACAATCCCAATGGACAGAACCCTTTCCCATTCACTCCCATTGTACACAATCCCAATGGACAGAACCCCTTTCCATTCACTCCCATTGTACACAATCCCAATGGACCCAACCCCTTCCCATTCACTCCCATTGTACAGAATCCCAATGGAACAAACCCCTTCCCATTCACTCCCATTGTACACAATCCCATGGACCCGACCCCTTCCCATTCACTCCCACTGTACAGAATCCCAATGGACACAACCCCTTTCCATTCACTCCCATTATACAGAATCCCAATGGAACTAACCCCTTCCCATTCACTCCCACTGTACACAATCCCAGTGGACTCAACCCCTTCCCATTCACTCACATTGTACAGCATCCCAATGGACCCGACCCTTCCCATTCACTACAATTGTACAGAATCCCAATGGACCCAATCCATTCCCCTTCACTCCCACTTTACAAAATCCCAGTGGGCCCAACCCCTTCCCATTCACTCCCACTGTATAGAATCCCAATCGACACAACCCTTTCCAATTTACTCCCACTGTACACAATCCCAATGGACTCAACCCCTTCCCATTCACTCACATTGTATAGCATCCCAATGGAACCAACCCCTTCCCATTCACTCCCATTGTACAGAATCCCAATGGACCCAGCCCCTTCTCATTCACTACCATTATACAAAATTCCAATGGACCCAACCCCTTCTCATTCACTACCATTGTACAGAATCCCAATGGACCCAACCCCTTCTCATTCACTCCCATTGTACAAAATTCCAATGGACCCAACCCCTTCTCATTCACTCCCATTGTACAAAATTCCAATGGACTCAACCCCTTCCCATTTGCTCCCAATTGTACACAATCCCAATGGACACAAACCCCGTCCCATTCACTCCCACTATACACAATCCCAATGGTTCCAACCCCTTCCAATTCAGTCCCCCTATACACAATCCCAATAGACCTACCCCTTCCCATTCACTCACATTGTACGGAATCACAATATCCCAACCCCTTCCCATTCACTCCCATTGCACACAATCCCAAAAGATCCAACCCCTTTCCATTCACTCACATTGTACAGAATCACAATAGTCCCAACCAATCCCATTCACTCCCATTGTACAGATATCTCCCTGAGAGAGGGGACTGAGAGACACCAGTCAGTGTACAGATATCTCCCTGAGGGGGAGGGGACTGAGAGACACCAGTCAGTGTACAGATATCTCCCTGAGAGAGAGGGGAGTGAGAGAGACCAGTCAGTGTACAGATAACTCCCTGAGAGAGAGGGGACTGAGAGAGACCAGTCAGTGTACAGATATCTCCCTGAGAGAGAGGGGACTGAGAGAGACCAGTCAGTGTACAGATATCTCCCTGAGAGAGAGGGGACTGAGAGAGACCAGTCAGTGTACAGATATCGCCCTGAGAGAGACATGTTACAACTATCAATCCCAGTGGACCCGACCACTTCCCATTCACTCCCATTGTACACAATCCCAGTGGACCCGACCCCTTCCCATTCACTCCCATTGTACACAATCCCAATGGACCCAAAACTTCTATTCACTCCCATTGTACAGAATCCCAATGGAACAAACCCCTTCCCATTCACTCCCACTTTACAGAATCCCAGTGTACCCAACCCCTTCCCATTCACTCCCATTATACAGAATCCCAATGGACCCAACCCCTTCCCATTCACTCCAATTATACAGAATCCCAATTATCCCAACCCCTTCCCATTCACTCCCATTATACAGAATCCCAATGGACCCAACCCCTTCCCATTCACTCCCATTGTACACAATCCCAATGGACCCAACCCCTTCCCATTCACTCCCATTGTACACAATCCCAATGGACCCAACCCCTTCCCATTCACTCCCATTGTACAGAATCCCAATGGAACAAACCCCTTCCCATTCACTCCCACTGTATAGAATCCCAATGGACCAAACCCTTTCCCATTCACTCCCACTGTACACAATCCCAATGGACAGAACCCTTTCCCATTCACTCCCATTGTACACAATCCCAATGGACAGAACCCCTTTCCATTCACTCCCATTGTACACAATCCCAATGGACCCAACCCCTTCCCATTCACTCCCATTGTACAGAATCCCAATGGAACAAACCCCTTCCCATTCACTCCCATTGTACACAATCCCATGGACCCGACCCCTTCCCATTCACTCCCATTGTACACAATCCCAATGGACACAAACCTTCCATTCACTCCCATTGCACACAATCCCAATGAACCCAACCCCTTCCCATTCACTCCCATTGTACACAATCCCAATGGACCCAACCCCTTCCCATTCACCCCCATTGTACAGAATCCCAATGGAACAAACCCCTTCCTATTCAGTCCCATTGTACAGAATCCCAGTGGACCCAACCCCTTCGCATTCACTCCCACTGTATAGAATCCCAATGGACCCAACTCTTTCACATTCACTCCCACTGTACACAATCCCAATGGACAGAACCCCTTCCCATTCACTCCCATTGTACACAATCCCAATGGACAGAACCCCTTTCCATTCAATCCCATTGTACAGAATCCCAATGGACCCAACTCCTTCTCATTCACTCCCATTGTACACAATCCCAGTGGACCCGACCCCTTCCCATTCACTCCCATTGTACACAATCCCAATGGACACAAACCTTTTATTCACTCCCATTGTACATAATCCCAATGGACACAACCCCTTCCCATTAACTGCCATTGTACAGAATCCCAATGGAACAAACCCCTTCCCATTCACTGCCACTGTACAAAATCCCAGTGGACTCAACCCCTTCCCATTCACTCCCATTGCACACAATCCCAATGGACCCAACCCCTTCTCATTCACTCCCATTGTACACAATCCCAATGGACCCAATCCCTTGCCATTCACTCCCATTGTACAGAATCCCAATGGAATAAACCCCTTCCCATTCACTGCTAATGTAAACAATCCCAATGGACTCAACCGCTTCCCAGTCACTCCCATTGCACACAATACCAATGAACCCAACCACCTTCCCATTCACTCCCATTGTACAGAATCCCTATGGACCTAACCCTCCCCATTCACTCACATTGTACAGAATCCCTATGGACCTAACCCTTCCCATTCACTCACATTGTACAGAATCACAATAGTCCCAACCCATTCCCCTTCACTCCCATTGTACAGATATCTCCCTGAGAGTCAGGGGACTGAGAGACACCAGTCAGTGTACATATATCTCCCTGATAGAGAGGGACAGAGAGACACTAGTCCGTGTACAGATATCTCCCTGAGGGAGAGGTGACTGAGAGACACCAGTCAGTGTACAGATACCTCTCTGAGAGAGGGGGACTGAGAGACACCAGTCAGTGTACAGATATCTCCGTGAGGGAGAGGGGACAGAGAGACACCAGTCAGTGTACAGATATCGCTCTGAGAGAGAGGGACTGAGAGACATCAGTCAGTGTACAGATATCTCCCAGAGAGAGGGTGCTGAGCGACACCAGTCAGTGTACAGATATCTCTCTGAGAGAGAGGGGGCTGAGGGACACCAGTCAGTGTACAGATACCTCTCTGAGAGAGGGGGACTGAGAGACACCAGTCAGTGTACAGATATCTCCGTGAGGGAGAGGGGACAGAGAGACACCAGTCAGTGTACAGATATCGCTCTGAGAGAGAGGGACTGAGAGACATCAGTCAGTGTACAGATATCTCCCAGAGAGAGGGTGCTGAGCGACACCAGTCAGTGTACAGATATCTCTCTGAGAGAGAGGGGGCTGAGGGACACCAGTCAGTGTAGAGATATCTCTCTGAGAGAGAGGGAATGAGAGACACCAGTCAGTGTACAGATATCTCCCAGAGAGAGGGTGCTGAGAGACACCAGTCAGTGTATAGATATCTCGCTGAGAGAGATGGACTGAGAGACACCAGTCAGTGTACAGATATCTCCCTGAGGAAGAGGCTCTGAGAGACACCAGTCAGTGTACAGATATCTACCTGAGACAGGGGGACTGAGAGACACCAGTCAATGTACAGATATCTCCCTGAGGGAGAGGGACTGGGAGACACCAGTCAGGGTACTGATATCTCCCTGAGGGAGAGGGACTGGGAGAAACCAGTCAGTGTACAGATATCTCCCCGAGAGAGGGGGGACTGTGTAAGGGTTTTGCCTTGTGTGGCTCTGTGCTCAGCCTGGGTGCTAGTGCGAGGTTAGGCCTTGTTGCCTGTTCTGGTCTCCAGCCAGTCTGGGAGCACTAGACACCTGTGAGTGGTTCGACCCACTCGCCCTTATGGTTCTGACACTGGACTTAGATGCGAGAGCAGTAATGGAGAGAAAACTCAGGTAGACCCGGTTGAATGGTACGAAATGGAAAATCTTTATTGCATATTATTCAAGATTACGAAATACATGTCATAAGCACAGATTAATGACAGTACAATCTTACACGCAGTTATGTAACTAATTTCAGGGAAACGAGGAACGAACGACACATCGTAAATGGGGGCACACATTACAATTATCCTTAAAACTTAAACCCTCCCCTATCAATACCTGCTCTAAACTAGACTTGTAGGATCGAGACCCATGCTCACCACTCGTGATAACTCGGAGAATTCCGAAAACTCTGATCGGATGTTTTTCACCGCAGCACCTGATCACCCACGTGTTGATCAGGGGTCTCTGTACCCCACTTGTTTACTCGTTTCTGCTCCGGCTAGCAGGCTGGACCGTCTGCTGTCATGAAGATCTGTGTTGTCCTCGGAGTTCCGAAACGACTCGAAAAATAGTCTTCCTGTGCCCTCGCACCGGTTCGATAAAACTCAAAGAAGAGTCTTCCGATGCCAGTTCTGCAAAACTCAAAGATAGTCTTCCTGGGCAAGGAAAATGTCTATTCGACCTACAGGCGTGGTCGGGGCTTACTGACCGTGGCGATACGTATGGTCGTCTTCTTCTCTTCTCATCTCATCTCATCTCATCTCATCTCGGGCCTTCGGTTCCAACACCGTTTACCGACTTCTCGGGATGGTGTGCCCGTTCCAAGGCTTCACAGCCCAGTTCCACACAGATCTTCGCGGCAAGCCACGAGGCAGATCCTGGCGGATCGTAAAGTTCAACAGTCTTTAAAGCTGCAAGAGGCAGAGACACGAGGCAAGCGGCAAGGAGTCGAAAGGATAAGAGAAAGATGGACGGTTACAGCTTGCAGTTATAGTGCAAAACTCTTCCTTTTCCCGCCCAACCTTAATGTCTTTTCTTTTGTTAGGGTTTTGGCGCCCAAATTTCTTGTATAGGGTGATCTCCGTTTTAATGGGTTTCGGGGAAACTCGTAAATGTCTGAGTACCTGTTAATATTTCTCCCATTGTGTAACCGGTCGGTATTATCCCTGGAGGGGTTTTGGAGCTTCCAAATGTTTTCTGTAACTACCCGCAAACGGCTCTCTCATCGTAGAGTCGTGGGGATTTTGCATATTAATGTCTTTGGATGGGTTCTTGATCACTTGGTACAATAGCCCTTATTCGCACCTGGGAGACCGATTTCAGTATTTATGTGTATACTGCAAACCCATGATGTCTCGTGTATTATCTTAAATGTACTGAGTCTTGATCGATCTCGCACAAATGTTTATTGGAACGCCATCTTGTCTGCTTATCGAAAAGTCTAGAATGTTCTGCCACGAGGCGTGGCGGCCATTTTACAGGCTGCTTGTGTCCACTTTGAAAACCTGACAGCATTCTGCTGAAATAAAGCTGTTTGAACGAAACTATGTGTTTTCTCCTTATTTATAAAATCGCGATATATTGCGAATTCTACAACTGGGAGACACCAGTCAGGGTACAGATATCTCCCCGAGGGAGAGGGACTGAGTGACACCAGTCAGTGTACAGATATCTCCCCGAGGGAGAGGGACTGAGAGACACCAGTAAGTGTACAGATATCTCTCTGAGAGAGATGGACTGAGAGACACCAGTCAGTGTACAGATATCTCCCAGAGGGAGAGGGGGACTGAGAGACACTAATCAGTGTGCAGATATCTCCCTGAGAGAGAGGGACTGAGAGACACCAGTCAGTGTAGAGATATCTCCCAGAGGGAGAGGGGGACTGAGAGACACCAGTCATTGTGCAGATATCTCCCTGAGAGAGAGAGGGACTGAGGGACACCAGTCAGTGTAGAGATATCTCCCTGAGAGAGAGGGACTGAGAGGCACCAGTCAGTGTACAGATATCTCCCTGAGAGAAATGGTCTGAGAGACACCACTCAGTGTACAGATCTCTCCCTGAGAGAGAGGGGACTGAGAGACACCAGTCAGTGTACAGAAATCTCCCTGAGGGAGAGGCTCTGAGAGAAACCAGTCACTGTACAGATATCTACCTGTGACAGAGGGACTGAGAGACACCAGTCAAAGTACAGATATCTCCCTGAGGGAGAGGGACTGGGTGAAACCAGTCAGTGTACAGATATCTCCCCGAGAGAGGGGGGACTGGGTGACACCAGTCAGGGTACTGATATCTCCCTGAGGGAGAGGGACTGGGAGAAACCAGTCAGTGTACAGATATCTCCACGAGAGAGGGGGACTGGGAGACACCAGTCACGGTACAGATATCTCCCTGAGGGAGAGGGACTGAGAGACACCAGTCAGTGTACAGATATCTCCTTGAGAGAGAGGGGACTGAGAGACACCAGTCAGTGTACAGATATCTCCCTGAGAGAGAGAGTCTGAGAGACACCAGTCATTGTACAGATATCTCCCTGAGAGAGATGGACTGAGAGACACCAGACTGTGTACAGATATCTCCCTGAGGGAGAGGGGACTGAGAGACACCAGTCAGTGTACAGATATCTCTCTGAGAGAGAGGGGACTGAGAGACACCAGACAGTGTACAGATATCTCCTTGAGGGAGAGGGACTGAGAGACACCAATCAGTGGAGAGATATCTCCCTGAGAGAGAGGGTCTGAGAGACACCAGTCAGTGTGTAGATATCACCCTGAGAGAGAGGGACTGAGAGACACCAGTCAGTGTACAGATATCTCTCCGAGAGAGAGGGACTGAGAGACACCAGTCAGTGTACAGATATCTCCCTGAGAGTGAGGGGACTGGGAGACACCATTCAGGGTACAGATATCTAACCGAGGGGGAGGGACTGAGTGACACCAGTCAGTGTACAGATATCTCCCTGAGGGAGAGGGACTGAGAGACATCAGTCATTTTACAGATATCTCCCTGAGAGAGGGGACTGAGAGACACCAGTCTGTGTACAGATCTCTCCCTGAGAGAGAGGGGACTGAGAGACTCCAGTCAGTGTACAGATATCTCCCTGAGGGAGAGGGACTGAGAGACACCAGTCAGTGTAGAGATATCACCCTGAGAGAGAGGGACTGAGAGACACCAGTCAGCGTACACATATCTCCTTGAGGGAGATGGAGTGAGAGACACCAGTCAGTGTACAGATATCTCCCAGAGGGAGTAGGGGACAGAGAGACACCAGTCAGTGTACAGATATCTCCCTGAGTAGAGGGAGACTGAGAGACACCAGTCAATGTACAGATATCTCCCTGAGAGAGGGGGGACTGAGAGACACCAGTCAGTGTACAGATATCTCCCTGAGGAGAGGGGACTGAGTGACACCAGTCAGTGTACAGATATCTCCCAGAGGAGAGGGACTGAGAGACACCAGTAAGTGTACAGATATCACCCTGAGAGAGAGGACTGAGAGACACCTGTCAGTGTACAGATATCTCCCTGAGGGAGAGGGGGACTGAGAGACACAAGTCAGTGTCCAGATATCTCCCTGAGAGAGAGGGACTGAGAGACACCAGTCAGTGTAGAGATATCTCCCAGAGGGAGAGGGGGACTGAGAGACACCAGTCATTGTGCAGATATCTCCCTGAGAGAGAGAGGGACTGAGGGACACCAGTCAGTGTAGAGATATCTCCCTGAGAGAGAGGGACTGAGAGGCACCAGTCAGTGTACAGATATCTCCCTGAGAGAAATGGTCTGAGAGACACCACTCAGTGTACAGATCTCTCCCTGAGAGAGAGGGGACTGAGAGACACCAGTCAGTGTACAGAAATCTCCCTGAGGGAGAGGCTCTGAGAGAAACCAGTCACTGTACAGATATCTACCTGTGACAGGGGGACTGAGAGACACCAGTCAAAGTACAGATATCTCCCTGAGGGAGAGGGACTGGGTGAAACCAGTCAGTGTACAGATATCTCCCCGAGAGAGGGGGGACTGGGTGACACCAGTCAGGGTACTGATATCTCCCTGAGGGAGAGGGACTGGGAGAAACCAGTCAGTGTACAGATATCTCCCCGAGAGAGGGGGACTGGGAGACACCAGTCACGGTACAGATATCTCCCTGAGGGAGAGGGACTGAGTGACACCAGTCAGTGTACAGATATCTCCCTGAGGGAGAGGGACTGAGAGACACCAGTCAGTGTACAGATATCTCCTTGAGAGAGAGGGGACTGAGAGACACCAGTCAGTGTACAGATATCTCCCTGAGAGAGAGAGTCTGAGAGACACCAGTCATTGTACAGATATCTCCCTGAGAGAGATGGACTGAGAGACACCAGACTGTATACAGATATCTCCCTGAGGGAGAGGGGACTGAGAGACACCAGTCAGTGTACAGATATCTCTCTGAGAGAGAGGGGACTGAGAGACACCAGACAGTGTACAGATATCTCCTTGAGGGAGAGGGACTGAGAGACACCAATCAGTGGAGAGATATCTCCCTGAGAGAGAGGGTCTGAGAGACACCAGTCAGTGTGTAGATATCACCCTGAGAGAGAGGGACTGAGAGACACCAGTCAGTGTACAGATATCTCTCCGAGAGAGAGGGACTGAGAGACACCAGTCAGTGTACAGATATCTCCCTGAGAGTGAGGGGACTGGGAGACACCATTCAGTGTACAGATATCTAACCGAGGGGGAGGGACTGAGTGACACCAGTCAGTGTACAGATATCTCCCTGAGGGAGAGGGACTGAGAGACATCAGTCATTTTACAGATATCTCCCTGAGAGAGGGGACTGAGAGACACCAGTCTGTGTACAGATCTCTCCCTGAGAGAGAGGGGACTGAGAGACTCCAGTCAGTGTACAGATATCTCCCTGAGGGAGAGGGACTGAGAGACACCAGTCAGTGTAGAGATATCACCCTGAGAGAGAGGGACTGAGAGACACCAGTCAGCGTACACATATCTCCTTGAGGGAGATGGAGTGAGAGACACCAGTCAGTGTACAGATATCTCCCAGAGGGAGTAGGGGACAGAGAGACACCAGTCAGTGTACAGATATCTCCCAGAGGGAGAGGGAGACTGAGAGACACCAGTCAATGTACAGATATCTCCCTGAGAGAGGGGGGACTGAGAGACACCAGTCAGTGTACAGATATCACCCTGAGAGAGGGGGCACTGAGAGACACCAGTCAGTGTACAGATATCTCCCAATGAGAGAGGGACTGAGAGACACCAGTCAGTGTACAGATATCACCCTGAGAGAGAGGAACTGAGAGACACCTGTCAGTGTGCAGATATCTCCCTGAGAGAGAGGGACTGAGAGACACCAGTCAGTGTACAGATATCTCCCTGAGAGAGAGGGGACTGTGAGACACCAGTCAGTGTACAGATATCTCCCTGAGAGAGAGGGGACTGAGGGACACCAGTCAGTGTTCAGATATCTCCCTGAGAGACAGGGACTGAGAGACACCAGTCAGTGTTCAGATATCTCCCTGAGAGAGAGTGCACTGAGAGACACCAGTCAGTGTACAGATATCTCCCTGAGGGAGAGGGACTGAGAGACACCAGTCAGTGTAGAGATATCACCCTGAGAGAGAGGGACTGAGAGACACCAGTCAGCGTACACATATCTCCTTGAGGGAGATGGAGTGAGAGACACCAGTCAGTGTACAGATATCTCCCAGAGGGAGTAGGGGACAGAGAGACACCAGTCAGTGTACAGATATCTCCCAGAGGGAGAGGGAGACTGAGAGACACCAGTCAATGTACAGATATCTCCCTGAGAGAGGGGGGACTGAGAGACACCAGTCAGTGTACAGATATCACCCTGAGAGAGGGGGCACTGAGAGACACCAGTCAGTGTACAGATATCTCCCAATGAGAGAGGGACTGAGAGACACCAGTCAGTGTACAGATATCACCCTGAGAGAGAGGAACTGAGAGACACCTGTCAGTGTGCAGATATCTCCCTGAGAGAGAGGGACTGAGAGACACCAGTCAGTGTACAGATATCTCCCTGAGAGAGAGGGGACTGTGAGACACCAGTCAGTGTACAGATATCTCCCTGAGAGAGAGGGGACTGAGGGACACCAGTCAGTGTTCAGATATCTCCCTGAGAGACAGGGACTGAGAGACACCAGTCAGTGTTCAGATATCTCCCTGAGAGAGAGTGCACTGAGAGACACCAGTCAGTGTACAGATATCTCCGCGAGGGAGAGGGACTGAGAGACACCAGTCAGTGTACAGATAACTCGCTGAGGGGGAGTGGACTGAGAGACATCAGTCAATGTTGTAAGATCTTAATGATCTCTGAGTTCTTGGACAAGACACCAATAGGCAGCAGCCAGTATGTGTGAGCAATAGATCAAGCTTTATTAAGCATACAGCGTAATATACTTGATATTAGGTGATAATTTTAACGATCAGCTCGCAGCTCTTGGTCTCTGGTACCTCTCGGACACAGATGAAGTCGTCTTAATTCTGTTCCTTTGTCCTCGCAGTACGTCTGTGAAATGTTGTTTTTTGATTATTGAGGTTTTAACACTTAACTTATCAAAAGTTGGTTTGGCCAGTGACCGTATATGGTCTTTAACAAAATCACCTCATTTAATTGGTTCCAATGGTCAAAATACCATTGTCACTCAGACTAAGGCTAGTAACCTGGCCACTCCTATCCCAGTATATTTCCATTAACTCTGTTCAGCTGTCGTGTTATCTTGTTTATAGCTTTTCACCCCATTGGAATTTACTTCATCTCTTTATTTCATGTCTCCCTGGTACAAGGCCTTTATACCAAGGGCCCATATCATCCTGCTCTCTCACTTTGTCTTGAGGTATCCAGACTATCTCACTTTAATCTACCAGATAAATACCTTAACTTCCATGATCTCTCTCATTTTATTGGGATTTATACGAATTATCCTTTCAATATTGTTGCAATTAGTTTTGTTAAGTGAATTCTAAGTTCTATCCAGCATTATAATATGTTTTTCTTAGCAATTTAATGAGTTGACCTTCACTTGCAGTCTGTGGCTGTTTGTTGTCTCAACTTAGTCAAAACTGCTTTTGACTGTCCTCGCAGCTGCATTTTGAACAGGAGTAATTATGGGTAATATTATTTGGTCAATGCCTGCAGTTAAAGTTAGACATATATGATCCTCAACTACAAAATATCTTAAAATATCAGCCTTTCAGACAGTCTACAGATATCTCCCTGAGAGAGAGGGACTGAGAGACACCAGTCAGTGTACAGGTATCTCCCTGAGAGAGAGGTACTGAGAGACACCAGTCAGTGTACAGATATCTCCCTGAGAGAGAGGGCACTGAGAGACACCAGTCAGTGTACAGATATCTCCCTGAGAGAGAGGGACTGAGAGACACCAGTCAGTGTACAGATATCACCCTGAGAGAGAGGGACTGAGAGACACCAGTCAGTGTACAGATATCTCCCTGAGAGAGAGGGACTGAGAGACACCAGTCAGTGTACAGATATCTTCCTGAGGGAGAGGTCACTGAGGTACAGCAGTCAGTGTACCGATATCGCCCTGAGAGAGAGGGACTGAGAAACACCAGTCAGTGTACAGATATCTTCCTGAGGGAGAGGTCACTGAGGTACAGCAGTCAGTGTACCGATATCACCCTGAGAGAGAGGGACTGAGAGACACCAGTCAGTGTACAGATATCTTCCTGAGGGAGAGGTCACTGAGGTACAGCAGTCAGTGTACAGATATCGCCCTGAGAGAGAGGGACTGAGAGACACCAGTCAGTGTAGAGATATCAACCTGAGGGAGAGGGTACTGAGGAACAGCAGTCACTGTACAGATATCTGCCTGAGAGAGAGGGCACTGAGTGAGACCAGTTACTGTACAGATATCTCCCTGAGAGAGAGGACTGAGAGACACCAGTCAGTGTACAGATATCTCCCTGAGAGAGAAGGACTGAGAGACACCAGTCAGTGTAAAGCTATGTCCCTCAGAGAGGGGACTGAGAGACACCAGTCAGTGTACAGAAATCTCCCTGAGAGAGAGGGTCTGAGAGACACCAATCAGTGTATAGATATCTCCCTGAGGGAGAGGGGACTGAGTGACACCAGTCAGTGTATAGATATCTCCCTGAGGGAGAGGGGACTGAGAGACATCAGTCAGTGTACAGATATCTCCCTGAGGGAGAGGGACTGAGAGACACCAATCAGTGTACAGATATCTCCCTGAGAGAGAAGGCACAGAGGGACACCTGTCAGTGTACTGATATCTCCCTGAGTGAGAGGGAACTGAGAGACACCAGTCACTGTACAGATATCTCCCTGTGGGAGAGGGGACTGAGAGACACCAGTCAGTGTACAGATATCTCCCTGAGAGAGAGGGACTGAGAGACACCCGTCAGTGTACAGATATCTCCCTGAGAGAGAATGGACTGTGAGACACCAGTCAGTGTAAAGATATGTCCCTCAGAGAGGGGACTGAGAAACACCAGTCAGTGTACAGAAATCTCCCTGAGAGAGAGGGTCTGAGAGACACCAATCAGTGTATAGATATCTCCCTGAGGGAGACGGGACTGAGAGACACCAGTCAGTGTATAGATATCTCCCTGAGGGAGAGGGGACTGAGAGACATCAGTCAGTGTACAGATATCTCCCTGAGGGAGAGGGACTGAGAGACACCAATCAGTGTACAGATATCTCCCTGAGGGAGAGGGGACTGAGAGACATCAGTCAGTGTACAGATATCTCCCTGAGGGAGAGGGACTGACAGACACCAGTCAGTGTACAGATATCTCCCTGAGAGAGAGGGTCTGAGAGACACCAATCAGTGTAAAGATATGTCCCTCAGAGAGGGGACTGAGAGACACCAGTCAGTAACAGAAATCTCCCTGAGAGAGAGGGTCTGAGAGACACCAATCAGTGTACAGATATCTCCCTGAGGGAGACGGGAGTGAGAGACACCAGTCAGTGTACAGATATCTCCCTGAGAGAGAGGGGACTGAGAGACACCAGTCATTGTACATATATCTCCCTGAGGGGGAGTGGACTGAAGGACACCAGTCAGTGTACAGATATCTCCCTGAGGGAGAGGGACTGAGAGACACCAATCAGTGTACAGATATCTACCTGAGGGAGAGGGGACTGAGGTACAGCAGTCAGTGTACAGATATCTCCCTGAGGGAGAGGGACTGACAGACACCAGTCAGTGTACAGATATCTCCCTGAGAGAGGGACTGAGAGACACCAGTCAGTGTACAGAGATCTCCCTGAGGGAGAGGGACTGATAGACCAATCAGTGTATAGATATCTCCCTGAGGGAGAGGGGACTGAGAGTCACCAGTCAGTGTACAGATATCTCCCTGAGGGAGAGGGACTGAGAGACACCAGTCAGTGTACAGAAATCTCCCTGAGGGAGAGGGACTGAGAGACACCAATCAGTGTAAAGATATGTCCCTCAGAGAGGGGACTGAGAGACACCAGTCAATGTACAGAAATCTCCCTGAGAGAGGGTCTGAGAGACACCAGTCAGTGTACAGATATCTCCCTGAGGGAGAGGGGACTGAGAGACACCAGTCTGTGTTGTAAGATCTTAATGATCTCTGAGTTCTTGGACAAGACACCAATAGGCAGCAGCCAGTATGTGTGAGCAATAGATCAAGATTTATTAAGCATACAGCATAATATACTTGATATTAGGCGATAATTTTAACGAGCAGCTCGCAGCTCTTGGTCTCTGGAACCTCTCGGACACAGATGAAGTCGTCTTAATTCTGTTCCTTTGTCCTCGCAGTACGTCTGTGAAATGTTGTTTTTTGATTATTGAGGTTTTAACACTTAACTTATCAAAAGTTGGTTTGGCCAGTGACCGTATATGGTCTTTAACAAAATCACCTCTTTTAATTGGTTCCAATGGTCAAAATACCATTGTCACTCAGACTAAGGCTAGTAACCTGGCCACTCCTTTCCCAGTATATTTCCATTAACTCTGTTCAGCTGTCGTGTTATCTTGTTTATAGCTTTTCACCCCATTGGAATTTACTTCATCTCTTTCATTTCATGTCTCCCTGGTACAAGGCCTTTATACCATCGGCCCATATCATCCTGCTCTGTCACTTGTTTTGAGGCATCCAGACTATCTCACTTTAATCAACAGATAAATGCCTTAACTTCCATGATCTCTCTCATTTTATTGGGATTTATACGAATTATCCTTTCAATATTGTTGCAATGAGTTTTGTTAAGCAAATTCTAAGTTCTATCCAGCATTATAATATGTTTTTCTTAGCAATTTAATGAGTTGACCTTCACTTGCAGTCTGTGGCTGTTTGTTGTCTCAACTTAGTCAAAACTGCTTTTGACTGTCCTCGCAGCTGCATTTTGAACAGGAGTAATTATGGGTAATATTATTTGGTCAAAGACTGAAGTTAAAGTTAGACATATATGATCCTCAACGACTAAATATCTTAAAATATCTGCCTTTCAGACAGTCTACAGATATCTCCCTGAGAGAGAGGGACTGAGAGACACCAGTCAGTGTAGAGATATCTACCTGAGGGAGAGGGGACTGAGCGACAGCAGTCAGTGTACAGGTATCTCCCTGAGAGAGAGGACACTAAGAGACTCCAGTCAGTGTACAGATATCTCCCTGAGAGAGAGGGGACTGAGAGACACCAGTCTGTGTACAGATATCTCCCTGAGAGAGGGGGGACTGAGAGACACCAGTCAGTCTACAGATATCTCCCTGAGAGAGAGGGCACTGAGAGACACCAGTCAGTGTACAGATATCTCCCTGAGAGAGAGGGGTCAGTGAGACACCAGTCACTGTACAGATATCTCCCTGAGAGAGAGGGGACTGAGAGACACCAGTCAGCATACTGATATCTCCCTGAGAGAGAGGGACTGAGAGACACCAGTCAGTGTACAGATATCTCCCTGAGAGAGAGGGGTCAGTGACACACCAGTCAGTGCACAGATATCTCCCTGAGAGAGAGGACTGAGAGACACCAGTCAGTGTACAGATATCTCCCTGAGAGAGAGGGCACTGAGAGACACCAGTCAGTGTACAGATATCTCCCTGAGAGAGAGGGACTGAGAGACACCAGTAAGTGTACAGATATCTCCCTGAGAGAGAGGGCACTGAGAGACACCAGTCAGTGTACAGATATCTCCCTGAGAGAGAGGGACTGAGAGACACCAGTAAGTGTACAGATATCTCCCTGAGAGAGAGGGCACTGAGAGTCACCAGTCAGTGTACAGATATCTCCCTGAGAGAGAGGGGACTGAGAGACACCAGTCAGTGTACAGATATCTCCCTGAGAGAGAGGGTCTGAGAGACACCAATCAGTGTATAGATATCTCCCTGACGGAGAGGGACTGAGAGACACCAGTCAGGGTACAGATATCTCGCCGAGTGAGGGGAATGAGAGACATCAGTCAATGTTGTAAGATCTTAATGATCTCTGATTTCTTGGACAAGACACCAATAGGCAGCAGCCAGTATGTGTGAGCAATAGATCAAGATTTATTAAGCATACTTCGTAATATACTTGATATTAGGCGATAATTTTAACGAGCAGCTCGCAGCTCTTGGTCTCTGGAACCTCTTGGACACAGATGATGTCATCTTAATTCTGTTCCTTTGTCCTCGCAGTACGTCTGTGAAATGTTGTTTTTTGATTATTGAGGTTTTAACACTTAACTTATCAAAAGTTGGTTTGGCCAGTGACCGTATAAGGTCTTTAACAAAATCATCTCATTTAATTGGTTCCAATGGTCAAAATACCATTGTCACTCAGACTAAGGCTAGTAACCTGGCCACTCCTTTCCCAGTATATTTCCATTAACTCTGTTCAGCTGTCGTGTTATCTTGTTTATAGCTTTTCACCCCATTGGAATTTACTTCATCTCTTTCATTTCATGTCTCCCTGGGACAAGGCCTTTATACCAAGGGCCCATATCATCCTGCTCTCTCACTTGTCTTGAGGTATCCAGACTATCTCACTTTCATCTACCAGATAAATGCCTTAACTTCCATGATCTCTCTCATTTTATTGGGATTTATACGAATTATCCTTTCAATATTGTTGCAATGAGTTTTGTTAAGCGAATTCTAAGTTCTATCCAGCATTATAATATGTTTTTCTTAGCAATTTAGTGAGTTGACTTTCACTTGCAGTCTGTGGCTGTTTGTTGTCTAAACTTAGTCAAAACTGCTTTTGACTGTCCTCGCAGCTGCATTTTGAACAGGAGTAATTATGGGTAATATTATTTGGTCAATGCCTGCAGTTAAAGTTAGACATATATGATCCTCAACTACAAAATATCTTAAAATATCAGCCTTTCAGACAGTCTACAGATATCTCCCTGAGAGAGAGGGACTGAGAGACACCAGTCAGTGTTGAGATATCTACCTGAGGGAGAGGGGACTGAGGTACAGCAGTCAGTCTACAGATATCTCCCTGAGAGAGAGGGGACTGAGAGACACCAGTCAGTGTACAGATATCTCCCTGAGAGAGAGGGCACTGAGAGACATCAGTCAGTGTACAGATATCTCCCTGAGAGAGAGGGACTGAGAGACACCAGTCAGTCTACAGATATCTCCCTGAGAGAGAGGGCACTGAGAGACATCAGTCAGTGTACAGATATCTCACTGAGAGAGAGGACGCTGAGTGACACCAGTCAGTGTACAGATATCTCCCTGAGAGAGGGGACTGTGAGACACCAGTCCCTGTACAGATATCTGCCTGAGAGAGAGGGCGCTGAGTGACACCAGTCAGTGTACAGATATCTCCCTGAGGGAGAGGGGACTGAGAGACACCAGTCAGTGTACAGATATCTCCCTGAGGGAGAGCGGACTGAGAGACACCAGTCAGTGTACAGATATCTCCCTGAGAGAGAGGGACTGAGAGACCCCCGTCAGTGTACTGATATCTCCCTGAGGGAGAGGGGACTGACAGAGACCATTCAGTGTACAGATATCTCCCTGAGAGAAAGGGCCTGAGAGACACCAGTCAGTGTCCAGATATCTCCCTGAGAGAGAGAGGACTGCTAGACACCAGTCAGTGTACAGATATCTCCCTGAGGGACTGGGACTGAGAGACACAAGGTAAGTGAGCTGCAGGCACAAATAACCATATGGAAATATGATGTTGTGGCAATAACGGAGATCTGGCTCAAAAAAGCGCAGGATTGGTTACTAAATATGCCTGGATATAAGGTGTTCAGGAAAGATAGGGATTGAAAGATCGGAGGTGGAGTGGCAGTATTGGTTAAGGAGAATGTTACAGTGCTGGAGAGAGAGGATGTCCTGGAGGGGTCAAGGACAGAATCTATTTGGTTCGAGTTAAGAAATAATAGTGTGCCATTACACTACTAGGTTTATTTTATAGACCACCAAATAGTGGGAAATATATGGAGTGGCAAATTTGCAGGGAAATTACAGAGAGGTGCACGAACTATAGAGTAGTGATAATGGAGGACTTCAATTATCCGAATATAGACTGGGATCATAATAGTCTAAAGGGCAGAGAGGGGGAAGAATTCCTGAAGTGTGTTCAGGAGAACTTTCTTGATCAGTATGTTTCTGACCCAATGTGTTAGGAGGCATTGCTGGATCTGGTTCTGGGGAATGAGGTGGGTCAAGTGGAGCAAGTGTCAGAAGGGGAACATTTAGGGAAGAGTGATCACAGTATCATAAGGTTTAGATTAGCTCTGGAAAAGGACAGGGAACAATCTAGAATAAAAATGCTTCATTGGAGGAAAGCCAATTTCAGTGGGTTGGGAATGGATCTGGCTTGGGTAAATTGGAATCAAAGATTGGCAGGCAAAACTTGAATCGAACAATGGGCTGCCTTTAAAGAGGTTCGGGTACAGTCAAGGTACGTTCCAACGAGGGGGAAAGGTAGGGCAACCAAATCCAGAGCTCCCTGGATGATGAAAGAGATAGAGAGTAAGATGAAGCAGAAAAAGGGGGCGTATGACAGATGTCAGGTTGAGAATACAAGTGAGAACCAGGCTGAATATAGAATGTTCAGAGGGCAAGTGAAAAAGGAAATAAGAGGGGCAAAGAGAGAGTATGAGAATAGATTGGCAGTTAACATAAAAGGGAATCCAAACGTCTTCTATAGGAATATAAATTGTAAACGGGTAGTAAGAGGAGGGGTGGGGCTGATTGGGACCAAAATGGAGACCTGTGCATGGAGGCAGAGGGCATGGCTGAGGTACTAAATGAATACTTTGCATCTGTCTTCACCAAGGAAGAGGATGCTGGCAAAGTCATAGTGAAGGAGGAGGTAGAGGAGATACTGGATGAGATAACAATTGATAAAGAGGGGGTATTAGAAAGGCTGGCTGTACTTAAAGTAGATACGTCACCAGCACCGGATGGGAAGCATCCTAGGATGCTGAGGGAGGTTAAGGCGGAAATCGCGGAGGTACTGGCCATAACCTTCCAATCCTCCTTAGATACGGGGGTGGTGCCATAGGACTGGAGAATTGTAAATCTTACGCCCTTGTTCAAAAAAGTGTGTAAGATAAACCCAGCAACTATAGGCCAGTCAGTTTAACCTCGGTAGTGGGGAAGCTTTTAGAAATGATAATCTGGGACAAAATTAACAGTCACTTGGACAAGTATGGATTAATTAAGGAAACCCAGCACGGATGTGTTAAAGGCAAATCGTGTTTAACTAACTTGATTGAGTTTTTTGATGAGGTAACAGAGAGGGTTGATGAGGGCAATGCGGTTGATGTGATGTATACAGAAAAATAGGAGCAGGAGTAGGCCATTCGGCCCTTCGAGCCTGCTCCACCATTCAATATGATCATGGCTGATCCTCTATCTCAGTACCATATTCCCGCTCTC
>JASTWF010000222.1:427982-508814 GCA_030390025.1 Squalus acanthias
CTATTAGAGATCATGAGGGTAACCTGTGTGTGGAGGCGGGAGACGTCGGTAGGGTTCTTAATGAATACTTTGCGTCTGTTTTCACAAAGGAGAGGGGCGAACAGACATTGCTATCAGGGAAGAGGAGTGTGAAATATTAGATGAAATAAACATAGTGAGAGAGGAAGTATTAAGGGGTTTAGCAGCTTTAAAAGTGGATAAATCCCCAGGCCCAGATGAAATGTATCCCAGGCTGTTAAGCGAAGCAAAAGAGGAAATAGCAGAGGCCCTGACCATTATTTTCCAATCCTCTCTGGCTTCAGCTGTGGTGCCGGAGGACTGCTAATGTGGTACTCTAGTTTAAAAAGGGAGAAAAGGATAGACCGAGTAATTACAGGCCAGTCAGCCTAACCTCGGTGGTGGGAAAATTATTGGAAAGAATTCTGAAGGACAGGATAAATCTTCATTTAGAAAGACACGGATTAATCAAGCATAGCCAGCACGGATCTGTTAAGGGAAGGTCGTGTCTGACAAATTTGATTGAATTTTTTGAGGAAGTAAGAAGGAGGGTAGATGAGGGTAGTGCATTTGATGTAGTGTATATGGACTTTAGCAAGGCTTTTGATAAGGTTCCACATGGCAGACTGGTCATGAAGTAAAAGCCCATGGGATCCAGGGCAAAGTGTCAAGTTGGATTCAAAACTGGCTCAGAGACAGGAAGCAGAGGGTAATGGTTGATGGGTGTTTTTGTGACTGGAAGGCTGTTTCCAGTGGGGTTCCGCAGGGCTCAGTACTAGGTCCCTTGCTTTTTGTGGTATATAACAATGATCTTGACTTGAATACAGTGGGTATGATGAAGAAGTTTGCAGATGATACTAAAATCGGCTGTGTGGTTGATACTGAAGAAGGAAGCTGTAGACTGCAGGAAGATATCAATAAATTGGTCAGGTGGGCAGAACAGTGGCAAATGGAATTCAATCCGGAGAAGTGTGAGGTAATGCATTTGGGGAGGGCTAACAAGGAAAGGGAATACACATTAAATGGTAGGACACTGAGTAGTGTAGAGGAACAAAGGGACCTTGGAGTGCATATCCACAGATCCCTGAAGGTAGCAGGCCAGGTAGATATGGTGGTTAAGAAGGCAGACGGAATGCTTGCCTTTATTAGCTGTGGCATAGCATACAAGAGCAGGGGGGTTAAGCTTCAACTGTATAAAACAATATATAGGCCTCAGCTAGAATACTGCGTGCAATTCTGGTCACCACATTACAGGAAAGATGTGATTGCACGAGAGAGGGTACAGAGGAGATTTACAAGGATGTTGCTGGGAGTAGAGAATCTTAGCTATGAGGAAAGACTGGATAGGCTGGGTATGTTTTCCTTGGACTCTCTCTTTAAAAGGGGTCCCTGATGGAGAAACTTTCTCTTTAAAAGGGGTCTCTGATGGTGAGACTTTCTCTTTAAAAAGGTTCCCAGATGGTAAGACTCCCTCTTTAAAAGGGGTCCCTGATGGAGAGCCTCTCTCTTTAAAAGGGGTCCCTGATGGAGAGACTTTCTCTTTAAAAGGGGTCTCTGATGGTGAGACTTTCTCTTTAAAAAGGTTCCCAGATGGTAAGACTCCCTCTTTAAAAGGGGTCCCTGATGGAGAGCCTCTCTCTTTAAAAGGGATCCCTGATGGTGAGACTCTCTCTTTAAAAGGGGTCCCTGATGGTGAGACTCTCTCTTTAAAAGGGGTCCCTGATGATGAGACTCTCTCTTTAAAAGGGGTCCCTGATGGTGAGACTCCCTCTTTAAAAGGGTCCCTGATGGTGAGACTATGGGGGAGAAATTCAGTATCGCCCCATTTGGGGCGCAATTATCGGCCGGCGCAAAGATTAGCGCCTGGCGCTAATTATCGCCACCGACTGCAAACTTGACTTTTATCGCCCCTGGAGGTGATTGGAGCACTAAATAGGCGCTTCACACCTGTCTTAAGGCACAAAGGCCGAGGAGCGAGGCGCTACCTCAGAGCGCTGGCGAAGCTCATGTGATGTCAGTCAGCAATGGAACACACACACAATGGCGCCGGCCAGTTCTTAAAGGGGAGGGTTGATCTTGCTTTCCATCCACATCCTGCTCATTGCAGCCTTGAATCTCGGCCTGGAGAGACCTGCACATCAAACGTGCTGGAAAGAACAATGGAGAGTACCAGGCAAAGAGCTCAGAGTGCGGCCCCCACATTCTTTTCTAAATCGATACAAGGAATGGCAAATCAAAATGAACCTGCAAAGTGCTGCTCAGTAACCAAAACTCCTTCGCACAACGTTGAGTCTCTCCAGAAGTCTCTCTCTCTCTCTCTCAGAATGCGTAGTTCAAAAATGGCACCAACAATAAAAGGCAGGAAGCGGTCAACTTTAAATAGCGCGCCCACTTTCCCTTCCTGACTGCAGAACGCTCCCCTGAACCTGTCGTTGCTAGCGTCAGGCGGTAAGGCAGGGGGCGCCACTCAATATCCGCTCCGGGGCGATACCGGGGCGTTGCGCTCTCGACTGACGTCACGATCTGCCGGCGCAGGAGATCGTGGCGGTAGTGTTTAGCGCCGCCGCAAAATGTCTAGATAAGTTCGCGAGTGGCGCAAACATCGCTGCGCCCAGGCGCTAGTTGCTTTGCGCCCCATTAGCGCCCTCTTAAGGCGCTAACGGGAGGCGCAACCAACTGAATTTTCCCCCAAAGTCTCACCATCAGGGACCCCTTTTACAGAGAGAGTCTCTCCATCTGGGACCCCTTTTAAAGAGAGAGTCTCTCCATCAGGGACCCTTTTAAAGAGAGATTCTCACCATCAGGGACCCCTTTTAAAAGGGAATCTCAGCATCAGGGACCCCTTTTAATTAGAATGTCTCACCATCAGGGACCCCTTTTAAAGAGAAAGGGGTCCCTGCGCCGGCAGATCGTGACATCATTCGAGTGCGCAATGCCCCGGTATCGCCCCGGAGCGGATATTGAGTGGCGCCCCCTGCCTTACCGCCTGACGCTAGCAACGACAGGTTGAGGGGAGCGTTCTGCAGTCAGGAAGGGAAAGTGGGAACACTATTTAAAGGTGACCGCTTCCTGCCTTTTATTGTTGGTGCCATTTTTGAACTACGCATTCTGAGAGAGAGAGAGAGAGAGACTTCTGGAGAGATTCAACATTGTGTGAAGGAGTTTTGGGTACTGAGCAGCACTTTGCAGGTTCATTTTGATTTGCCATTCCTTGTATCGATTTAGAAAAGAATGTGGGGGCCGCACTCTGAGCTCTTTCCCTGGTACTCTCCATTGTTCTTTCCAGCAGATTTGATGTGCAGGTCTCTCCAGGCCGAGATTCAAGGCTTCAATGAGCAGGATGTGGATGGAAAGCAAGATTAACCATCCCCTTTAAGAACTGGCCCGTATCATTGTGTGTGTGCTCCATTGCTGACTGACATCACATGAGCTTCGCCAGCGCTCTGAGGTAGCGCCTCGCTCCCCGGCCTTTGCTCCTTAAGACAGGTGAGAAGCGCCTGATTTAGCGCTCCACTCACCTCCAGGGGCGATAAAAGTCAAGTTTGCAGTCAGTGGCGATAATTAGCGCCAGGCGCTAATCTTTGCGCCCGGCCGATAATTGCGCCCCAAACGGGGCAATACTGAATTTCTCCCCCTTTCTCTTTAAAAGGGGTCCCTGATGGAGAGACTCTCACTTTAAAAGGGGTCTCTGATGGAGAGACTCTCACTTTAAAAGGGGTCCCTGATGTTGAGACTCTCTCTTTAAAAGGGGTCTCTGATGGTGAGACTCCCCCTTTAAAAGGGGTCCCTGATGGTGAGACTCTCTCTTTAAAAGAGGACCCTGATGGTGAGACTCCCTCTTTAAAAGGGGTCTCTGATGGTGAGACTCCCCCTTTAAAAGGGGTCCCTGATGGTGAGACTCTCTCTTTAAAAGAGGACCCTGATGGTGAGACTCCCTCTTTAAAAGGGGTCCCTGATGGTGAGACTCCCTCTTTAAAAGGGGTCCCTGATGGTGAGACTCCCTCTATAAAAGGGGGTCATTGATGGTGAGACGCTCTCTTTAAAAGGGGTCCCTGATGGTGAGACTCTCTCTTTATAAGGGGTCTCTGATGGTGAGACTCTCTCTTTAAAAGGGGGTCATTGATGGTGAGACGCTCTCTTTAAAAGGGGTCCCTGATGGTGAGACTCCCTCTTTAAAAGGGGGTCATTGATGGTGAGACGCTTTCTTTAAAAGGGGTCCCTGATGGTGAGACTCTCTCTTTATAAGGGGTCTCTGATGGTGTAAGGGGTTTTTGTCTCAGGGGCTTATTTGTAGGTCAGCTAGTTATGTTTTCCTGGACTGTGCCTGCCCGCTGTGCGGTTGCGAATCGCTATCCCCTTCCTAGTTCTGAGCCCAGGACTTATCGAGCGGCGATAAGGACAAACGAACAGACCCGTGGATTGGTGCGAGGAAAACCAATGTTTATTTAACAGAGATGAAACATAACATGTCAATCTTAACTTCGGTACAAACGGGGGAAATGACAGTAGAACAATACATCACCCCTCCCAACCCCACTTCACTAACTAAGTTAGACTCTTGAGGACCAGGGATAATGCTCACCAAACGAATCCTTTGACAGTTGAGATATGGTTTAAAGTCCTTTTAAGTAAAAAGTTTCATAAGGCCCTTGTGCCTCGAGGTGTTTGATGGTCACTGGAACCGTTGCTCTGGTTTCTTGCGTGTCGCTCTGTTTCTGGAGCCGCTGGCCTTCTTTGTTGAACGGTCTTGTTTCTGTTGAACTGTGTACTGGAGAACTCCCGTGCTTCAGCTGTCCTGCTTGTAGCCTGTCTGTGTGCCTTGAACAGCTTGTTTTTTTAAACTGCTAGGCTGCAAAACTGCCCGTCTCGTCTCTGTAGAACTCTCGCTTCTTCCAGGCCAGGTCTCTGTAGAACTCCGGCTTGTTCCAGTCTAAAGTTATACTCTTCGATTGTTCCTTATTTGCCCGCCAAATCTTCCCAGTGCTTTGTTTAATTCTGGTGGGCTCGATAAGGTAGTTAACTTTAATGGCAGGAGATGGCCTTGAACTATATTAAATATTTGTTCAGTGGAGGATGATTGCTGGTCTGATGGTTGTTCATTTGTGTTGCCTTTACTTCTTTATATAAATGCTAAACAGGTTGATGGGGCTGGAGATAGGTCGTTCACCTGTAATACACAACATTGTCTGTAGAGGCCAGCCCCACCTCCTTTGGCAGCCTGTACTGAGATCTGCCCGGGCATGTCACCTGGCCTGCTGTTTTTGCAGGGCCCTGGTTTCTGTTCAATGTCGCAGGCTTCTGCCACGAGGTCTAGAAGCCACTTTGTTGAGGGTACCCCTTATTAATAACTCTGTGGAATGTGGGAATTTTGAGAACCCTACAATGGTGAGACTCTCTCTTTAAAAGGGGTCCCTGATGGTGAGACTCTCTCTTTAAAAGGGGTCCCTGATGGTGAGACTCTCTCTTTAAAAGGGGTCCCTGATGGTGAGACTCCCTCTTTAAAAGGGGTCCCTGATGGTGAGACTATCTCTTTAAAAGGTGTCTCTGATGGTGAGACTCTCTCTTTAAAAGGGGTTCCTGATGGTGAGACTATCTCTTTAAAAGGGGTCCCTGATGGTGAGACTCTCTCTTTAAAAGGGGTCCCTGATGGTGAGACTCTCTCTTTAAAAGGGGTCCCTGATGGTGAGACTCCCTCTTTAAAAGGGGTCCCTGATGGTGAGACTATCTCTTTAAAAGGGGTCCCTGATGGTGAGACTCTCTCTTTAAAAGGGGTCCCTGATGGTGAGACTCTCTCTTTTAAAGGGGTCCCTGATGGTGAGACTCCCTCTTTAAAAGGGGTCCCTGATGGTGAGACTATCTCTTTAAAAGGGGTCCCTGATGGTGAGACTCTCTCTTTAAAAGGGGTCCCTGATGGTGAGACTCTCTCTTCAAAAGGGGTCCCTGATGGTGAGACTCTCTCTTTAAAAGGGGTCCCTGATGGTGAGACTCTCTCTTTAAAAGGGGTCCCTGATGGTGAGACTCTCCTTTAAAAGGGGTCCCTGATGGTGAGACTCCCTCTTTAAAAGGGGTCCCTGATGGTGAGACTCTCTCTTTAAAAGGGGTCCCTGATGGTGAGATGCCCTCTTTAAAAGGGGTCCCTGATGGTGAGTCTCTCTTTATAAGGGGTCCCTGATGGTGAGACTCACACTTTAAAAGGGGGCTCTGATGATGAGATTCCCTTTTTAGAAGGAGTCCCTGATGGTGAGACTCTTTAAAAGTGGTCCCTGATGGTGAGACTTTCTATTTAAAAGGGGTCCCTGATGGTGAGACTCCCTCTTTAAAAGATGACCCTGAGGGTGAGACTCCCTCTTTAAAAGGGGTCCCTGACGGTGTGACTCCCTCTTTAAAAGGGGTCCCTGATGGGGAGTCTCTATTTAAAAGGGGTCCCTGATGATGAGACTCTCTCTTTAAAAGGGTTCCCTGATGGTGAGACTCTCTCGATAAAAGGGGTCCCTGATTGTCAGACTCCCTCTTTAAAAGGGGACCCTGATGGTGAGACTCTATTTAAAAGGGGTCCCTGATGGTGAGACTCCCTCTTTAAAAGGGGTCCCTGATGGTGAGACTATCTCTTTAAAAGGGGTCCCTGATGGTGAGACTCTCTCTTTAAAAGGGGTCCCTGATGGTGAGACTCTCTCTTTTAAAGGGGTCCCTGATGGTGAGACTCCCTCTTTAAAAGGGGTCCCTGATGGTGAGACTATCTCATTAAAAGGGGTCCCTGATGGTGAGACTCTCTCTTTAAAAGGGGTCCCTGATGGTGAGACTCTCTCTTCAAAAAGGGGTCCCTGATGGTGAGACTCTCTCTTTAAAAGGGGTCCCTGATGGTGAGACTCTCTCTTTAAAAGGGGTCCCTGATGGTGAGACTCTCCCTTTAAAAGGGGTCCCTGATGGTGAGACTCCCTCTTTAAAAGGGGTCCCTGATGGTGAGACTCTCTCTTTAAAAGGGGTCCCTGATGGTGAGATGCCCTCTTTAAAAGGGGTCCCTGATGGTGAGTCTCTCTTTATAAGGGGTCCCTGATGGTGAGACTCACACTTTAAAAGGGGGCTCTGATGATGAGATTCCCTTTTTAGAAGGAGTCCCTGATGGTGAGACTCTTTAAAAGTGGTCCCTGATGGTGAGACTCCCTCTTTAAAAGATGACCCTGAGGGTGAGACTCCCTCTTTAAAAGGGGTCCCTGACGGTGTGACTCCCTCTTTAAAAGGGGTCCCTGATGGTGAGTCTCTATTTAAAAGGGGTCCCTGATGATGAGACTCTCTCTTTAAAAGGGTTCCCTGATGGTGAGACTCTCTCTTTAAAAGGGGTCCCTGATTGTCAGACTCCCTCTTTAAAAGGGGACCCTGATGGTGAGACTCTATTTAAAAGGGGTCCCTGATGGTGAGACTTTCTCTTTAAAAGGGGTCCCTGATGGTGAGACTCTCTCTTTAAAAGGGGTCCCTGATGGTGAGACTCTCTCTTTAAAAGGAGTCCCTGATGGTGAGACTCTCTCTTTAAAAGGGGTCCCTGATGGTGAGACTCTCTCTTTAAAAGGGGTCCCTGATGGTGAGACTCTCTCTTTAAAAGGGGTCCCTGATGGTGAGACGCCCTCTTTAAAAGGGGTCCCTGATGGTGAGTCTCTCTTTATAAGGTGTCTCTGATGGTGAGACTCTCTCTTTAAAAGGGGTCCCTGATGGTGAGACTCTCTCTTTAAAAGGGGTCCCTGATGGTGAGACTCTCTCTTTAAAAGGGGTCCCTGATGGTGAGACTCTCTCTTTAAAAGGGGTCCCTGATGGTGAGACGCCCTCTTTAAAAGGAGTCCCTGATGGTGAGTCTCTATTTAAAAGGGGTCCCTGATGGTGAGACTCTCTCTTTAAAAGTGGTCCCTGATGGTGAGACTTTCTATTTAAAAGGGGTCCCTGATGGTGAGACGCTCTCTTTAAAAGATGACCCTGAGGGTGAGACTCCCTCTTTAAAAGGGGTCCCTGACGGTGTGACTCCCTCTTTAAAAGGGGTCCCTGATGGTGAGTCTCTATTTAAAAGGGGTCCCTGATGATGAGACTCTCTCTTTAAAAGGGTTCCCTGATGGTGAGACTCTCTCGATAAAAGGGATCCCTGATGCTGAGAATCTCTCTTTAAAAGGAATCCCTGATGGTGAGACTCCCTCTTTAAAAGGGGTCCCTGATGGTGAGATTCTCTCTTTAAAAGTGGTCCCTGAAGGTGAGAATCTCTCTTTAAAAGGGGGTCATTGATGGTGAGACGCCATCTTTAAAAGGGGCCCCTGATGGTGAGTCTCTCTTTATAAGGGGTCTCTGATGGTGAGACTCTCTCTTTAAAAGGGGTCCCTGATGGTGAGACTCTCTCTTTAAAAGGGGTCCCTGATGGTGAGACTTTCTCTTTAAAAGGGGTCCCTGATGGTGAGGTTCTCTCTTCAAAAGATGACCCTGAGGGTGAGACACCCTCTTTAAAAGGGGTCCCTGATGGTGAGACTCTCTCTTTAAAATGGGACCCTGATGGTGAGACTCCCTCTTTGAAAGGGGTCCCCGACGGTGAGACTCCCTCTTTAAAAGGGGTCCCTGATGGTGAGACTCTCTATTTAAAAGGGTTCCCTGATGGAGAGACTCTCTTTAAAAGGGATCCCTGATGTTGAGACTCTCACAAGAAAAGGGTTCCCTGATGGTGAGACTCTCTCTTTAAATGGGGTCCCTGATGGTGAGACTCTCTCTTTAAATGGGGTCCCTGATGGTGAGACTCTCTCTTTAAATGTGGTCCCTGATGGTGAGACTCCCTCTTTAAAAGGGGTCCCTGATGGTGAGTCTCTCTCTTTATAAGGGGTCCCTGCTGTTGAGACTCCCTCTTTAAAAGGGGTCCCTGATGGTGAGATTCTCTCTTTAAAAGGGGTCCCTGATGGTGAGACTCCCTCTTTAAAAGGGGTCCCTGATGGTGAGATTCTCTCTTTAAAAGGGGTCCCTGATGGTGAGACTCCCTCTTTAAAAGGGGTCACTGATGGTGAGATTCTCTCTTTAAAAGGGGTCCCTGATGGTGAGACTCTCTCTTTAAAAGGGGTCCCTGATGATGAGATTCTCTCTTTAAAAGTGGTCCCTGAAGGTGAGAATCTCTCTTTAAAAGGGGTCCCTGATGGTGAGACTCTCTCTTTAAAAGCGGTCCCCGATGATGAGACTCTCTATTTAAAAGGGGTCCCTGATGTTGTGACTCTCTATTTAAAAGGGGTCCCTGATGTTGAGACTCCCTCTTTAATAGGGGTCCCTGATGGTGAGACTCTCTCTTTAAAAGGGGTCCCTGATGGTGAGACTCTCTTTAAAAGGGGTCCCTGATGGTGAGACTCCTCTTTAAAAAGGGTCCCTGATGGTGAGACTCCCTCTTTAAAAGGGGTCCCTGATGGTGAGACTCTCTCTTTAAAAGGGGTCCCTGATGGTGAGACTCTCTCTTTAAAAGGGGTCCCTGATGGTGAGACTCTCTCTTTAAAAGGGGTCCCTGATGGTGAGACTCCCTCTTTAAAAGGGGTCCCTGATGGTGAGACTCTCTCTTTAAAAGGGTCCCTGATGGTGAGACTCTCTCTTTAAAAGGGTCCCTGATGGTGAGACTCCCTCTTTAAAAGGGGTCCCTGATGGTGAGACTCTCTTTAAAAGGGGTCCCTGATGGTGAGACTCCTCTTTAAAAGGGGTCCCTGATGGTGAGACTCTCTCTTTAAAAGGTGTCCCTGATGGAGAGACTCTCTCTTTAAAAGGGTTCCCTGATGGTGAGACTCCCTCTTTAAAAGGGGTCCCTGATGGTGAGACTCCCTCTTTAAAAGGGGTCCCTGATGGTGAGACTCTCTCTTTAAAAGGGTCCCTGATGGTGAGACTCCCTCTTTAAAAGGGGTCCCTGATGGTGAGACTCTCTCTTTAAAAGGGGTCCCTGACGGTGAGACTCACTCTTTAAAAGGGACCCCTGATGGAGAGACTCTCTCTTTAAAAGGGTTCCCTGATGGTGAGACTCCCTCTTTAAAAGGGGTCCCTGATGGAGAGACTCTCTCTTTAAAAGGTGTCCCTGATGGAGAGACTCTCTCTTTAAAAGGGTTCCCTGATGGTGAGACTCCCTCTTTAAAAGGGGTCCCTGATGGTGAGACTCTCTCTTTAAAAGGGGTCCCTGATGGTGAGACTCTCTCTTTAAAAGGGGTCCCTGATGGTGAGACTCCCTCTTTAAAAGGGTTCCCTGATGGTGAGACTCCCTCTTTAAAAGGGGTCCCTGATGGTGAGACTCTCTCTTTAAAAGGGGTCCCTGATGGTGAGACTCACTCTTTAAAAGGGGTCCCTGATGGAGAGACTCTCTCTTTAAAAGGGGTCCCTGATGGTGAGACTCTCTTTAAAAGGGGTCCCTGACGGTGAGACTCCCTCTTTAAAAGGGGTCCCTGATGGTGAGACTCTCTCTTTAAAAGGGTCCCTGATGGTGAGACTCTCTCTTTAAAAGGAGTCCCTGATGGTGAGACTCTCTCTTTAAAAGTGGTCCCTGATGGTGAGACTCCCTCTTTAAAAGGGGTCCCTGATGGTGAGACTCTCTCTTTAAAAGGGTTCCCTGATGATGAGATTCTCTTTAAAAGGGGTCCCTGACGGTGAGACTCCCTCTTTAAAAGGGGTCCCTGATGGTGAGACTCTCTCTTTAAAAGGGTCCCTGATGGTGAGACTCTCTCTTTAAAAGGGGTCCCTGATGGTGAGACTCTCTCTTTAAAAGGGGTCCCTGATGGTGAGACTTTCTCTTTAAAAGGGGTCCCTGATGTTGAGACTCTCTCTATAAAAGGGGTCCCTGATGGTGAGACTCCCTCTTTAAAAGGGGTCCCTGATGGTGAGACTTCTCTTTAAAAGGGGTCCCTGATGTTGAGACTCTCTCTATAAAAGGGGTCCCTGATGGTGAGACTCTATTTAAAAGGGGTCCCTGATGGTGAGACTCCCTCTTTAAAAGGGGTCCCTGATGGTGAGACTTTCTCTTTAAAAGGGGTCCCTGATGTTGAGACTCTCTCTATAAAAGGGGTCCCTGATGGTGAGACTCTATTTAAAAGGGGTCCCTGATGGTGAGACTCTCTCTTTAAAAGGGGTCCCTGATGGTGAGATCCTCTCTTTAAAAGGGGTCCGTGATGGTGAGACTTTCTCTTTGAAAGGGGTCCGTGATGGTGAGACTCTCTCTTTAAAAGGGGTCCCTGATGGTGAGACTCACTCTTTAAAAGGGGTCCCTGATGGTGAGATCCTCTCTTTAAAAGGGGTCCCTGATGGTGAGACTCTCTCTTTAAAAGGGGTCCGTGATGGTGAGACTTTCTCTTTAAAAGGGGTCCGTGATGGTGAGACTCTCTCTTTAAAAGGGGTCCCTGATGGTGAGACTCACTCTTTAAAAGGGGTCCCTGATGGTGAGACTCTCTCTATAAAAGGGGTCCCTGATGTGAGACTCCATCTATAAAGGGGTCCCTGATGGTGTGACTTTCTCTTTAAAAGGGGTCCCTGATGGTGAGACTCTCTCTATAAAAGGGGTCCCTGAAAGTGTGACTCCCTCTTTAAAAGGGGTCCCTGATGGTGAGACTCTCTCTTTAAAAGGGACCCTGATGGTGAGACTCTCTCTTTAAAAGGGGTCCCTGATGATGAGACTCTCTCTTTAAAAGGGGTCCCTGATGGTGAGACGCTCTCTCTAAAAGGGGTCCCTGACGGTGAGACTCCCTCTTTAAAAGTGTCCCTGATGGTAAGACTCCCTCTTTGAAAATGTTCCCGGATGGTGAGACTCTCTCTTTAAAAGGGGTCCCTGATGGTGAGACTCTCTCTTTTAAAGGAGTCCCTGATGGTAAGAATCCCTCTTTAAAAGGAGTCCCTGATGGTGAGACTCTCTCTTTAAAAGGAGTCCCTGATGGTAAGAATCCCTCTTTAAAAGGGGTCTCTGATGGTGAGACTCTCTCGTTAAAAGGGACCCCTGATGGTGAGACTCTCTCTATAAAAGGGGTCCCTGATGGTGAGACTCTCTCTATAATGGGTCCCTGATGGTGAGACTCTCTCTATAAAAGGGGTCCCTGATGGTGAGACTCTCTCTTTAAAAGGGGACCCTGATGGTGAGACTCTCTCTTTAAAAGGGACCCCTGATGGTGAGAGTCTCTCTATAAAAGGGGTCTCTGATGGAGAGACTCTCTCTTTAAAGAGGGTCCCTGATGGTTAGACTCTCTCTTTAAAAGGGGTCCCTGATGGTGAGACTCTCGCTTTAAAAGAGGTCCCTGATGGTGAGACTCTCTCTTTAAAAGGGGTCCCTGATGGTGAGACTCTCTCTTTAAAAGGGGTCCCTGATGGTGAGACCCTCTCTCATTCTGCTCCTTCTCTTCCAGATCTGCCATACTCTGTTGTCGGGAGCGGCCATTGATGCCATGACATCCAGCGGGGAACTGCGACTGACCGGCCTCCTCTTCCTCATCCTTTTCCTCGGAGACGCCGACGGCACTTGCAGCACGGGCAGCGCCAACGAGTGCCTGGCTGCCAACTTCGTGCCAGGCGCCAACCTGGCGGGGGTGGGCTATGACATCGTGACCTTGCAAAGCACGGGTGCCTTTGTGGTCGACGTCAACGCCTGGCGCAATCCGGACGGCACCTGCACCCTGTGCAGCAACCACCTGATGTCCAACGCCCGCCAGCGCCTGCCCCTCACGCTGGTGGACTGGCAGACACTGCAGGCCTGCAAGAGAAAACTCGCCAGCCGCCTCTTCCGCTCGGCCTCCGAGCTGGGCGAGTCCAGCAAGTCGGTCATCTCCAACGATTGGCAGGCCGACCTGCAGGTGCACCCCAAGCCCGGCTCCACCGTCAAGGTCATGGTGGCCGGCTCCAAGTCCAAACTGATGGAGTTCGGGGCCAAGAGGTCCAAGTCGGACCGCTACAGCTTCACCAGCCACGAGTTCCACTGCAGCTACTACCGCTACCGGGTGAAGGACAAGCCCCTCTTGGCCAACGAGTTCTCCTCTCTCCTGGCTTTGCTGCCCAACGCCTCGCATGAGGGCAACAAGTTCCACTACCAGAAGCTGGTCAGCACGTACGGAACCCACTTCATCAAGGCGGTGGATCTGGGCGGCCGCTTCAAGGACGTGACGGCCATCCGGACATGCAAGGCGGCCTCCGAGGGCCACACGACCGAGGAGATCAAGGACTGCCTGGAGATGGAGGCCAGCATTCAGGTGGGCCTGAAGGTCAGCAGCTCTGCCAAGTATAAGCGGTGCAAGGAGCTAGCCAATACCATGAAGCACGGGGATAGCTTCCACCAGGCCTTCGACGACCGGGAGACGGAGGTGACGGGCGGCAAGGCCAGCGCTGGGGTGGACCTCTTCTTCTCGGAGGACCCATCGGCCTTCTCCCACTGGGCGGGCAGCCTGCCCGCCAACCCGGGCATGGTGCGCTTCGCCCTGGAGCCCCTCCACCACCTGCTGCCCAGGGCTGACCCGCGGCACGCCAACCTCCAGCGCTACATCAGTGACTACATCATGGCCAACGCGCTCTCCCGCAACTGCACCGCCACCGTCTGCCCCGCCGGCTCCCGGCCGAGCCCACGCGATCCCTGCTCCTGCTTCTGTAAGGAGGACAGCCGGGTGGACCAGCTCTGCTGCTCCAAGGAGAAAGGCTTGGGCCAGCTGCTGGTGACGGTCAAGCAGGCCCGCGACCTCTGGGGGGACATCTCCACCGCCACTGACGGCTACGTGGTGGTCAAGTACGGGAAGGAGACCCGCAGGACTTCCACCATCTGGAACAATAACAACCCCTCGTGGAACGCCAAGCTGGACCTGGGCGAAGTCAAGGCTGAAAACGGAAACAAGCTGATCATCGAGGTCTGGGACCAGGACACCATCTTCTGGGACGACAACCTGGGGAGCTGCACCCGACCCCTGACCTCCGGCCCCCACAGCGAGATCTGCTACCTCAAGTATGGGAGCGTCACCTTTGACTTCACCTTCACCTGCGGGCCCCATCTGGGGGGGGCCACCTGCCAAGATTACGTGGCCCGCCCCGACGGGCCGGCCTTCACCGCGCGCCTGGGGAGGTCCGGTCCGCCCTTTGGCCCTTCTCCCCCGTGCCCTCTGCCTCCAAGGGAGCTCGCCCCGCCGTCCAATTCCCCTGACCTTTACCCATTCACCCCATTGCCTCCCCGCATGCCCTCTCCCTCAAGGAGCTCGCCCCTCAGTCCAATTCCCCTGACCTTTGCCCTTTCACCCCGTTGTCCCCCGCACGCCCTCTCCCTCAAGGAGCTCGCTCATCAGTCCAATTCAGCGGACCTTTACCCTTTCACCCCATTGTCCCCCGCACGCCCTCTCCCTCAAGGAGCTCGCCCATCAGTCCCATTCAGCTGACCTTTACCCTTTCACCCCCATCGCCCCGTCCTTGAAGGAGCTCGTTCTCATCCCCCTGGCCTGACCACATTTGCAATTCTCGTTCTGTCAGCCTCTGAGAGAGCCCCACAGGTGATGAAACTTCCTGGTCGCAACGGGCGTGAGCGCCTCGGCCCCAAACCCAGCCTGCTCCGCTGCGCCAAGCTTCATTTCATGGGGCTTATAGAGCTCACGGCCCCGCTAGTTTCACTTTGAGGAGTTATCGGTGGAATTCTGCGCTATCCAGCTCTTCGTTTCGCTTTTAGAGTTGAAGCCGGGTTCAGCAGGGCGTCGATTTAAAACGGGATTTCCGTCTCGTCAGCTTAGGGTGGGCAATCGGAGGATTAGGCACTCCCAGGTTGAGACCTCCTCCCACCCCCGCACTGCCCACCAACCCCGCCCCACTCAGCAAGCGATTCCTTTGCCGCTGGCTACTAACTGAGTCAGAGAGACGATGCAGCCGTCAGTCTGGGGCCTGAATCCAATTAAGGTCAACTTACTCGCATTGAGTTCATCGTCATTTGCGGATTCACTTTGTCTGGAGTCCGTCACCCCAGGAGGCGACTCAAAACGAAGACAGTTTTGATGAATTGCGACGGATACAATCATACAACTTAGAGACACCCATCCAGGCCTGTATCCCATGTCCTACGTCTTGCGATTCGACCGTGGCACTCTATCGAAGGAGCACCGCAGGTCTCATTCCGTGCTTGAAGCTTTGTGCAACAGGAGAAGCTTTGGAGCTTTTAGCATTATCGAACGGAAGGCATTACATCGAGTGGCGTAGCATAATCTATAATCTTGCTGATTTGCATTTGTATAATCGTATTTTCTCCCAATAAACTCGATTGAGCAACATTTAGCCTGCAGTGTGTGTGTGATCTGTTGGCGTTGTGTGCTCTGCCGGTAAGGTCTGGAGAGGTGCGGGAATGATAACAAAGACCTTGGGGTGCTACCCCAGGCGGGTAAAAGGGTTTGCTCTCGGGCTCTGACCGTGGGAGGGGGAAGAACTTGTAGGAGCACGAATCGGCGGCAGTGCGGAGCTCAATACCATTCCAGGAGCATTGCAGCTGCCCATCGGAACGGGGTGGCAAATCCTGGATCTTCACCGGTGAGCTGAGCCAGTCAGTTTCGGAAGGGAATTCAACCAGGTGGTGCGTCACACTCAGGCAGCAGTCCCATCCTCAACCACTCCCCCCGAATCCACAAAAGCACAAATGGTAGTGGGGACCACTCCCAGGAACAGAGCAACCTGCTTTAAAAGGGGTCCCTGATGGACAGACTCCCTCTTTAAAAGGGGTCCCAGATGGTGAGACTATCTCTTTAAAAGGGGTCCCTGATGGTGAGACTCCCTCTTTAAAAGGGGTCCCGGATGGTGAGACTCTCTCTTTAAAAGGGGTCCCTGATGGTGAGACTCCCTCTTTAAAAGGGGTCCCTGATGGTGAGACTCTCTCTTTAAAAGGTGTCCTGGACAATCAGCTCTCTCTCTAAGTGCTGGTACACTGGGTGTGAGATCGGTCGAGTGTCTATTTAATGAGATCGGGGTGCGAACAGGATGTAACAGGGTGACAAGCTCGAGCAAACACCGCCCTGAAATTATAACCCAGCTTCTGCTAGAGGATAACGCCAATTATTTCTCCAATTCCTCTCTCATTACATCTCGTTGACTCTAACTAGACTTTAGTCAAAATTTTATTAAATTTCCCTGTAGATGTACAGGAGGTGACACTGAGACACACACACTTGCCTCAGCTCATCCGCTGCTGAAACCCCCATCCATGCCTTTGTTACCTCGAGACTTGACTATTCCAACGCACTCCTGGCCGGCCTCCCACATTCCACCCTACGTAAACTTGGCCATCCAAAGCTCGGCTGCCCGTGTCCTAACTCACACCAAGTCCCGTTCGCCCATCGCCCCTGTGCTCGCTGACCTACATTGGCTCGCGGTTAAGCAGCGCCTCGATTTCAAAATTCACATCCTTGTTTTCAAATCCCTCCATGGCCTCGCCCCTCCCTATCTCTGGAATCTCCTCCAGCCCCACAACACCCCCCGAGATATCTGCGCTCCTCTAATTCTGCCCTCTTGAGCATCCCTGATTATAATCGCTCAAACTTTGGTGACTGTGCCTTCAGCTGCCTAGGCCCCAAGCTCTGGAACTCCCTCCCTAAACCTCTCCTCCTCTCTCTCCTCCTTTAAGACGCTCCTTAAAACCTACCTCTTTCACCAAGCTTATGGTCAACAATCCTAATATCTCCTTATGTGGCTCGATATCAACATTTTTGCCTCAAAATAATCCTGTGCAGCGCCTCGGGACGTTTTACTACATTAAAGGCGCTATATAAATACCAGTTGTTGTTGTTGGACTGTACCAGACGGGAGTGAATCGTTCCCTTTGACCTGCTGTGTGCTGTACATGTACAGGAGCTGACACTGAGACACACACGGGCCGTACAGTACCAGACGGGAGTGAATCGTTTTAAAGATGATTATCAGTACCCCTAATTTCGGTGTCAGCTGTCACCCAGTGGGTCTCACCCTCCCAGCTTTGAGTCAGAAAGTTATGGGTTCGAGCCCCACACACTCCAGAGACTTGAGCCCCATACTCCAGGCCGACAATCCCCGGTTGCCAGTACTGAGGGAGCGCCGCACTATTGGAGGGGCATTACTGAGGGAGTGCCGCACTGTCGGAGTGTAAGTACTGAGGGAGCATCGCACTATTGGAGGGGCTGTTCTGAGGGAGCACTGCACTGTCGGAGTGTAAGTATGTTGTGGAGATGCCGGCGTTGGACTGGGGTGGACAAAAATGAGAAGTCGCACAACACCAGGTTATAGTCCAACAGATTTATTTAATTTTACAAGCTTTCGAAGCAGTTCGCTCCTTCGTCAGGTAAGTTAGCAATGAGAGAATCTCCCAGAATTCACAATTTAAACCCAGACAAAATCTATTCACATTATTCACTACAACAAAGAGCACAGCCAAGACAATGAGATGTGTCCCAGGGGGTCCAACGTGTCAAACCACCTGCTGGCTGCATATCCTGTCAATTTGTGTTTTTGTGTTAGTCTTTTTAAAAAAAAACACCTGGAAAGACCGGCCATGATGTCAAGTCACGTTCTGTATCGTGACATGAACCCGATATCGCGATTGAGGCCATCCTCATGAGTGCGGAACTTGGCTATCAGTTTCTGCTCTATGATTTTGCGCTGTCGTGTATCTCGAAGGCCGCCTTGGAGAACGCTTACCCGCAGATCCGAGGCTGAATGCCCCTGGCTGCTGAAGTGTTCCCCGACTGGGAGGCAACCCTCCTGCCTGGCGATTGTTGCGTGGTGTCCGTTCATACGTTGTCTCTGTGTCTGCATGGTCTCGCCGATGTACCATGCTCTGGAGCATCCTTTACTGCAACGTATCAGGTAGACAACGTTGGCCGAGTCACATGAGTATGTACCGTGTACCTGGTGGGTAGTGTCCTCACGTGTAATGATGGTATCTGTGTCCATGATTTGGCATGTCTTGCAGAGGTTGCCGTGGCAGGGTTGTGTGGTGTCTTGGTTGCTGTTCTCCTGAAAGATGGGTAATCTGCTGCGAACGATGGTACTTTTGAGGTTAGGCGGCTGCTTGAAGGCGAGTAGTGGAGGCGTGGGGATGGCCTTAGCAAGGTGTTCGTCGTCATCGATGACATGTTGAAGGCTGCGAAGAACATGGCGTAGTTTTTCCGCTCCGGGGAAGTACTGGACGACGTAGGGTACTCTGTTGGTTGTGTCCCGTGTTCGTCTTCTGAGGAGGTCTATGCGGTTTTTCGCTGTGGCCCGTCGGAACTGTCGATCGACGAGTCGAGCGTCATATCCCGTTCTTATGAGGGCGTCTTTCAGTGTCCGTAGGTGTCCATCGCGTTCCTCCTCGTCTGAGCAGATCCTGTGTATTCGCAGGGCTTGTCCATAGGGGATGGCTTCTTTAACGTGGTTAGGGTGGAAGCTGGAGAAGTGGAGCATTGTGAGGTTGTCCGTGGGCTTGCGGTAGAGTGAAGTGCTGAGGCGTCCGTCTTTGATGGAGATTCGTGTGTCCAAGAATGAAACCGATTCTGAGGAGTAGTCCATGGTGAGTTTGATGGTGGGATGGAACCTGTTGATGGAGTGTAAGTAGTGAGGGAGCATCGCACTGTCGGAGGGGCAGTACTGAGGGTACACCGCACTGTCGGAGGGGCATTACTGAGGGAGCACCGCACTATTGGAGGGGCAGTACTGAGGGAGGTCTGCACTGTCGGAGGGGCAGTACTGAGGGACCGCCGCACTGTCGGAGGGGCAGTACTGAGGGAGCGCCGCACTGTCGGAGGGGCAGTACTGAGGGAGCGCTGCACTGTCGGAGGGGCAGTACTGAGGGTACACCGCACTGTCGGAGGGGCATTACTGAGGGAGCACCGCACTATTGGAGGGGCAGTACTGAGGGAGGTCTGCACTGTCGGAGGGGCAGTACTGAGGGACCGCCGCACTGTCGGAGGGGCAGTACTGAGGGAGCGCCGCACTGTCGGAGGGGCAGTACTGAGGGAGCGCTGCACTGTCGGAGGGGCAGTACTGAGGGAGCGCCGCACTGTCGGAGGGGCAGTACTGAGGGAGCGCTGCACTGTCGGAGGGGCAGTACTAAGGGAGCTCTGCACTATCGGAGGGGCAGTAATGAGGGAGCGCCGCACTGTCGGAGGGGCAGTAGAGAGGGAGGGCTGCACTGTCCCAGGGTAAGTCCTGAGGGAGAGCCGCACTGTCGAAGTGTAAGGGGTCACGGTACTGTTGCGAGGTTAGGCCTTCGTTGCCTATACTATTGCTTGCTCTGGTCTCCGGCCAGCCTTTTTGCAATAAGCACCTGTGAGTGGTTCGACCCACTCGCCCTTACGGTTCTAACACTGGACTTAGATGCAAGGAGCAGTAATGCAGAGAAAACTCAAATAGACCCGGTTGAATAGCATGAAATGAATATCTTTATTGCATGGCGTCTAAAATCATGAAATACATGTTATAGGCGCAAATCAAAGAGAGTACAAGTATACACACGTTCATAAAACTTGGTCTATGGAAATGGAGAACACACGGCACATCGTAAAAAGGGGAACACATTATACCTTAACCTTATTAAAAACCACCCTCCCTTAACAATACCTAAACTACGTCTGGATTTGTAGGATCGGAAAACATGCTCACCACTCGGTTTACTTCGGAGATTTTAAAATGAGGCACTCAGCTCGTTTCGCTGCAGCGCCTGACTATCACGTGTTTGGAAGGGTTTCTGCACCCCACTTGTTTACTCTCGCTGCCGCGAAAGGCAAGCCAGACTCCCTGATGTCATGAAGCAGTCGATGGACTCAAACCGTCTTAGAATTCAAAGAAGGATCTTCCTGTGTTGCGGTACATGTAGGAGTCGGTAGAACTCAAAGGAAAGTTCGGTCGTTATATTTTCGGGCGCGGTCGGGGTTTACTGACCGTGGCGGCACGTGGAATTTCTTCTCATCTTCTCTTCTCGCCTTCTCGGGCCTCTGGGTCCAGACACCGTTTACCGACACTCGGGATGGTGTACCCTGTTACTTGCCCTTGTCGGGGTGGCTCGTTCCGATTGAGCTCCACCCAACACTCGAATAACCGACCAGTACGGCTAAGAGTCAAGAGTCAACAGAGTCCAGAGAGAAAATCAAGAGGCTGACAGTCCAGGAGAGTGATACAAGAGGGTTCAGCCCGAGTCAAGAGAGCGATGGATATTTGTCCTCTATAGTTATACTGTTGTGTCCGCTTTATCTCCTGCTCAAATCTAAATGTTTATCCTTTGTATGATATTGGCGCTCAAAACTCCCAGCATGGGGCGATTGTAAAGTTTCGCAATTATCGCGATTCAAAATAACACAAGAGAAGCAGATTCGTTTGATCAGTTTTATTAAACGAAATGCTGTCCTGATAATAAAGGACACAGAAGCCTGTAAAATGGCCGCCGCGCATCGTGGCAGAAGCTTCCAGAAACACAGTGGGCAGACAAGATGGCGTCGAATAAACATTCGATATAAAATTGGATCATACTCGGTAAACACTGATAAAGACAGGATGCAACCCGTTTGCATTTGGAACAATAGCAAAGATATAAGTGCTGGAATCGTTTTCCATGCACAAGTAAGGACCTTTGTACTGGGCAATCGAAGGCCCATCCAGACACATCAATACACAAATACCCCCACGGCTCTACAATGAGAGAGACATCGACGGGTGATTAAACAAGTATTCGGGGGCCTCCAAAACCAGTCAGGGAGACGATTCATACACATCCTGGCTGGGTCAACAATGGGGAAAACATTAACGGGTAGTTGGCCAGTTTCAGGTGCTACCGAAACCCGTTAAAGACAAGAATCGCCCCATGCTGGGAGTTTGGAGCGCCAATATTACACAAAGGACAAACATTAAGATTTGAGCGGGAGATAAGGGAACACATCACTATAACTGTAGTGAACAAATGTCCATCGCTCTCTTGATTCGGCTCTTATTCTCTTATCTCGCTGCTGACTGCTGAACTCTTATTCGCTTGCCGCTTCATGGACTCGCTTGACTGGTGAGCTTTTGATTGTCTCTCTGGACTTTGTTGACTCTTGACTTTTAGCCGTACTGATCGGTTATTCGAATGTTGGGTGGAGCTCAATCGGAACGAGCCGCCCCGACAAGGGCAAGTAACGGGGTGCACCATCCCGAGTGTCGGTAAACGGTGTCTGGACCCGGAGGCCCGAAGAGACGGGAAGAGAAGAAAAGAAGAAGAATTCACGTGCCGCCACGGTCAGTAAACCCCGACCGCGCCCGAAAATATAAATAAAGAACTCTTCATTGAAATCTACCGACAACCGGTGTCGGGAACAGGAAGACTCTTCTTTGAATTTTACAAACGTTTCCGAGTTCTACCGAGTTCTTCATGACAACAGAGAGTCTGGCCTGCTTGTTGCAGCAGCGAAGATAAACAAGTGGGGTACAGAGACCCCTCCAAACACGTGACAGTCAGGCGCTGCAGCGAAACGAGCCGCGTGCCTCACTTTAAAATTCTCCGAAGTAACACGAGTGGTGAGCATGTTTCCCGATCCTACAAATCTAGACGTCGTGTAGGTGTTGTTAAGGGAGGGTGGTTATTAAGGTTAAAGTATAATGTGTTCCCCTTTTTACGATGTGCCGTGCGTTCTCCATTTCCACAGACCAAGCTTTATGAATGTATGTATACTTGTACTCTCGTTGATTTGCGCCTATGACATGTACTTCATGATTTTGGACGCTATGCAATAAAGATTTCCATTTCGTACTATTCAACCGGGTCTATTTGAGTTTTCTCTGCATTACTGCTCCCTGCACCTAAGTCCAGTGTTAGAACCGTAAGGGCGAGTGGGTCGAACCACTCACAGGTGCTTATTGCAAAAAGGCTGGCCGGAGACCAGAGCAAGCAATAGTATTAGGCAACGAAGGTCTAACCTCGCACCAGCACCGTCTCTGAGACACAGGCACAAACCCTTACACGATTATCTTCTTAACGGGTTTCGGTAGCACCTGAAACTGGCCAACTATCCGTTAATACCTTCTCCATTGTTGAGCCAGCCAGGATGTGTATGAATCGTCTCCTCGACTGGTTTTGGGGCCCCCCGAATACTGGCTTAATCACCCGCCAATGTCTCTCATTGTTGAGCCGGGGGGGGGATTTTGTGTATTGATGTGTCTGGATGGGCCTTCGATTGCCCAGTTCAATGATCCTTACTGTGCGTAGCAAAACGATTCCAGCACTTATATCATTGCTATTATTCAAAATGCAAACGGGTTGCATCCTGTCTTTATCAATGCGTACCGAGTATGATCCAATCTCATACTGAATGTATATTCGACGCCATCTTGTCTGCCCACTGTGTCTCTGGAAGCTTCTGCCACGATGCGCGGCGGCCATTTTACAGGCTTCTGTGTCCTTTATTATCAGGACAGCATTTACATAAGAAACATAAGAACATAAGAAATAGGAGCAGGAGTAGGCCAATCGGCCCCTCGAGCCTGCTCCGCCATTCAATAAGATCATGGCTGATCTGATCCTAACCGCCAATCTACTATCTATCACAGAACCATCTCCTGCATCTAACAGAATTGCACACAGTAAATAGGAGCAGAATCAGGCTACACAGTCCCTGGGCCCGCTCCACTACCCACAGGGCCATGACCGATCCGAACCTAGACTCATGTCCAAATTCCTGCCCGCTCCCCGTAACCCTTAATGCCCTTTACTTCTAGGAAACTGTCTATTTCTGTTTTAAATTTAATTAATGTTGTAGCTTCTACAGCTTTTTGTGGCAGCATATTCCATGGACCTACCACCCTCTGAGTGAAGTAGTTCCTCCTCATCTCAGTTTTGAAAGAGCAGCCCCTTATTCTAAGACTATGTCCCCTAGTTCTCGTCTCACCCGTCATCGGGAACATCCTCCCCGCATCCACCCGATCCAACCCCTTCACAATCTTATATGTTTCAATAAGATCGCCTCTCATTCTTCTGAACTCCAATGAGTAGAGTCCCAATCTACCCAACCTCTCCTCATATGACCACCCCCTCATCCCCGGGATTAACCGAGTGAACCTTTTTTGCACTGCCTCGAGAGCAAGGATGTCTTTCCTTAAGTAAGGACACCAAAACTGTATGCAGTATTCCAGGTGCGGTCTCACCAATACCTTGTACAACTGAAGCAATACCTCCCTATTTTTATATTCTATCCCCCTAGCAATGAAAGCCAACATTCCATTTGCCTTCTTAATCACTTGCTGCACCTGCATACTAACCTTTTGAGTTTCGTGCACCAGGACCCCCAGATCCCTTTGCACTTCAGTACTCTCCAGTTTCTTGCCATTAAGATAATAAATTGCTCTAGGATTTTTCCTGCCAAAGTGCATCACCTCACACTTTCCAGTGTTGTATTCCATCTGCCAAATCTCTGCCCACTTACTTAGCCTGTCTATGTCCCCTTGCAGGTTTTTTATGTCCTCCTCACTCACTACTTTCCCTCCCATCTTTGTATCATCTGCAAATTTTGATATGTTATACTTGGTCCCTTCCTCCAAATCGTTAATATAGATTGTGAAGAGTTGGGGACCCAGCACTGACCCCTGTGGAACACCACTAGTTACTGATTGCCAGTCTGAGAATGAACCATTTATCCCAACTCTTTGGTTTCTGTTAGATAGCCAATCCTCTATCCATGCCAGAATATTACCCCCAATCCCGTGATTTTTTACCTTAAGCAATAATCTTTTGTGTGGCACCTTGTCAAATGCCTTTTGGAAGTCTAAATACACTACGTCCACTGGTTCCCCTTTATCCACTCTATATGTTACTTCCTCAAAGAACTCCAGCAAATTTGTCAAACATGACTTCCCCTTCGTAAAACCATGCTGACTTTGTCCTATTAAATTATGATTATCCAAATGTCCTGTTACTGTTTCCTTAATAATGGACTCCAAAATTTTACCTACCACAGATGTTAGGCTAACCGGTCTATAGTTACCAGCCTTCTGTCTACTGCCCTTTTTAAATAAGGGTGTTACATTAGCAGTTTTCCAGTCTGCCGGGACCTTAGCGGAATCCAGGGAGTTTTGAAAAATTATTACCAATGCATCTACAATCCCTACCGCCACTTCCTTCAAGACTCTAGGATGTAAGCCATCAGGTCCAGGTGATTTATCCGCCTTGAGTCCCATTATTTTACCGAGTACCACTTCCTTAGTGATTTTGATCGTGTTTAGCTCCTCTCCCCCTATAGCCCCCTGTTTGTCCAGTGTTGGGATATTCTTAGTGTCCTCTACTGTAAAGACTGATACAAAATATTCATTCAGTGTTTTTGCCATCTCCATATTTCCCACCATTAATTTCCCGGTCTCATCCTCTAAGGGACCAACATTTACTTTAGCCACCCTTTTTCTTTTTATATAACTATAAAAACTCTTACTATCTGTTTTTATATTTTTTGCTAATTTACTTTCATAATCTATCTTCCCTTTCTTAATCAATCTTTTTGTTATTTTTTGCTGCCTTTTAAAGTTTTCCCAATCCTCTGTCCTCCCACTAGATTTCGCTACCTTATATGCCCTTGTTTTTAGTCGAATACTATCCTTAATTTCTTTACTTAGCCACGGATGACTGTCCTTTCTTTTACACCCTTTTCTTTTCAGTGGAATATATTTTTTTTGGAAGTTGTAAAATAACTCCTTGAATGTACACCACTGATCATGTGTCGTCTTACCCTTTAATCTATTTTCCCAATCCACTCTACTCAATTCCGCTCGCATACCTTCATAGTCTCCTTTATTCAAGCTTAGCACGCTTGTTTGAGATCCAACCTTCTCACCCTCTAATTGAATATGGAATTCAACCATGTTATGGTCACTCATTCCAAGGGGATCCTTTACTAGGACATTTTTAATTAATCCTGTCTCGTTACACAGGACCAGATCTAAGGTTGCTTGCCCCCTGGTCGGTTCAGTTACATACTGCTCAAGAAACCCATCCCTAATACACTCAATGAACTCATCCTCAAGGCAGCCCTGCCCCATTTGATTTGTCCAATTAATATGATAGTTAAAATCCCCCATAATTATAGATGTTCCCTTATTACATGCCTCAACTATTTCCTGATTGATACTCCGTCCAATAGAGTTGCAACTGTTCGGAGGCCTATAGACTACGCCCACTAATGTTTTTTTCCCCTTATTATTCCTTATCTCCACCCAAACTGTTTCATTATCATGATTTTTTGACCCAATATCATTATTCTGTATTACAGTGATTCCTTCCTTTATTAACATAGCCACCCCACCTCCCCTTCCTTCCTGCCTGTCCTTCCTGATCGTTAAATAACCTGGTATGTTTAATTCCCAGGCATTGTCACCCTGCAGCCATGTTTCTGTAATGGCCACAATATCATAACCATATGTAGTTATTTGTGCCATTAACTCGTCTATTTTGTTACGAATGCTACGTGCATTCAGATAGAGAACTTTCAAATATGCTTTGTGGCACTTAGTTCCTGCTTTTTCACTTTTTACCAGTTTACCTTTTACTCCACACACTCTGTCCCTTCCTGCCACGCTCTGATTTGTGATTCCCCTACTGCTACCTATGTCTATGACCCTCTCTGTTGTCATTTTTATTTTTTGCTCTCTTGAAACCTCCCCCCCACTAATTAGTTTAAAGCCCTCTCCACAGCCCTAGTTATTCGATTCGCCAGGACACTAGTCCCAGCACTGGCCAAGTGAAGTCCGTCCCAACGGAACAGCTCTCTCCTGCCCCAGTACTGGTGCCAGTGTCCCAAGAAGCAAAACCCATTTTTCCCACACCAGTCTTTGAGCCACGCATTCAACTCCCTGATTTTATTTACCCTAGCCAAATTTGCTCGTGGCTCAGGTAGTAATCCAGAGATTATTACCCTCGAGGTTCTGCTTTTTAATTTGGCCCCTAGCTGCTCAAACTCCCTCAGCAGAACCTCTTTCCTTGTCCTATCTATGTCATTGGTACCAACATGGACCACGACAACTGGATCCTCCCCCTCCCACTCCAAGTTTCTCTCCAGCCCAGAGGAGATGTCCTTAACCCTGGCACCGGGCAGGCAACACAGCCTTCGTTTAATAAAAATGATCAATTGAATCTGCTTCTCTCATGTTGTTTTGAATCGCGATAATTGCAAAACTCTACAGAAGGGGCAGAACGGAGGGAACGCCGCACTGTCGGAGGGGCAGTAGAGAGGGAGGGCTACACTGTCCCAGGGTAAGTCCTGTAGAATTCGCAATATATCGCGATTTTATTAATAAGGAGAAAACACAAAGTTTCGTTCAAACAGCTTTTATTTCAGCAGAATGCTGCCAGGTTGTTCAAAGTGGACACAAGCAGCCTGTAAAATGGCCGCCGCACCTCGTGACAGAACATTCTAGACTTTTCAACAGGCAGACAAGATGGCGTTCCAATAAACATTTGTGCAAGATCGATTAAGATTCAGCGCAGTGAAGATAATACACGAGACATTATGGGTTTGCAGTATACACATAAATACTGAAATCGGTCTCCCAGGTACGAATGAAAGCTATTGTACCGAGTAATCAAGGGCCCATCCAAAAGACATTAATATGTAAAATCCCAACGACTCTACGATGAGAGAGCCGTTAGCAGGTAGTTATACAAAACACTTGGAAGCCCCAAAACCCCTCCAGGGAGAACACCGACCGATTTAACAATGGGAGAAATATTAACAGGTACTCAGACATTTACGAGTAGCCCCGAAACCCATTAAGAACAGAGATCACCCATACAAGACATTTGAGCGCCAGACCCTAACAAAAGAAAGGACATTAAGGTTGGGCGGGAAACGGAAGATTTTGTACTATAATTACAAGCTCCAAACCGTCCATCTCTCTTCTTATCCTCGTGGCTGCTCCTGTGCTCTTATGCTCTTATCCGATCGATTCGTAACCTCGTGGCTGCTCCTGTGTACTCGTAGTCGGGCTCCTGCTTGCCTGGTGCCTCTTTGAAAAAGACTGTCGAACTTTCTGATCCGTTCGGATCTACCTCGTGTCGCGTAACGAAGACCTATGTTGGTAACTGGCAGCGGAACCAAAGGCCCGAGATGAGATGAGATGAGATGAGATGAGATGAGAAGAGAGGAAGACCATACTCATCGCCACGGTCAGTAAATCCCGACCGCGCCTGTAGGTCGAATAGCCAAGTTTTCCTTGCCAGGGAGACTTCTTCGAACTTGCAAGAACGGTTCATCATCGATGATATTGACTAATCTGTGAACTGTGCTCGGAAAAGTACCTGTTAAACCAACCAACACAGGTCTTCATCACAGCAGACGGTCCAGCCTGCTAGCCGGAGCAGAAGCAAGTAAACAAGTGGGACCAGGAGATCTCCTGACCGACACGTGGGTGCTGCGGTGAAAAACATCCGATCAGCTATTCGGAATTTCCCCGAGTTATCACGAGTGGTGAGCATGAGTCTCGAAATCCTACGAATCTAGTTAGGATAGATATTGATAGGGGAGGGTTTAAGTATTAAGGATACTTGTAATGTGTGCCCCTATTTACGGTGTGTCGTTCGTTCCTCGTTTCCCTAGGATCAGCTATATAACTGCTTGTAAGATTGTACTGTCATTAATCTGTGCTTATGACATGTATTTCATAATCTTAAATATCATGCAATAAAGATTTTCCATTTCGTACCATTCAACCGAGTCTACATGAGTTTCATCTCCATTACTGCTCTCGCATCTAAGTCCAGTGTCTAGAACCGTAAGGGCGAGTGATTCGAACCACTCACAGGTGTGTCTAGTGCTCCCAGACTGGCTGGAGACCAGAACAGGCAACAAGGCCTAGACCCGCACTGACATACAGGCTGCACAGAGCCGCGTGAATCTCACAGGCTGCGAGACACGCAGGGTCAGAATCCCTTACAGTCCTGAGGGAGAGCCACACTGTCGGAGGGGCAGTACTGAGGGAGCGCCGCACTGTCGGAGGGGCAGTACTGAGGGTGCGCTGCATTGTCGGGTTGGGCAGTACTGAGGGAGTGAGGCATTGTCGGAGAGGCAGTACTGAGGGAGCGCAGCACTGTCAGAGAGGCAGTTCTGTGGGAGCATTGCACTGTCAGAGGGTCAGTACTGAGGGAGCGCTTCACAATCGGAGGGGCAGTACTGAGAAAGCGTTGCACTGTCGGAGGTCAGTACTGAGGGAGCGCTGCACTGTCGGATGGGCAGTAGAGAGGGAGAGCTGCACTGTCCCAGGGGCAGTCCTGAGAGAGAGCCGCGATGTCGTAGGGGCAGTACCGAGGGAGCGCCGCACTGTCGTAGGGGCAGTACTGAGGGAGCGCTGCACTGTCGGAGAGGCAGAACTGAGGGAGCGCCGCAATGTTGGAGGGGCAGTACTGAGCGAGTGCCACACTGTCGGAGAGTCAATATTGAGGGAACGATGCACTGTCGGAGGGGCAGTACTGAGGGAACTCTGAATTGTCGGAGGGGCAGTACTGAGGGAGCTGTCTCTCTCTCTCTCTCTCTCTGTCTCTCTCTATATATATCTCTCTTTCTCTTCTGTCTCTCTCAGGCTGTCTTTCTCTCTTTCTCTCTTTCTATCTCTCCCTCTTTCCCTCTTTCTCTCTCTCTCTTTCTCTGTCTCTGTCTCTCTCTCTCTCTCTTTCTATCTCTCTCTGTGTCTCTCTCTCTTTCTGTCTCTCTCTCTCTCTGTCTTCTCTCTCTGTCTCTCTCTTACTCTATCTCTCTATGTGTCTCTCTCTCTCTTTCTCTGTTTCTCTCTCTTTCTCTATCTCCCGGTCTCTGTCTCTCTCTCTCTCTCTGTCTTTCTCTTTCTCGCTCTCTCTGTCTCTCTTCAGAGTGCAGCTTGGAAACGAGTGTAAACATGTGTGTTTGATGAGTAAGGGAGTGAATCTTAAGGGTTCATTTTTTTAAATAAAATTTAGTCTTGTATGCTTGGAATTAGCATTTCACTTAAATTTACTGTTTTTAAGATTTAAGTTTCTTCCAGGGTTGGAGAGGGCAAAGCAAGCTCTGTGCTGGAGAGCGAGACCGGCCAATTAATGAATTAACAGGTCTGACTGGCCTGAATGTGCAACTGCCTCAGTGACATCAGTCAGTGTACAGATATCTCCCTGAGAGAGGGGACTGAGAGACACCAGTCAGTGTACAGATGTCTCCCTGAGGGAGAGGGGACTGAGAGACACCAGTCAGTGTACAGATATCTCCCTGAGAGGGAGGGACTGAGAGACACCAGTCAGTGTACAGATATCTCCCTGAGAGAGGGGACTGAGAGACACCAGTCAGTGTACAGATGTCTCCCTGAGGGAGAGGGGACTGAGAGACACCAGTCAGTGTACAGATATCTCCCTGAGAGGGAGGGACTGAGAGACACCAGTCAGTGTACAGATATCTCCCTGAGAGAGAGGACTGAGAGACATCAGTCAGTGTACAGATATCTCCCTGAGAGAGAGGGACTGAGAGACACCAGTCATTGTGCAGATATCTCCCTGAGGGAGAGGGACTGAGAGACACCAGTCAGTGTACAGATATCTCCCTGAGAGACAGGGACTGAGAGACACCAGTCAGTGTACAGATATCTCCCTGAGAAAGAGGGACTGAGAGACACCAGTCATTGTAAAGATATCTCCCTGAGAGAGAGGGACTGAGAGACACCAGTCATTGTACAGATATCTCCCTGAGGGAGAGGGGAATGAGAGACACCAGTCAGGGTACAGATATCTCCCTGAGGGAGAGGGGACTGAGAGACACCAGTCAGTGTACAGATATCTCCCTGAGGGAGAGGGGACTGAGAGACACCAGTCAGTGTACAGATATCTCCCTGAGGGAGAGGGGACTGAGAGACACCAGTCAGTGTACAGATATCTCCCTGAGGGAGAGGGGACTGAGAGACACCAGTCAGTGTACAGATATCTCCCTGAGAGAGAGAGACTGAGAGACACCAGTCAGTGTACAGATATCTCCCTGAGGGAGAGGGGACTGAGAGACACAAGTCAGTGTACAGATATCTCCCTGACGCAGAGGGGACTGAGAGACACCAGTCAGTGTACAGGTATCTCCCTCAGGTAGAGGGGACTGAGAGACACCAGTCAGTGTACAGATATCTCCCTGAGGGAGAGGGACTGCGAGACACCAGTCAGTGTACAGATATCTCCCTAAGGGAGAGGGACTGAGAGACACCAGTCAGTGTACAGATATCTCCCTGAGACAGAGGGACTGTGAGTCACCGGTCAGTGTACAGATATCTCCCTGAGAGAGAGGGGACTGAGAGACATCAGTCAGTGTACAGATATCACCCTGAGGGAGAGGGGACTGAGAGACACCAGTCAGTGTACAGATATCTCCGTGAGGGAGAGGGACTGAGAGACACCAGTCAGTGTACAGATATCACCCTGAGGGAGAGGGGACTGAGAGACACCAGTCAGTCTACAGATATCTCTCTGAGGGAGAGGGTCTGAGAGACACCAGTCAGTGTACAGATATCTCCCTGAGAGAGAGGGGACCGAGAAACACCAGTCAGTGTACAGATATATCCCTGAGAGAGAGGGGACTGAGAGACACCAGTCAGTGTACAGGTATCTCCCTCAGGTAGAGGGGACTGAGAGACACCAGTCAGTGTACAGATATCTCCCTGAGGGAGAGGGACTGAGAGACACCAGTCAGTGTACAGATATCTCTCAGAGGGAGACGGACTGAGAGACAGCAGTCAATGTACAGATATCTCCCTGAGAGAGAGGGACTGAGAGTCACCGGTCAGTGTAAAGATATCTCCGTGAGGGAGAGGGACTGAGAGACACCAGTCAGTGTACAGATATCTCCCTGAGAGAGAGGGACTGAGAGACACCAGTCAGTGTACAGATATCTCCCTGAAGGTGAGGGGACTGAGAGACACCAGTCAGTGTACAGATATCTCCCTGAGAGAGAGGGACTGAGAGACACCAGTCAGTGTACAGATGTCTCCCTGAGAGAGAGGGAGTGAGAGACACCAGTCAGTGTACAGATATCTCCCTGAGGGAGAGGGGACTGAGAGACACCAGTCAGTGTACAGATATATCCCTGAGAGAGAGGGGACTGAGAGACACCAGTCAGTGTACAGATATCACCCTGAGGGAGAGGGGACTGAGAGACACCAGTCAGTGTACAGATATCTCCCTGAAGGTGAGGGGACTGCGAGACACCAGTCAGTGTACAGATATCTCCCTGAGGGAGAGGGACTGAGAGACACCAGTCAGTGTACAGATATCTCCCTGAGAGAGAGGGGACTGAGAGACACCAGTCAGTGTACAGATATCTCCCTGAGAGAGAGGGACTGAGAGACACCAGTCAGTGTACAGATATCACCCTGAGGGAGAGGGGACTGAGAGACACCAGTCAGTCTACAGATATCTCTCTGAGGGAGAGGGTCTGAGAGACACCAGTCAGTGTACAGATATCTCCCTGAGAGAGAGGGGACCGAGAAACACCAGTCAGTGTACAGATATATCCCTGAGAGAGAGGGGACTGAGAGACACCAGTCAGTGTACAGGTATCTCCCTCAGGTAGAGGGGACTGAGAGACACCAGTCAGTGTACAGATATCTCCCTGAGGGAGAGGGACTGAGAGACACCAGTCAGTGTACAGATATCTCTCAGAGGGAGACGGACTGAGAGACAGCAGTCAATGTACAGATATCTCCCTGAGAGAGAGGGACTGAGAGTCACCGGTCAGTGTAAAGATATCTCCGTGAGGGAGAGGGACTGAGAGACACCAGTCAGTGTACAGATATCTCCCTGAGAGAGAGGGACTGAGAGACACCAGTCAGTGTACAGATATCTCCCTGAAGGTGAGGGGACTGAGAGACACCAGTCAGTGTACAGATATCTCCCTGAGAGAGAGGGACTGAGAGACACCAGTCAGTGTACAGATGTCTCCCTGAGAGAGAGGGAGTGAGAGACACCAGTCAGTGTACAGATATCTCCCTGAGGGAGAGGGGACTGAGAGACACCAGTCAGTGTACAGATATATCCCTGAGAGAGAGGGGACTGAGAGACACCAGTCAGTGTACAGATATCACCCTGAGGGAGAGGGGACTGAGAGACACCAGTCAGTGTACAGATATCTCCCTGAAGGTGAGGGGACTGCGAGACACCAGTCAGTGTACAGATATCTCCCTGAGGGAGAGGGACTGAGAGACACCAGTCAGTGTACAGATATCTCCCTGAGAGAGAGGGGACTGAGAGACACCAGTCAGTGTACAGATATCTCCCTGAGAGAGAGGGACTGAGAGACACCAGTCAGTGTACAGATATCTCCCTGAGGGAGAGGGGACTGAGAGACACCAGTCAGTGTATACATATCACCCTGAGGGAGAGGAGACTGAGAGACACCAGTCAGTGTACAGATATCTCCGTGAGGGAGAGGGACTGAGAGACACCAGTCAGTGTACAGATATCACCCTGAGGGAGAGGGGACTGAGAGAAACCAGTCAGTGTACAGGTATCTCCCAGAGGGAGAGGGACTGAGAGACACCAGTCAGTGTACAGATATCTCGCTGAGAGAGAGAGACTGAGAGTCACCGGTCAGTGTACAGATATCTCCGTGAGGGAGAGGGACTGAGAGACACCAGTCAGTGTACAGATATCTCCCTGAGAGAGAGGGTCTGATAGACACCAGTCAGTGTACAGATATCTCCCTGAGGGAGAGGGGAATGAGAGACACCAGTCAGGGTACAGATATCTCCCTGAGGGAGAGGGGACTGAGAGACACCAGTCAGTGTACAGATATCTCCCTGAGGGAGAGCGGACTGAGAGACACCAGTCAGTGTACAGATATCTCCCTGAGGGAGAGGGGACTGAGAGACACCAGTCAGTGTACAGATATCTCCCTGAGGGAGAGGGGACTGAGAGACACCAGTCAGTATACAGATATCTCCCTGAGAGAGAGAGACTGAGAGACACCAGTCAGTGTACAGATATCTCCCTGAGAGAGAGAGACTGAGAGAAACCAGTCAGTGTACAGATATCTCCCTGAGGGAGAGGGGACTGAGAGACACCAGTCAGTGTACAGATATCTCCCTGAGAGAGAGGGGACAGCGAGACACCAGTCAGTGTACAGATTTCTCCCTGAGGGAGATGGACTGAGAGACACCAGTCAGTGTACAGATATCACCCTGAGAGAGAGGGACTGTGAGTCACCGGTCAGTGTACAGATATCTCCCTGAGAGAGAGGGGACTGAGAGACACCAGTCAGTGTACAGGTATCTCCCTCAGGTAGAGGGGACTGAGAGACACCAGTCAGTGTACTGATATCTCCCTGAGGGAGAGGGACTGAGAGACACCAGTCAGTGTACAGATATCTCCCAGAGGGAGAGGGACTGAGAGACACCAGTCAGTGTACAGATATCTCCCTGAAGGTGAGGGGACTGAGAGACACCAGTCAGTGTACAGATATCTCCCTGAGAGAGAGGGACTGAGAGACACCAGTCAGTGTACAGATATCTCCCTGGGGAGAGGGGACTGAGAGACACCCGTCAGTGTACAGATGTCTCCCTGAGAGAGAGGGAGTGAGAGACACCAGTCAGTGTACAGATATCTCGCTGAGGGAGAGGGGACTGAGAGACACCAGTCAGTGTACAGATATATCCCTGAGAGAGAGGGGACTGAGAGACACCAGTCAGTGTACAGATATCACCCTGAGGGAGAGGGGACTGAGAGACACCAGTCAGTGTACAGGTATCTCCCTGAGAGAGAGGGGACTGAGAGACACCAGTCAGTGTACAGATATCACCCTGAGGGAGAGGGGACTGAGAGACACCACTCAGTGTACAGATATCTCCGTGAGGGAGAGGGACTGAGAGACACCAGTCAGTGTACAGATATCACCCTGAGGGAGAGGGGACTGAGAGACAACAGTCAGTGTACAGATATCTCCCTGAGGGAGAGGGGACTGAGAGACACCAGTCAGTGTACAGATATCTCCCTGAGGGAGAGGGGACTGAGAGACACCAGTCAGTGTACAGATATCTCCCTGAGGGAGAGGGGACTGAGAGACACCAGTCAGTGTACAGATATCTCCCTGAGAGAGAGAGAATGAGAGACACCAGTCAGTGTACAGATATCTCCCTGAGGGAGAGGGGACTGAGAGACACCAGTCAGTGTACAGATATCTCCCTGACGGAGAGGGGACTGAGAGACACCAGTCAGTGTACAGATATCACCCTGAGGGAGAGGGGACTGAGAGACACCAGTCAGTGTACAGGTATCTCCCTCAGGTAGAGGGGACTGAGAGACACCAGTCAGTGTACAGATATCTCCCTGAGGGAGAGGGACTGCGAGACACCAGTCAGTGTACAGATATCTCCCTGAGGGAGAGGGACTGAGAGACACCAGTCAGTGTACAGATATCTCCCTGAGACAGAGGGACTGTGAGTCACCGGTCAGTGTACAGATATCTCCCTGAGAGAGAGGGGACTGAGAGACACCAGTCAGTGCACAGATATCACCCTGAGGGAGAGGGGACTGAGAGACACCAGTCAGTGTACAGATATCTCCGTGAGGGAGAGGGACTGAGAGACACCAGTCAGTCTACAGATATCTCTCTGAGGGAGAGGGTCTGAGAGACACCAGTCAGTGTACAGATATCTCCCTGAGAGAGAGGGGACCGAGAAACACCAGTCAGTGTACAGATATATCCCTGAGAGAGAGGGGACTGAGAGACACCAGTCAGTGTACAGGTATCTCCCTCAGGTAGAGGGGACTGAGAGACACCAGTCAGTGTACAGATATATCCCAGAGGGAGACGGACTGAGAGACAGCAGTCAGTGTACAGATATCTCCCTGAGAGAGAGGGACTGAGAGTCACCGGTCAGTGTAAAGATATCTCCGTGAGGGAGAGGGACTGAGAGACACCAATCAGTGTACAGATATCTTCATGAGAGAGAGGGACTGAGAGACACCAGTCAGTGTACAGATATCTCCCTGAAGGTGAGGGGACTGAGAGACACCAGTCAGTGTACAGATATCTCCCTGAGAGAGAGGGACTGAGAGACACCAGTCAGTGTACAGATGTCTCCCTGAGAGAGAGGGAGTGAGAGACACCAGTCAGTGTACAGATATCTCCCTGAGGGAGAGGGGACTGAGAGACACCAGTCAGTGTACAGATATATCCCTGAGAGAGAGGGGACTGAGAGACACCAGTCAGTGTACAGATATCACCCTGAGGGAGAGGGGACTGAGAGACACCAGTCAGTGTACAGATATCTCCCTGAAGGTGAGGGGACTGCGAGACACCAGTTAGTGTGCAGATATCTCCCTGAGGGAGAGGGACTGAGAGACACCAGTCAGTGTACAGATATCTCCCTGAGAGAGAGGGACTGTGAGTCACTGGTCAGTGTACAGATATCTCCCTGAGAGAGAGGGGACTGAGAGACACCAGTCAGTGTACACATATCACCCTGAGGGAGAGGGGACTGAGAGACACCAGTCAGTGTACAGATATCTCCGTGAGGGAGAGGGACTGAGAGACACCAGTCAGTGTACAGATATCTCCCTGAGGGAGAGGGGACTGAGAGACACCAGTCAGTGTACAGATATCTCCCTGAGGGAGAGGGGACTGAGAGACACCAGTCAGTGTACAGATATCTCCCTGAGGGAGAGGGGACTGAGAGACACCAGTCAGTGTACAGATATATCCCTGAGAGAGAGGGGACTGAGAGACACCAGTCAGTGGACAGATATCACCCTGAGGGAGAGGGGACTGAGAGACACCAGTCAGTGTACAGGTATCTCCCTGAGAGAGAGGGGACTGAGAGACACCAGTCAGTGTACAGATATCACCCTGAGGGAGAGGGGACTGAGAGACACCAGTCAGTGTACAGATATCTCCCTGAGGGAGAGGGGACTGAGAGACACCAGTCAGTGTACAGATATCTCCCTGAGGGAGAGGGGACTGAGAGACACCAGTCAGTGTACAGATATCTCCCTGAGAGAGAGAGAATGAGAGACACCAGTCAGTGTACAGATATCTCCCTGAGGGAGAGGGGACTGAGAGACACCAGTCAGTGTACAGATATCTCCCTGACGGAGAGGGGACTGAGAGACACCAGTCAGTGTACAGATATCACCCTGAGGGAGAGGGGACTGAGAGACACCAGTCAGTGTACAGGTATCTCCCTCAGGTAGAGGGGACTGAGAGACACCAGTCAGTGTACAGATATCTCCCTGAGGGAGAGGGACTGCGAGACACCAGTCAGTGTACAGATATCTCCCTGAGGGAGAGGGACTGAGAGACACCAGTCAGTGTACAGATATCTCCCTGAGACAGAGGGACTGTGAGTCACCGGTCAGTGTACAGATATCTCCCTGAGAGAGAGGGGACTGAGAGACACCAGTCAGTGCACAGATATCACCCTGAGGGAGAGGGGACTGAGAGACACCAGTCAGTGTACAGATATCTCCGTGAGGGAGAGGGACTGAGAGACACCAGTCAGTGTACAGATATCACCCTGAGGGAGAGGGGACTGAGAGACACCAGTCAGTCTACAGATATCTCTCTGAGGGAGAGGGTCTGAGAGACACCAGTCAGTGTACAGATATCTCCCTGAGAGAGAGGGGACCGAGAAACACCAGTCAGTGTACAGATATATCCCTGAGAGAGAGGGGACTGAGAGACACCAGTCAGTGTACAGGTATCTCCCTCAGGTAGAGGGGACTGAGAGACACCAGTCAGTGTACAGATATATCCCAGAGGGAGACGGACTGAGAGACAGCAGTCAGTGTACAGATATCTCCCTGAGAGAGAGGGACTGAGAGTCACCGGTCAGTGTAAAGATATCTCCGTGAGGGAGAGGGACTGAGAGACACCAATCAGTGTACAGATATCTTCATGAGAGAGAGGGACTGAGAGACACCAGTCAGTGTACAGATATCTCCCTGAAGGTGAGGGGACTGAGAGACACCAGTCAGTTTACAGATATCTCCCTGAGAGAGAGGGACTGAGAGACACCAGTCAGTGTACAGATGTCTCCCTGAGAGAGAGGGAGTGAGAGACACCAGTCAGTGTACAGATATCTCCCTGAGGGAGAGGGGACTGAGAGACACCAGTCAGTGTACAGATATATCCCTGAGAGAGAGGGGACTGAGAGACACCAGTCAGTGTACAGATATCACCCTGAGGGAGAGGGGACTGAGAGACACCAGTCAGTGTACAGATATCTCCCTGAAGGTGAGGGGACTGCGAGACACCAGTTAGTGTGCAGATATCTCCCTGAGGGAGAGGGACTGAGAGACACCAGTCAGTGTACAGATATCTCCCTGAGAGAGAGGGACTGTGAGTCACTGGTCAGTGTACAGATATCTCCCTGAGAGAGAGGGGACTGAGAGACACCAGTCAGTGTACACATATCACCCTGAGGGAGAGGGGACTGAGAGACACCAGTCAGTGTACAGATATCTCCGTGAGGGAGAGGGACTGAGAGACACCAGTCAGTGTACAGATATCTCCCTGAGGGAGAGGGGACTGAGAGACACCAGTCAGTGTACAGATATCTCCCTGAGGGAGAGGGGACTGAGAGACACCAGTCAGTGTACAGATATCTCCCTGAGGGAGAGGGGACTGAGAGACACCAGTCAGTGTACAGATATATCCCTGAGAGAGAGGGGACTGAGAGACACAAGTCAGTGGACAGATATCACCCTGAGGGAGAGGGGACTGAGAGACACCAGTCAGTGTACAGGTATCTCCCTGAGAGAGGGGGGACTGAGAGACACCAGTCAGTGTACAGATATCACCCTGAGGGAGAGGGGACTGAGAGACACCAGTCAGTGTACACATATCACCCTGAGGGAGAGGGGACGGAGAGACACCAGTCAGTGTACAGATATCTCCGTGAGGGAGAGGGACTGAGAGACACCAGTCAGTGTACAGATATCTCCCTGAAGGAGAGGGGACTGAGAGACACCAGTCAGTGTACAGATATATCCCTGAGAGAGAGGGGACTGAGAGACACCAGTCAGTGTACAGATATCACCCTGAGGGAGAGGGGACTGAGAGACACCAGTCAGTGTACAGGTATCTCCCTGAGAGAGAGGGGACTGAGAGACACCAGTCAGTGTACAGATATCACCCTGAGGGAGAGGGGACTGAGAGACACCAGTCAGTGTACAGATATCTCCGTGAGGGAGAGGGACTGAGAGACACCAGTCAGTGTACAGATATCACCCTGAGGGAGAGGGGACTGAGAGACACCAGTCAGTGTACAGATATCTCCCTGAGGGAGAGGGGACTGAGAGACACCAGTCAGTGTACAGATATCTCACTGAGGGAGAGGTGACTGAGAGACACCAGTCAGTGTACAGATATCTCCCTGAGGGAGCGGGGACTGAGAGACACCAGTCAGTGTACAGATATCTCCCTGAGAGAGAGAGAATGAGAGACACCAGTCAGTGTACAGATATCTCCCTGAGGGAGAGGGGACTGAGAGACACCAGTCAGTGTACAGATATCTCCCTGACGGAGAGGGGACTGAGAGACACCAGTCAGTGTACAGATATCACCATGAGGGAGAGGGGACTGAGAGACACCAGTCAGTGTACAGGTATCTCCCTCAGGTAGAGGGGACTGAGAGACAGACACCAGTCAGTGTACAGATATCTCCCTGAGGGAGAGGGACTGCGAGACACCAGTCAGTGTACAGATATCTCCCTGAGGGAGAGGGACTGAGAGACACCAGTCAGTGTACAGATATCTCCCTGAGACAGAGGGACTGTGAGTCACCGGTCAGTGTACAGATATCTCCCTGAGAGAGAGGGGACTGAGAGACACCAGTCAGTGTACAGATATCACCCTGAGGGAGAGGGGTCTGAGAGACACCAGTCAGTGTACAGATATCTCCGTGAGGGAGAGGGACTGAGAGACACCAGTCAGTCTACAGATATCTCTCTGAGGGAGAGGGTCTGAGAGACACCAGTCAGTGTACAGATATCTCCCTGAGAGAGAGGGGACCGAGAAACACCAGTCAGTGTACAGATATATCCCTGAGAGAGAGGGGACTGAGAGACACCAGTCAGTGTACAGGTATCTCCCTCAGGTAGAGGGGACTGAGAGACACCAGTCAGTGTACAGATATCTCCCTGAGGGAGAGGGACTGAGAGACACCAGTCAGTGTACAGATATATCCCAGAGGGAGACGGACTGAGAGACAGCAGTCAGTGTACAGATATCTCCCTGAGAGAGAGGGACTGAGAGTCACCGGTCAGTGTAAAGATATCTCCGTGAGGGAGAGGGACTGAGAGACACCAGTCAGTGTACAGATATCTCCCTGAGAGAGAGGGACTGAGAGACACCAGTCAGTGTACAGATATCTCCCTGAGGGAGAGGGGACGGAGAGACACCAGTCAGTGTACAGATATCTCCGTGAGGGAGAGGGACTGAGAGACACCAGTCAGTGTACAGATATCTCCCTGAGGGAGAGGGGACTGAGAAACACCAGTCAGTGTACAGATATATCCCTGAGAGAGAGGGGACTGAGAGACACCAGTCAGTGTACAGGTATCTCCCTCAGGTAGAGGGGACTGAGAGACACCAGTCAGTGTACAGATATCACCCTGAGGGAGAGGGGACTGAGAGACACCAGTCAGTGTACACATATCACCCTGAGGGAGAGGGGACGGAGAGACACCAGTCAGTGTACAGATATCTCCGCGAGGGAGAGGGACTGAGAGACACCAGTCAGTGTACAGATATCTCCCTGAGGGAGAGGGGACTGAGAGACACCAGTCAGTGTACAGATATATCCCTGAGAGAGAGGGGACTGAGAGACACCAGTCAGTGTACAGATATCACCCTGAGGGAGAGGGGACTGAGAGACACCAGTCAGTGTACAGGTATCTCCCTGAGAGAGAGGGGACTGAGAGACACCAGTCAGTGTACAGATATCACCCTGAGGGAGAGGGGACTGAGAGACACCAGTCAGTGTACAGATATCTCCGTGAGAGAGAGGGACTGAGAGACACCAGTCAGTGTACAGATATCACCCTGAGGGAGAGGGGACTGAGAGACACCAGTCAGTGTACAGATATCTCCCTGAGGGAGAGGGGACTGAGAGACACCAGTCAGTGTACAGATATCTCCCTGAGGGAGAGGGGACTGAGAGACACCAGTCAGTGTACAGATATCTCCCTGAGGGAGAGGGGACTGAGAGACACCAGTCAGTGTACAGGTATCTCCCTCAGGTAGAGGGGACTGAGAGACACCAGTCAGTGTACAGATATCTCCCTGAGGGAGAGGGACTGCGAGACACCAGTCAGTGTACAGATATCTCCCTGAGAGGGAGGGACTGAGAGACACCAGTCAGTGTACAGATATCTCCCTGAGAGAGAGGACTGAGAGACATCAGTCAGTGTACAGATATCTCCCTGAGAGAGAGGGACTGAGAGACACCAGTCATTGTGCAGATATCTCCCTGAGGGAGAGGGACTGAGAGACACCAGTCAGTGTACAGATATCTCCCTGAGAGACAGGGACTGAGAGACACCAGTCAGTGTACAGATATCTCCCTGAGAAAGAGGGACTGAGAGACACCAGTCATTGTAAAGATATCTCCCTGAGAGAGAGGGACTGAGAGACACCAGTCATTGTACAGATATCTCCCTGAGGGAGAGGGGAATGAGAGACACCAGTCAGGGTACAGATATCTCCCTGAGGGAGAGGGGACTGAGAGACACCAGTCAGTGTACAGATATCTCCCTGAGGGAGAGGGGACTGAGAGACACCAGTCAGTGTACAGATATCTCCCTGAGGGAGAGGGGACTGAGAGACACCAGTCAGTGTACAGATATCTCCCTGAGGGAGAGGGGACTGAGAGACACCAGTCAGTGTACAGATATCTCCCTGAGAGAGAGAGACTGAGAGACACCAGTCAGTGTACAGATATCTCCCTGAGGGAGAGGGGACTGAGAGACACAAGTCAGTGTACAGATATCTCCCTGACGCAGAGGGGACTGAGAGACACCAGTCAGTGTACAGGTATCTCCCTCAGGTAGAGGAGACTGAGAGACACCAGTCAGTGTACAGATATCTCCCTGAGGGAGAGGGACTGCGAGACACCAGTCAGTGTACAGATATCTCCCTAAGGGAGAGGGACTGAGAGACACCAGTCAGTGTACAGATATCTCCCTGAGACAGAGGGACTGTGAGTCACCGGTCAGTGTACAGATATCTCCCTGAGAGAGAGGGGACTGAGAGACATCAGTCAGTGTACAGATATCACCCTGAGGGAGAGGGGACTGAGAGACACCAGTCAGTGTACAGATATCTCCGTGAGGGAGAGGGACTGAGAGACACCAGTCAGTGTACAGATATCACCCTGAGGGAGAGGGGACTGAGAGACACCAGTCAGTCTACAGATATCTCTCTGAGGGAGAGGGTCTGAGAGACACCAGTCAGTGTACAGATATCTCCCTGAGAGAGAGGGGACCGAGAAACACCAGTCAGTGTACAGATATATCCCTGAGAGAGAGGGGACTGAGAGACACCAGTCAGTGTACAGGTATCTCCCTCAGGTAGAGGGGACTGAGAGACACCAGTCAGTGTACAGATATCTCCCTGAGGGAGAGGGACTGAGAGACACCAGTCAGTGTACAGATATCTCTCAGAGGGAGACGGACTGAGAGACAGCAGTCAATGTACAGATATCTCCCTGAGAGAGAGGGACTGAGAGTCACCGGTCAGTGTAAAGATATCTCCGTGAGGGAGAGGGACTGAGAGACACCAGTCAGTGTACAGATATCTCCCTGAGAGAGAGGGACTGAGAGACACCAGTCAGTGTACAGATATCTCCCTGAAGGTGAGGGGACTGAGAGACACCAGTCAGTGTACAGATATCTCCCTGAGAGAGAGGGACTGAGAGACACCAGTCAGTGTACAGATGTCTCCCTGAGAGAGAGGGAGTGAGAGACACCAGTCAGTGTACAGATATCTCCCTGAGGGAGAGGGGACTGAGAGACACCAGTCAGTGTACAGATATATCCCTGAGAGAGAGGGGACTGAGAGACACCAGTCAGTGTACAGATATCACCCTGAGGGAGAGGGGACTGAGAGACACCAGTCAGTGTACAGATATCTCCCTGAAGGTGAGGGGACTGCGAGACACCAGTCAGTGTACAGATATCTCCCTGAGGGAGAGGGACTGAGAGACACCAGTCAGTGTACAGATATCTCCCTGAGAGAGAGGGGACTGAGAGACACCAGTCAGTGTACAGATATCTCCCTGAGAGAGAGGGACTGAGAGACACCAGTCAGTGTACAGATATCTCCCTGAGGGAGAGGGGACTGAGAGACACCAGTCAGTGTATACATATCACCCTGAGGGAGAGGAGACTGAGAGACACCAGTCAGTGTACAGATATCTCCGTGAGGGAGAGGGACTGAGAGACACCAGTCAGTGTACAGATATCACCCTGAGGGAGAGGGGACTGAGAGAAACCAGTCAGTGTACAGGTATCTCCCAGAGGGAGAGGGACTGAGAGACACCAGTCAGTGTACAGATATCTCGCTGAGAGAGAGAGACTGAGAGTCACCGGTCAGTGTACAGATATCTCCGTGAGGGAGAGGGACTGAGAGACACCAGTCAGTGTACAGATATCTCCCTGAGAGAGAGGGTCTGATAGACACCAGTCAGTGTACAGATATCTCCCTGAGGGAGAGGGGAATGAGAGACACCAGTCAGGGTACAGATATCTCCCTGAGGGAGAGGGGACTGAGAGACACCAGTCAGTGTACAGATATCTCCCTGAGGGAGAGCGGACTGAGAGACACCAGTCAGTGTACAGATATCTCCCTGAGGGAGAGGGGACTGAGAGACACCAGTCAGTGTACAGATATCTCCCTGAGGGAGAGGGGACTGAGAGACACCAGTCAGTATACAGATATCTCCCTGAGAGAGAGAGACTGAGAGACACCAGTCAGTGTACAGATATCTCCCTGAGAGAGAGAGACTGAGAGAAACCAGTCAGTGTACAGATATCTCCCTGAGGGAGAGGGGACTGAGAGACACCAGTCAGTGTACAGATATCTCCCTGAGAGAGAGGGGACAGCGAGACACCAGTCAGTGTACAGATTTCTCCCTGAGGGAGATGGACTGAGAGACACCAGTCAGTGTACAGATATCACCCTGAGAGAGAGGGACTGTGAGTCACCGGTCAGTGTACAGATATCTCCCTGAGAGAGAGGGGACTGAGAGACACCAGTCAGTGTACAGGTATCTCCCTCAGGTAGAGGGGACTGAGAGACACCAGTCAGTGTACTGATATCTCCCTGAGGGAGAGGGACTGAGAGACACCAGTCAGTGTACAGATATCTCCCAGAGGGAGAGGGACTGAGAGACACCAGTCAGTGTACAGATATCTCCCTGAAGGTGAGGGGACTGAGAGACACCAGTCAGTGTACAGATATCTCCCTGAGAGAGAGGGACTGAGAGACACCAGTCAGTGTACAGATATCTCCCTGGGGGAGAGGGGACTGAGAGACACCCGTCAGTGTACAGATGTCTCCCTGAGAGAGAGGGAGTGAGAGACACCAGTCAGTGTACAGATATCTCGCTGAGGGAGAGGGGACTGAGAGACACCAGTCAGTGTACAGATATATCCCTGAGAGAGAGGGGACTGAGAGACACCAGTCAGTGTACAGATATCACCCTGAGGGAGAGGGGACTGAGAGACACCAGTCAGTGTACAGGTATCTCCCTGAGAGAGAGGGGACTGAGAGACACCAGTCAGTGTACAGATATCACCCTGAGGGAGAGGGGACTGAGAGACACCACTCAGTGTACAGATATCTCCGTGAGGGAGAGGGACTGAGAGACACCAGTCAGTGTACAGATATCACCCTGAGGGAGAGGGGACTGAGAGACAACAGTCAGTGTACAGATATCTCCCTGAGGGAGAGGGGACTGAGAGACACCAGTCAGTGTACAGATATCTCCCTGAGGGAGAGGGGACTGAGAGACACCAGTCAGTGTACAGATATCTCCCTGAGAGAGAGAGAATGAGAGACACCAGTCAGTGTACAGATAACTCGCTGAGGGAGAGGGGACTGAGAGACACCAGTCAGTGTACAGATATCTCCCTGACGGAGAGGGGACTGAGAGACACCAGTCAGTGTACAGATATCACCCTGAGGGAGAGGGGACTGAGAGACACCAGTCAGTGTACAGGTATCTCCCTCAGGTAGAGGGGACTGAGAGACACCAGTCAGTGTACAGATATCTCCCTGAGACAGAGGGACTGTGAGTCACCGGTCAGTGTACAGATATCTCCCTGAGAGAGAGGGGACTGAGAGACACCAGTCAGTGCACAGATATCACCCTGAGGGAGAGGGGACTGAGAGACACCAGTCAGTGTACAGATATCTCCGTGAGGGAGAGGGACTGAGAGACACCAGTCAGTCTACAGATATCTCTCTGAGGGAGAGGGTCTGAGAGACACCAGTCAGTGTACAGATATCTCCCTGAGAGAGAGGGGACCGAGAAACACCAGTCAGTGTACAGATATATCCCTGAGAGAGAGGGGACTGAGAGACACCAGTCAGTGTACAGGTATCTCCCTCAGGTAGAGGGGACTGAGAGACACCAGTCAGTGTACAGATATCTCCCTGAGGGAGAGGGGAATGAGAGACACCAGTCAGGGTACAGATATCTCCCTGAGGGAGAGGGGACTGAGAGACACCAGTCAGTGTACAGATATCTCCCTGAGGGAGAGCGGACTGAGAGACACCAGTCAGTGTACAGATATCTCCCTGAGGGAGAGGGGACTGAGAGACACCAGTCAGTGTACAGATATCTCCCTGAGGGAGAGGGGACTGAGAGACACCAGTCAGTATACAGATATCTCCCTGAGAGAGAGAGACTGAGAGACACCAGTCAGTGTACAGATATCTCCCTGAGAGAGAGAGACTGAGAGAAACCAGTCAGTGTACAGATATCTCCCTGAGGGAGAGGGGACTGAGAGACACCAGTCAGTGTACAGATATCTCCCTGAGAGAGAGGGGACAGCGAGACACCAGTCAGTGTACAGATTTCTCCCTGAGGGAGATGGACTGAGAGACACCAGTCAGTGTACAGATATCACCCTGAGAGAGAGGGACTGTGAGTCACCGGTCAGTGTACAGATATCTCCCTGAGAGAGAGGGGACTGAGAGACACCAGTCAGTGTACAGGTATCTCCCTCAGGTAGAGGGGACTGAGAGACACCAGTCAGTGTACTGATATCTCCCTGAGGGAGAGGGACTGAGAGACACCAGTCAGTGTACAGATATCTCCCAGAGGGAGAGGGACTGAGAGACACCAGTCAGTGTACAGATATCTCCCTGAAGGTGAGGGGACTGAGAGACACCAGTCAGTGTACAGATATCTCCCTGAGAGAGAGGGACTGAGAGACACCAGTCAGTGTACAGATATCTCCCTGGGGGAGAGGGGACTGAGAGACACCCGTCAGTGTACAGATGTCTCCCTGAGAGAGAGGGAGTGAGAGACACCAGTCAGTGTACAGATATCTCGCTGAGGGAGAGGGGACTGAGAGACACCAGTCAGTGTACAGATATATCCCTGAGAGAGAGGGGACTGAGAGACACCAGTCAGTGTACAGATATCACCCTGAGGGAGAGGGGACTGAGAGACACCAGTCAGTGTACAGGTATCTCCCTGAGAGAGAGGGGACTGAGAGACACCAGTCAGTGTACAGATATCACCCTGAGGGAGAGGGGACTGAGAGACACCAATCAGTGTACAGATATCTCCGTGAGGGAGAGGGACTGAGAGACACCAGTCAGTGTACAGATATCAACCTGAGGGAGAGGGGACTGAGAGACAACAGTCAGTGTACAGATATCTCCCTGAGGGAGAGGGGACTGAGAGACACCAGTCAGTGTACAGATATCTCCCTGAGGGAGAGGGGACTGAGAGACACCAGTCAGTGTACAGATATCTCCCTGAGAGAGAGAGAATGAGAGACACCAGTCAGTGTACAGATAACTCGCTGAGGGAGAGGGGACTGAGAGACACCAGTCAGTGTACAGATATCTCCCTGACGGAGAGGGGACTGAGAGACACCAGTCAGTGTACAGATATCACCCTGAGGGAGAGGGGACTGAGAGACACCAGTCAGTGTACAGGTATCTCCCTCAGGTAGAGGGGACTGAGAGACACCAGTCAGTGTACAGATATCTCCCTGAGACAGAGGGACTGTGAGTCACCGGTCAGTGTACAGATATCTCCCTGAGAGAGAGGGGACTGAGAGACACCAGTCAGTGCACAGATATCACCCTGAGGGAGAGGGGACTGAGAGACACCAGTCAGTGTACAGATATCTCCGTGAGGGAGAGGGACTGAGAGACACCAGTCAGTCTACAGATATCTCTCTGAGGGAGAGGGTCTGAGAGACACCAGTCAGTGTACAGATATCTCCCTGAGAGAGAGGGGACCGAGAAACACCAGTCAGTGTACAGATATATCCCTGAGAGAGAGGGGACTGAGAGACACCAGTCAGTGTACAGGTATCTCCCTCAGGTAGAGGGGACTGAGAGACACCAGTCAGTGTACAGATATATCCCAGAGGGAGACGGACTGAGAGACAGCAGTCAGTGTACAGATATCTCCCTGAGAGAGAGGGACTGAGAGTCACCGGTCAGTGTAAAGATATCTCCGTGAGGGAGAGGGACTGAGAGACACCAATCAGTGTACAGATATCTTCATGAGAGAGAGGGACTGAGAGACACCAGTCAGTGTACAGATATCTCCCTGAAGGTGAGGGGACTGAGAGACACCAGTCAGTGTACAGATATCTCCCTGAGAGAGAGGGACTGAGAGACACCAGTCAGTGTACAGATGTCTCCCTGAGAGAGAGGGAGTGAGAGACACCAGTCAGTGTACAGATATCTCCCTGAGGGAGAGGGGACTGAGAGACACCAGTCAGTGTTGTAGAATTCGCAATTATCGCGATTTCATTTTAATAAGGAGAAAACACAAGTTTCGTTCAAAACAGCTTTTATTTCAACGGAATGCTGTCAGGTTTAAATTGGACACAAGCAGCCTGTAAAATGGCCGCCGCACCGCGTGACAGAACATTCGAGACTTTTCGGCAGGCAGACAAGATGGCGTTCCAATAAACATTTTTGCAGGATCGATAACGATTCAGCACAGTGAAGACAATACACAGGACATTATGGGTTTACAGTATAAACATCGATACTGGGATCGGTCTCCCAGGTACAAAGGAAAGCCATCAAGGGCCCATCCAAAGGACATTAATATGTAAACTCCCAACGGCTCTACGATGAGAGAGCCGTTAGCAGGTAGTTATACAGGACACTTGGAAGCCCCAAACCCCTCCAGGGGGAACACCGACCGATTTGACAATGGGAGAAATATTAACAGGTACTCAAACATTCAGGAGTAGCCCCGAAACCCATTAAGGACAGAGATCACCCATACAGGACATTTTTGGGCGCCAAACCTTAAACAAAAGAATGGACATTGTAGTTGGGCGGGAAACGGAAGAACTGTGCACTATAATTGCAGGCCCAAACCGTCCATTCGCTCTCTTGCTCTTTTGCTCTTGACTCTTGCCGCTTGCTGCTGTTATCATCGTGGCTGCTCCTGTGTTTTATCCGGTCGATTCGTAACCTCGTGGCTGCTCCTGGGTAAAAGACTGTTGCAAAGACCTATGTTGGTAGCTGGCAGCGGAACCGAAGGCCCGGGATGAGATGAGATGAGATGAGATGAGATGAGATGAGAGGAGAAGAGAAGAAAACCTTATCCATCGCCACGGTCAGTAAATCCCGACCGCGCCTGTAGGTCGATCAGCCAAGTCTTCTCGACAGGAAGTTTTCTTCTTTAACAAGACATATTGCATCAATGATAACTGGACTGTGCAAACACATCGTATCAGTGATATTGACAACGGTGTTCCTCGACTGAACTGTAAAGTCCACCAACAGAGGTCTTCACTACAGCGGACGGTCCAGCCGACTGACCGAGCAGCAGAAGCAGTAAACAAGTGGGACCAGGAGATCTCCTGACCAACACGTGGGTGCTGAGGTGGAAAACATCCGATCAGCTATTCGGGATTTCTCCGAGTTATTACGAGTGGTGAGCATGAGTCTCGGGATCCTACGAAGCTAGTTTTAGGATAGTTATTGATAGGGGAGGGTTTAAAGATTAAGGATATTTGTAATGTGTGCCCTATTTACGTTGTGCTGGTCGTTCCTCGTTTCCCTAAGAGTGATTATAACTGTTTGTAAGATTGTACTGTCATTAATCTGTGCATATGACATGTATTTCATAATTTTCAGTATCATGCAATAAAGATTTTCCATTTCGTACCGTTCAAACCAAGTCTACATGAGTTTTATCTCCATTACTGCTCTCGCATCTAAGTCCAGTGTCTAGAACCGTAAGGGAGAGTGATTCGAACCACTCACAGGGGTGTCTAGTGTTCCCAGACTGGCTGGAGACCAGGCCTAGACCCGCACTGACATACAGGCTGCACAGAGCCGCGTGAACCTCACAGGTTACGAGACACGCAGGGTCAGGAGAGTATCCCTTACAGAAAATGGCGACCGCGGCAGGACGCTGGCAGCGAGAGGGTAATGTGTTAGACTTTGGAATGACTGTACGAAATGTGATGCAGGAAAAGATAGCGGATTACGTGTTTGGAAAGGTTAATCTAACGAAAAAGTGGATAAGCGAATTGTTAGCGGATAAGAGCCCACTAGAGGCAGCTGAAAGGTGGACGGATAGTAAGGAGCATAAAAAGGCAGTTGAGAAAGCAGTCTGGCTTATGTGCTACAAAAGGCAGGTTCAGATTTCAAACCAGACCAATACAGCGCTAACCGCTCGAATCAAGCAGTTAGAGGAGGAAATGGAGGAGAAGGTTTCTGGAGGGGAGGCGCTCATTAAGAGTTTAAATGAGTTACGCCAGGAAAGCCAGGAAGTCTCCAGTTACCTTAAAACAAGGGTAGAGTATCTCGAGTGCCAGATCACTGAAGCAAAATTAAACGAGAGTAGGATGAAGGAAAGATGTAACCGTCAAGCTGCCCAGATAAGAACTCAAGAGGAGAGCTTAATGGGGGTTAGGTCGGCGTATAAGTTGGCCCTTGAGGATAAGTTTCAGGGAGCCGACCATAGCGCCTGCGAAAAAGAGATAGAGAGCCTCAAAAAGGCCGTGAATAATGCGAACGGCATGGTGTGCCTTATTAATCCGTCGGCACGCCAGCCGCTAGTAAATGGTAGCTTTAGAAATTCCCCACCAAGTAAAGCAGAAGAGGTAGTAGCCACTGCGCCCTCCGCGCCACCCAGCTATTCAGAAACCTGGGTTAGGGAGGAAGCAACGGAAGAAGCGAAAGAGCCCGTTGAAAAAGAGGTAGAAAAGGGATCGTTGTATCCAGTAACGGGGATTAAAAGGGGCCCAAGCAGAAACGGTGGGGAAGAACCGGGGGATCTCCTCGGACAGCTGGTGTTGCCTCACAGTTCACATCAGCTGAGAGCCATGATAAACCACGTAAGGAAGCTGACCGAGATAGACGACCCTTCCGTACATTTTAGGGAAGTTGAGCAAGCCGCAGCCATCAACGGCTGCGATGATGGGGAGACAGCAAAAATGCTGCTGTTCTCTTTAGATAGCTCGGTCCTTCAGTGTCTCTCAGGCGATAGCAAGAGGGGTAATAAAAGTTATGAGGAATTGAAAAATGAGGTCCTAGAAGTAGTGGGAGCGAACGACGGAGGTCCGTTTGCTAGAGTGGGACAGACAGTGCAGATGGAGGGAGAACCCCCGAAGGTTTTTGCCGACAGGCTGTGGCCAGTATATGAGCGCAGCTGTCTAGGTGCGCCCGAGCGCGAAGATGTGGAAGGCGCCGCTTTAATCCATTGGCTTAGGTGCATAATAGCCAACAGTTTACCAGCCGTTAGAGAGCAGGCAAAAGCCTGGTTCGATCCCAATGACCTCAACCTTACGGAAGAGTCGGTCTTGAATCGACTCACGTTAGGTTACCGTAACATAAGGGGTATGGCAACACGTCCCTTTAAGGGAAGAGTACATGAGGTACGACCCGCAGCCCCGGCTCAAAGAGAGTGGCATCAGGAGGGTAATCGCGCCCCACAGGCAAGTAATGCCTGTTACGGGTGTGGGAAGACAGGGCACTGGCGCAAGCACTGCAGGAACCCTTGGAAGGATTCCAAGGATAAAAATCCCGCGGTCCGAGCCCAGGCGCCTGTCCCGGCTAAGGAAGCAAAGGCACCCACCTCTCCCGAAGACCTCGAGGCAGTGTTAGGAGTCATGCGCAAGATGGTTTTGAATGCGCGTGGACAGGTGGCGGTCGCAACCGGCCCCGTAGGTGCCGCAGGACCGTCTAATAGTGCCCCATGACTAGAACCAGCACAGCCCGTCTACCTGTGTCCGCTCAGCTATGATGCGTGGAGGCGACCTGTGGTGGAGATGGAGGTAGAGAAACAAAAGGGCAGTTATTTGTTGGACACGGGAGCTTCTTGCACCATAATCCATACAGATGACCCTTTTGACTCGCCGCTATCTACCAAGGTCCCATTCACGCTAGCAGGGTTCACAGGGAAAGAACAGGCTGGCACGTTTTCCCTCCCGCTATCCATTCGTTTAGGGACACTTCGCCTTAAGTGGAAGTGTATACTGATGGCATGGCAAAAGGGGGGTGGAAGAGGTATTCTCGGGTCCGATCTGCTAGCGGGACACGGGATCCTCGTGGACCTCAGAAATCACTGTCTCTGGGGGGCTAAAGGGGAAAAAGGCGAGGTAATGGTAATTCAAGGGGAGGAAGAAACAGGGGTCCTGTGTACCGTACAGCCATCCGGAGGCTACGACCTCAGGCTTATGGTCGCAGATGTCCCAACGGACATGCAAACGTACGTGACAGATAATATGCACGCGTTTGCAACCCACAAGCACGATTGTGGGAGGGTGGTCGGGTTTGAGGTCAGCGTAGATGGGGACCCCATGACCCGACCCCAAAAGCAGTATAACTTCCCCAAAGAAGCAGAACCCGATATGGAGGCAGCAATGTCTTCCTTGGTGCAGCAGGGCGTGTTGAGGCCGATAGCCACACACGTGAACTCCCCATTATGGCCGGTTAGGAAGCCGGATAATTCGTGGAGAGCCACGGTGGACTACAGAGTCCTTAACAGTAACATCCCCGCCTGCGCGCCCACAGTAGCAGCAGTTGCTGACCTAATAGGGAGCATCCCAGCGTCCGCGACCACGTTCACGGTGCTGGATATCTCGAACGGTTTTTGGTCCATCCCGCTGCGGCGAGAGGACCAGTACAAGTTTGCCTTTACGTTTAAAGGGCAACAGTACACGTGGAACTGCTTGCCACAAGGTTTCCACAATAGCCCCAGTATTTTTCACCAGTGTATGGCAGGAAGTTTAAAGGAGTTTAGTCAGCCCAATCAGGTAGTACAGTATGTGGATGATCTGCTCCTATTTACGGACTCAAGGGAGGAGCACGGACCACTGCTGGACGAGTTATTGGAGCTGTTAGCGAGAAAGGGTTTTAAAGTGAACCCAAAGAAAGCACGTATCGGTCAGCAGGAAGTAAAATTCCTGGGACTGACCCTACGCGCTGGGGAAAGAGCCATAGACAAAGCAAGGAGGGAGTCGGTACAAGAATTACCGATTCCCCACAACGTAAGGGGTGTGAGGTCCTTCTTGGGACTGACCGGTTACTGCAGGGATTTTATCGAGGATTATGCGGCCACAGCGGCGCCGCTCCTCCGACTCCTCCATAAGGGAGTAGAGTGGCTTTGGGACGAGGGCTGCCAAGCAGCCTTCGAGAAGTTAAAAAGGGATCTGCAGACCGCGCCAGCCTTAGGGGCCATAGATGGGGGGAAGGAGTTTTTCCTGGAGGTAGCTGCCAGCGGAGACAGCTTAAGCGCCGTGCTGCTCCAAGAGCGTCACGGCAAGCTGAGGCCGGTTGTCTATTCATCCAGGGTATTAACGGATGTGGAGAGAAGTTTTTCCAATTGCGAAAGGCACCTTTTAGCCACGCATTGGGCTGTGAAAAGATCAGCGATCTTCACAGGGCTCTCTCCCATCACTCTCCTCACACATCACACACCAACTAAGATGCTTCTGGATGGGAGGATTAAAGACGGGACCGTAAGCAGCGCACGCATTGCGCGTTGGACCCTTCTTCTCTCCCAGTTGGACATCAGAGTAAAAGGTCTTTGCGAGCCCAGGCTTGCGGCCAATTTGGTATACCCCGGTACAGCCCACCGGTGTTCGGTGGAGGGGGTGTGGGACGTCAACATAGGTTTACGGGCCGGGGTACATCCCACTGGGCGCGAGATTTATGTTGATGGGTCTAGCACAGTATCTGCTGGCGAGCGACTCACAGGGTGTGGAGTTTATGACCCTGCGGCAGACCTTGCCCTGGCGATCAAGCTCCCTAGCACCATGAGCGCGCAGCAGGCTGAGCTGTCTGCCGTGGTGTACGTGGTAACCCACCCAGACATTTTCCCAACCCCATACACGATTTGCTCGGACAGTATGTTCACCTGCAATTCGTGAACGGAATACCTGGCCATTTGGTCCCGCCGTGGATACACCTCCGCGGACGGGCGACCTTTAACGGTAAAGCCCTTGCTGGAGAAGATCTTAGCAGCAGCAGTAGGGGAGGAAGGGGAGATTTTCATCCATAAGGTGAAAGCTCACTCCTCCACAGAGCCCCGTGGGGAGGGCAACCGGCAGGCGGATGCGCTAGCCAGGGAGGGTGCCCGCGACGGTACTTTCTGGAACCCCTATAGAACCGGACCCATAGCAGCGGTCCGAGGTGGGGACGGGAATACCGGGAACACCAGGGTAGCATTGCCCCTAGACCTTAAGACCGTCCAAGCCCAGGATCCCGCCCTAAAAGCAGTCCTAAAAACGATTGCTGAGGGGAGGCAGGTAGAAGGTCCGTACAGTACGGCAACCCTCTCAGTTAAGGAAGGCATGCTGTTCCGCGAGGAGCAGTGGGTTGTGCCGCAGCAGCACAGGAGGGAATTCCTCCAGTTGGCTCACGAGGGACCAGGGGCAGGGCACCCCGGGCCCGAGGTTACCTGGCAACGGGTAGAGCAAGCGGGATGGTGGCCAGGGCTCAGGGAACAAGTCCGCGAGTTCTGTGCAAACTGTCTTGTGTGCGCTGCAAATAACCCAGACCCCCAGAAAAGGAAGGTGCCCATGGGACACGTAAGAAGGGTAGAGGGACCATGGCAGTCGATACAGATCGACTATATAGGACCCCTGCCCACCACCCAGGGAGGTTATAAGTACTGCCTCGTCCTGGTGGACGTGTTTTCCAAGTGGGTGGAAGCCTTCCCTTGTCGAACAGCTACGGCACTGGGTACTGCAAAAATCTTGGTCCGGGAAGTGTTCTCGCGGTGGGGACTCCCCCGTTTTGTGGAGTCAGACCAAGGGAGTCATTTCACCGGCCAGGTGATGCAGAACACCCTCATGCTTTTGGGCATTGAAGGGAAGTGGCACGTAGCACACAATCCCCAGTCATCCGGGATTGTTGAGCGTATGAACCGGACCCTGAAGGAGAAATTGAGGAAAGAGACTAGGAACTCGCCCCAAAAATGGGCGGAAGTTCTGCCTTTAGTCCTCATGGGGGTCCGGGCCAGTCAGTCAAAAAGTACGGGGTACTCCCCGCACGAGGTAATGACCGGCAGGCTCATGCGAACCCCCACCCATGTGCTAGCCCCGGTGCTCACTGAGGGTCAGCTTCAAGAGATCAGCAGGGACAAGTTCGCCCAAACTCTCTTGGAGCGCCTGAAGCAAGTTTATGAGCAGGCGGCTGGGAACATGGGAAGGCAGCACCAGGGCAATCGCTTGTTGCTGGAACCCCGCAAAACGCGGGAGTGGGAAGTAGGAGACCAGGTCATGGTCAGAAACTACGCCAGAGTAGGGAGTCTGGAACCACTGTATATGGGACCCTACAACATTGTAGACAAGGCGAGTCCCATGGTTTACGCCGTAAAAGTACCTCGGCGCACTAAGTGGTTCCACATAAACCAATGTAAACTGTACCAGCCGGGTGCGCAAGGGAAAACTACAGGGGTAAATCCCGCCAATGGGAAAACACAGCCCCAGGTAGGACCACAAGGCACACAGGCAGGCGTAGCAGCTTGCATCAGGGGAAGGGACATCCCGGACGATCATGCAGCGTTTTTCTGGAGTTGGGGGTTAGATGACGAGGACCCCAGGGTACCCTGGTCAGATGAGGATAGTGCAGATGAGCATAGTGATGATGACGGGTGGTTTCAGAGGAACGGTCTGGAAGGATTGGGGCCGCTAGGTAGAGATCCATACGGGGTGGACACACAAGCTGCAGGTCCCGACAGCAGGAGGAAGGAGCTAGAGGAGGCCGGGCCAGCCGCTATGTGGTTCCCAGAGGTGTGGCCGCCCGCTTTGAACGTCCAGTCCTCAGGGGAGGCAGAGTTCGCGAGTGAAGGGCCGCCTGCTGGGCCGAGCAGGGCGGGGCCCCGAACTGCCAGCCCCGAGGTTAGGGAGGCGGAGTCAGCGGAGGCGGGGCTGGCGCCTGTGATGGAACCCCAGGTCATCCCGTTGAAGGTCTCGGGACCCGGTCCGTCCGTCACGGAGCCCCCGCCCATAGCAATTCCCCGTAGGTCAAGCAGAGTACCCCAGCCCAGGAAGACGTGGTCAGGTCCACAGGCTGCCCCAGGGCGTAAGTTTCAGGTTAAGATAACCCGGGTAGAGACAGGCCACATCGAGGCAGTAACAGGCTGCGGCAGATCAGAGGAAAGGGTCAGCGCAGCAACAGGCTGCGGCAGATCAGAGGGAAGGGTCAGTGCCCTCCCACCGTCGGGAAGAGCTCGCAGCAGCCTTCTCAGGATTTAAAGGGGCCGCCCTGAGAACGGGCGGCATTGTAAAGTTATTAGTTTAAGGTTTTAAGTTTTAGTTTAAAGTTTTAAGTAGTTTTAATAAGGTTAAGTTTGTAGTGTTTTTAACAGATAACGATAAAATGATGGGAGTTTTAAGGCTAGGTTTAGAGGAAGTCTATTTAGCAAACGTTGAAGTTTACGTGAGGCGAGGTCAGGGGACCCGCTCACCCTTCACAAAAGCCAGAGACTTTTTGCGAGGCTGGCTACCTCATTCTATCTGATCACAGGAACCAAGGAAGGATGGAACGACTCATAGTATTGCTCGCGGCAATCGGATGTGGATTGGCCTATCGGGGCCTCACCAAGGATGTCGTGGTGTTTGGATGTTCCGGGGACACGGCCCCCATCGCGGTGGATGGGACCGGGAGACGGAAGGCAGAAGGGACCAGCACCTATTTCCACAAGGGAAGGTGGCCAGGATGGCTGGGAACGAACTCAACGGAGTATTCCAGCACATCGGGGTTCGCCTACAAAGAGACTTCTTTAATGTGCCCCAAAGTACGGATCATCGCACCCAGGATCAGCGTCACCGTCGGCAAACGGATTTGTTTGACCTGCAGTGGGAATGTCCCATTGAGCCGATGGTGGTGGCTGCGAAAGCTGAGCAAAACTATGAGGAACTCTTCGGTTGAGTGGGAGTGACTGGGTAATAATACCCATCGGACAATTACGGGGACAAACGGACAAGTGAAAGTCTGTTGGGACAAATGGTGGGAACCGGATGAGGGGATTTATGTTTGTATGTGGGGGTCAAAGTACGTTTGCCCCAAAGGCATCTCCATATTCTTTATTAACCAGTGGCAGGATAACGGACATGGGATGAGGTGGGATGCGAGCACCAGGGGGTGCGGAGCCCCATACTCTCCGATCCCAGTAAATGCCACTGAGCTCATTACGCGCCCACGCAAAGCCCCGCCCACGATTCCGGTAGTTCTAACTGAGGAGGAAGGGTGCCCTAAAACTAGTAAGGGACCCGGGAACGGTTTGGTACTGGTCCCCACAGACCAGATACTATTTCAGGGGGTACATTACGCGGTGGCCTCGGTGATTTTAAATCTCACTGAGGTACGGTTACCAGAGTGGTGCCCCAAAAAGACGGAACAGTTGTACCAGGTCCTGTTGACCAAGATGTTCAGGCAATTTTACGAGTTTGATTTTGCAGAAATCGATAAGACAAGTTTATACACCGCACCGCAGGAAGTTTTGGACCAAGTAGGGAGGCAAAGAAGGGGTTTGGTGAACGATGCGTTCACTGCTTTTAACACAGGGACATCTGTGGTCAACGCTCTAGACAGTGTGGAGCTGCAGACCCAGATTAATGGTTTAAAAACACAGTTAAAGGATATTCTTACAGATGAGAATAAAGTGGTAGGGTCGGGTCTGCACGAGGACCAAGCCATGACACTACACTTAAAAGAGATTATAGCAGAGCTGGAGAAACATGCGCGTACGGTAAATGCCCTGATCAGGGAAGATCGGAATGCATCCGATCAGGCTGCGCAGAACGAGGTGTGCGTGCTTTACGGGGCGTGGTTACTGGGCGAGGGCCGCAGTAATTTGGAGGATTTAAAACAAGGTTTGGTCCCGTCCTGGATAAGTAACAAACACCTGCGGGCGCTCCACCCTTTTCAGAATGCATTAAGTCCGTGCCAGCTCAGGCTAGCTTCAGAAGCTTACCCAGTCCCCGTGGACTGCGGACGTTCAAACCATACTATTATGGGAATAGTATTACGCATGCCGGTTTTGGGCAACACAGCAAAGCCCGCCCCGGTGTATCGGGTAGAGAACATTGGTGTCATTCAGGGGGGAGCCCACATTCGTTATGCAGCGGTTCCACCTTACGTCATCCGCTGGGAGCAAACGATGACAGGTACAGATCTCTCTGGTTGTCGTGGCAGGGGAGCACACATAATACTGTGCCCCCAGCACTTGAATGCCTTTTTAACACCACAGTGCGGGTTCAGAACGGCTGGCGCCAAGTCCATGAATTGCACCATGGAGGCAATGGCACAAGATCATGTGCCTCCGCAGGTAGCATACATCGGGGGTGGAACATACTGTGTTACCACTGCAGCGCAACACTACCAGCATGGAAACCGTAGCCGGTGTCCGGTGAGTGACAGCAGTTTCTGTTTTAAACCCAGGGCTGAAGTTCAAGTAGCACAACAGCGAATTATCCCAATCCCTGAACCATCCACTGTTCATCTCACAGTAAAAGAGAATTTTACCGACTTGCAGCGTTTTGTCGCACATTTTGGGTACCTCATTCCCCCTCTCCCCGAGCATTTAACCAAACTTCTGAAAGCCGTCGCGGTGTCACAAAAGCATTTTTATACCTTAGAGCAGAAAACTGTCGAGATAGGTACAGACATTTTGGACATAGTGGTTCCACCGTGGTGGAATCTGTTCACGAATATTGAAGTGCCCTCATGGGTCAGAATAGCCTCCCACATTTTAGTCGTCTGTCAAGTGTTTATTGTAGCATACCTTTTGTTTATACATTGTAAAAGAGACAAGCGCCTCACCAAGCATGAGAACACGGGAGAGTGGCGAGAACGTTACGTGCGCGTGCACGATGAGAGCGCAGTGTAATGGGAAAACGGCGTCACTCCCGCTCGCCACGTGCGCCGCGGAAGTTTGTACTCAGTGTAAATACGTTGGAAACTCGACATGTTTAAGAGTCGGGATTTGTTTATTTTGGTGATGGTGTTGATTGTTTGGTTTTTTGGGTTTTGTTTTTCCTTCCCTTGAATAAAAGATAAATATACAGGTGATGCGTGAGGTATCGGCCTGGTTACGCCGGGAAGGAAAACAGGTGGTGTAAGTTTAAGGGCAAATGATGCCTATGGTGATATAAAGTGTGATTTTCTTGGGAAATAAGGACGACACAGAGACCCTAGTGAAGTTAAAATTTTATGGGATTAATTTACTGGATTCGGAGTGAAATCGAGATAAGATTGCTCACCACTGAGTTTTTGATACGATAAGCGGAGTTATTCGCATCAACAGGAGGGACTGTAGAATTCGCAATTATCGCGATTTCATTTTAATAAGGAGAAAACACAAGTTTCGTTCAAAACAGCTTTTATTTCAGCGGAATGCTGTCAGGTTTAAATTGGACACAAGCAGCCTGTAAAATGGCCGCCGCACCGCGTGACAGAACATTCGAGACTTTTCGGCAGGCAGACAAGATGGCGTTCCAATAAACATTTTTGCAGGATCGATAACGATTCAGCACAGTGAAGACAATACACAGGACATTATGGGTTTACAGTATAAACATCGATACTGGGATCGGTCTCCCAGGTACAAAGGAAAGCCATCAAGGGCCCATCCAAAGGACATTAATATGTAAACTCCCAACGGCTCTACGATGAGAGAGCCGTTAGCAGGTAGTTATACAGGACACTTGGAAGCCCCAAACCCCTCCAGGGGGAACACCGACCGATTTGACAATGGGAGAAATATTAACAGGTACTCAAACATTCAGGAGTAGCCCCGAAACCCATTAAGGACAGAGATCACCCATACAGGACATTTTTGGGCGCCAAACCTTAAACAAAAGAATGGACATTGTAGTTGGGCGGGAAACGGAAGAACTGTGCACTATAATTGCAGGCCCAAACCGTCCATTCGCTCTCTTGCTCTTTTGCTCTTGACTCTTGCCGCTTGCTGCTGTTATCATCGTGGCTGCTCCTGTGTTTTATCCGGTCGATTCGTAACCTCGTGGCTGCTCCTGGGTAAAAGACTGTTGCAAAGACCTATGTTGGTAGCTGGCAGCGGAACCGAAGGCCCGGGATGAGATGAGATGAGATGAGATGAGATGAGATGAGAGGAGAAGAGAAGAAGACCTTATCCATCGCCACGGTCAGTAAATCCCGACCGCGCCTGTAGGTCGATCAGCCAAGTCTTCTCGACAGGAAGTTTTCTTCTTTAACAAGACATATTGCATCAATGATAACTGGACTGTGCAAACACATCGTATCAGTGATATTGACAACGGTGTTCCTCGACTGAACTGTAAAGTCCACCAACAGAGGTCTTCACTACAGCGGACGGTCCAGCCGACTGACCGAGCAGCAGAAGCAGTAAACAAGTGGGACCAGGAGATCTCCTGACCAACACGTGGGTGCTGAGGTGGAAAACATCCGATCAGCTATTCGGGATTTCTCCGAGTTATTACGAGTGGTGAGCATGAGTCTCGGGATCCTACGAAGCTAGTTTTAGGATAGTTATTGATAGGGGAGGGTTTAAAGATTAAGGATATTTGTAATGTGTGCCCTATTTACGTTGTGCTGGTCGTTCCTCGTTTCCCTAAGAGTGATTATAACTGTTTGTAAGATTGTACTGTCATTAATCTGTGCATATGACATGTATTTCATAATTTTCAGTATCATGCAATAAAGATTTTCCATTTCGTACCGTTCAAACCAAGTCTACATGAGTTTTATCTCCATTACTGCTCTCGCATCTAAGTCCAGTGTCTAGAACCGTAAGGGAGAGTGATTCGAACCACTCACAGGGGTGTCTAGTGTTCCCAGACTGGCTGGAGACCAGGCCTAGACCCGCACTGACATACAGGCTGCACAGAGCCGCGTGAACCTCACAGGTTACGAGACACGCAGGGTCAGGAGAGTATCCCTTACAGTGTACAGATATATCCCTGAGAGAGAGGGGACTGAGAGACACCAGTCAGTGTACAGATATCACCCTGAGGGAGAGGGGACTGAGAGACACCAGTCAGTGTACAGATATCTCCCTGAAGGTGAGGGGACTGCGAGACACCAGTTAGTGTGCAGATATCTCCCTGAGGGAGAGGGACTGAGAGACACCAGTCAGTGTACAGATATCTCCCTGAGAGAGAGGGACTGTGAGTCACTGGTCAGTGTACAGATATCTCCCTGAGAGAGAGGGGACTGAGAGACACCAGTCAGTGTACACATATCACCCTGAGGGAGAGGGGACTGAGAGACACCAGTCAGTGTACAGATATCTCCGTGAGGGAGAGGGACTGAGAGACACCAGTCAGTGTACAGATATCTCCCTGAGGGAGAGGGGACTGAGAGACACCAGTCAGTGTACAGATATCTCCCTGAGGGAGAGGGGACTGAGAGACACCAGTCAGTGTACAGATATCTCCCTGAGGGAGAGGGGACTGAGAGACACCAGTCAGTGTACAGATATATCCCTGAGAGAGAGGGGACTGAGAGACACCAGTCAGTGGACAGATATCACCCTGAGGGAGAGGGGACTGAGAGACACCAGTCAGTGTACAGGTATCTCCCTGAGAGAGAGGGGACTGAGAGACACCAGTCAGTGTACAGATATCACCCTGAGGGAGAGGGGACTGAGAGACACCAGTCAGTGTACAGATATCTCCCTGAGGGAGAGGGGACTGAGAGACACCAGTCAGTGTACAGATATCTCCCTGAGGGAGAGGGGACTGAGAGACACCAGTCAGTGTACAGATATCTCCCTGAGAGAGAGAGAATGAGAGACACCAGTCAGTGTACAGATATCTCCCTGAGGGAGAGGGGACTGAGAGACACCAGTCAGTGTACAGATATCTCCCTGACGGAGAGGGGACTGAGAGACACCAGTCAGTGTACAGATATCACCCTGAGGGAGAGGGGACTGAGAGACACCAGTCAGTGTACAGGTATCTCCCTCAGGTAGAGGGGACTGAGAGACACCAGTCAGTGTACAGATATCTCCCTGAGGGAGAGGGACTGCGAGACACCAGTCAGTGTACAGATATCTCCCTGAGGGAGAGGGACTGAGAGACACCAGTCAGTGTACAGATATCTCCCTGAGACAGAGGGACTGTGAGTCACCGGTCAGTGTACAGATATCTCCCTGAGAGAGAGGGGACTGAGAGACACCAGTCAGTGCACAGATATCACCCTGAGGGAGAGGGGACTGAGAGACACCAGTCAGTGTACAGATATCTCCGTGAGGGAGAGGGACTGAGAGACACCAGTCAGTGTACAGATATCACCCTGAGGGAGAGGGGACTGAGAGACACCAGTCAGTCTACAGATATCTCTCTGAGGGAGAGGGTCTGAGAGACACCAGTCAGTGTACAGATATCTCCCTGAGAGAGAGGGGACCGAGAAACACCAGTCAGTGTACAGATATATCCCTGAGAGAGAGGGGACTGAGAGACACCAGTCAGTGTACAGGTATCTCCCTCAGGTAGAGGGGACTGAGAGACACCAGTCAGTGTACAGATATATCCCAGAGGGAGACGGACTGAGAGACAGCAGTCAGTGTACAGATATCTCCCTGAGAGAGAGGGACTGAGAGTCACCGGTCAGTGTAAAGATATCTCCGTGAGGGAGAGGGACTGAGAGACACCAATCAGTGTACAGATATCTTCATGAGAGAGAGGGACTGAGAGACACCAGTCAGTGTACAGATATCTCCCTGAAGGTGAGGGGACTGAGAGACACCAGTCAGTTTACAGATATCTCCCTGAGAGAGAGGGACTGAGAGACACCAGTCAGTGTACAGATGTCTCCCTGAGAGAGAGGGAGTGAGAGACACCAGTCAGTGTACAGATATCTCCCTGAGGGAGAGGGGACTGAGAGACACCAGTCAGTGTACAGATATATCCCTGAGAGAGAGGGGACTGAGAGACACCAGTCAGTGTACAGATATCACCCTGAGGGAGAGGGGACTGAGAGACACCAGTCAGTGTACAGATATCTCCCTGAAGGTGAGGGGACTGCGAGACACCAGTTAGTGTGCAGATATCTCCCTGAGGGAGAGGGACTGAGAGACACCAGTCAGTGTACAGATATCTCCCTGAGAGAGAGGGACTGTGAGTCACTGGTCAGTGTACAGATATCTCCCTGAGAGAGAGGGGACTGAGAGACACCAGTCAGTGTACACATATCACCCTGAGGGAGAGGGGACTGAGAGACACCAGTCAGTGTACAGATATCTCCGTGAGGGAGAGGGACTGAGAGACACCAGTCAGTGTACAGATATCTCCCTGAGGGAGAGGGGACTGAGAGACACGAGTCAGTGTACAGATATCTCCCTGAGGGAGAGGGGACTGAGAGACACCAGTCAGTGTACAGATATCTCCCTGAGGGAGAGGGGACTGAGAGACACCAGTCAGTGTACAGATATATCCCTGAGAGAGAGGGGACTGAGAGACACAAGTCAGTGGACAGATATCACCCTGAGGGAGAGGGGACTGAGAGACACCAGTCAGTGTACAGGTATCTCCCTGAGAGAGGGGGGACTGAGAGACACCAGTCAGTGTACAGATATCACCCTGAGGGAGAGGGGACTGAGAGACACCAGTCAGTGTACACATATCACCCTGAGGGAGAGGGGACGGAGAGACACCAGTCAGTGTACAGATATCTCCGTGAGGGAGAGGGACTGAGAGACACCAGTCAGTGTACAGATATCTCCCTGAAGGAGAGGGGACTGAGAGACACCAGTCAGTGTACAGATACATCCCTGAGAGAGAGGGGACTGAGAGACACCAGTCAGTGTACAGATATCACCCTGAGGGAGAGGGGACTGAGAGACACCAGTCAGTGTACAGGTATCTCCCTGAGAGAGAGGGGACTGAGAGACACCAGTCAGTGTACAGATATCACCCTGAGGGAGAGGGGACTGAGAGACACCAGTCAGTGTACAGATATCTCCGTGAGGGAGAGGGACTGAGAGACACCAGTCAGTGTACAGATATCACCCTGAGGGAGAGGGGACTGAGAGACACCAGTCAGTGTACAGATATCTCCCTGAGGGAGAGGGGACTGAGAGACACCAGTCAGTGTACAGATATCTCACTGAGGGAGAGGGGACTGAGAGACACCAGTCAGTGTACAGATATCTCCCTGAGGGAGCGGGGACTGAGAGACACCAGTCAGTGTACAGATATCTCCCTGAGAGAGAGAGAATGAGAGACACCAGTCAGTGTACAGATATCTCCCTGAGGGAGAGGGGACTGAGAGACACCAGTCAGTGTACAGATATCTCCCTGACGGAGAGGGGACTGAGAGACACCAGTCAGTGTACAGATATCACCATGAGGGAGAGGGGACTGAGAGACACCAGTCAGTGTACAGGTATCTCCCTCAGGTAGAGGGGACTGAGAGACAGACACCAGTCAGTGTACAGATATCTCCCTGAGGGAGAGGGACTGCGAGACACCAGTCAGTGTACAGATATCTCCCTGAGGGAGAGGGACTGAGAGACACCAGTCAGTGTACAGATATCTCCCTGAGACAGAGGGACTGTGAGTCACCGGTCAGTGTACAGATATCTCCCTGAGAGAGAGGGGACTGAGAGACACCAGTCAGTGTACAGATATCACCCTGAGGGAGAGGGGTCTGAGAGACACCAGTCAGTGTACAGATATCTCCGTGAGGGAGAGGGACTGAGAGACACCAGTCAGTCTACAGATATCTCTCTGAGGGAGAGGGTCTGAGAGACACCAGTCAGTGTACAGATATCTCCCTGAGAGAGAGGGGACCGAGAAACACCAGTCAGTGTACAGATATATCCCTGAGAGAGAGGGGACTGAGAGACACCAGTCAGTGTACAGGTATCTCCCTCAGGTAGAGGGGACTGAGAGACACCAGTCAGTGTACAGATATCTCCCTGAGGGAGAGGGACTGAGAGACACCAGTCAGTGTACAGATATATCCCAGAGGGAGACGGACTGAGAGACAGCAGTCAATGTACAGATATCTCCCTGAGAGAGAGGGACTGAGAGTCACCGGTCAGTGTAAAGATATCTCCGTGAGGGAGAGGGACTGAGAGACACCAGTCAGTGTACAGATATCTCCCTGAGAGAGAGGGACTGAGAGACACCAGTCAGTGTACAGATATCTCCCTGAGGGAGAGGGGACGGAGAGACACCAGTCAGTGTACAGATATCTCCGTGAGGGAGAGGGACTGAGAGACACCAGTCAGTGTACAGATATCTCCCTGAGGGAGAGGGGACTGAGAAACACCAGTCAGTGTACAGATATATCCCTGAGAGAGAGCGGACTGAGAGACACCAGTCAGTGTACAGGTATCTCCCTCAGGTAGAGGGGACTGAGAGACACCAGTCAGTGTACAGATATCACCCTGAGGGAGAGGGGACTGAGAGACACCAGTCAGTGTACACATATCACCCTGAGGGAGAGGGGACGGAGAGACACCAGTCAGTGTACAGATATCTCCGCGAGGGAGAGGGACTGAGAGACACCAGTCAGTGTACAGATATCTCCCTGAGGGAGAGGGGACTGAGAGACACCAGTCAGTGTACAGATATATCCCTGAGAGAGAGGGGACTGAGAGACACCAGTCAGTGTACAGATATCACCCTGAGGGAGAGGGGACTGAGAGACACCAGTCAGTGTACAGGTATCTCCCTGAGAGAGAGGGGACTGAGAGACACCAGTCAGTGTACAGATATCACCCTGAGGGAGAGGGGACTGAGAGACACCAGTCAGTGTACAGATATCTCCGTGAGAGAGAGGGACTGAGAGACACCAGTCAGTGTACAGATATCACCCTGAGGGAGAGGGGACTGAGAGACACCAGTCAGTGTACAGATATCTCCCTGAGGGAGAGGGGACTGAGAGACACCAGTCAGTGTACAGATATCTCCCTGAGGGAGAGGGGACTGAGAGACACCAGTCAGTGTACAGATATCTCCCTGAGGGAGAGGGGACTGAGAGACACCAGTCAGTGTACAGGTATCTCCCTCAGGTAGAGGGGACTGAGAGACACCAGTCAGTGTACAGATATCTCCCTGAGGGAGAGGGACTGCGAGACACCAGTCAGTGTACAGATATCTCCCTGAGGGAGAGGGACTGAGAGACACCAGTCAGTGTACAGATATCTCCCTGAGACAGAGGGACTGTGAATCACCGGTCAGTGTACAGATATCTCCCTGAGAGAGAGGGGACTGAGAGACACCAGTCAGTGTACAGATATCACCCTGAGGGAGAGGGGACTGAGAGACACCAGTCAGTGTACAGATATCTCCGTGAGGGAGAGGGGACTGAGAGACACCAGTCAGTGTACAGATATCACCCTGAGGGAGAGGGGACTCAGAGACATCAGTCAGTCTACAGATATCTCTCTGAGGGAGAGGGTCTGAGAGACACCAGTCAGTGTACAGATATCTCCCTGAGAGAGAGGGGACCGAGAAACACCAGTCAGTGTACAGATATATCCCTGAGAGAGAGGGGACTGAGAGACACCAGTCAGTGTACAGGTATCTCCCTCAGGTAGAGGGGACTGAGAGACACCAGTCAGTGTACAGATATCTCCCTGAGGGAGAGGGACTGAGAGACACCAGTCAGCGTACAGATATATCCCATAGGGAGACGGACTGAGAGAAAGCAGTCAGTGTACAGATATCTCCCTGAGAGAGAGGGACTGAGAGTCACCGGTCAGTGTAAAGATATCTCCCTGAGAGAGAGGGACTGAGAGACACCAGTCAGTGTACAGATATCTCCCTGAAGGTGAGGGGACTGAGAGACACCAGTCAGTGTACAGATATCTCCCTGAGAGAGAGGGACTGAGAGACACCAGTCAGTGTACAGATGTCTCCCTGAGAGAGAGGGAGTGAGAGACACCAGTCAGTGTACAGATATCTCCTTGAAGGAGAGGGGACTGAGAGACACCAGTCAGTGTACAGATATATCCCTGAGAGAGAGGGGACTGAGAGACACCAGTCAGTGTACAGATATCACCCTGAGGGAGAGGGGAATGAGAGACACCAGTCAGTGTACAGATATCTCCCTGAAGGTGAGGGGACTGCGAGACACCAGTCAGTGTACAGATATCTCCCTGAGGGAGAGGGACTGAGAGACACCAGTCAGTGTACAGATATCTCCCTGAGAGAGAGGGACTGTGAGTCACTGGTCAGTGTACAGATATCTCCCTGAGAGAGAGGGGACTGAGAGACACCAGTCAGTGTACACAAATCACCCTGAGGGAGAGGGGACTGAGAGACACCAGTCAGTGTACAGATATCTCCGTGAGGGAGAGGGACTGAGAGACACCAGTCAGTGTACAGATATCTCCCTGAGGGAGAGGGGACTGAGAGACACCAGTCAGTGTACAGATATCTCCCTGAGGGTGAGGGGACTGAGAGACACCAGTCAGTGTACAGATATCTCCCTGAGGGTGAGGGGACTGAGAGACACCAGTCAGTGTACAGATATCACCCTGAGGGAGAGGGGACTGAGAGACACCAGTCAGTGTACAGGTATCTCCCTGAGAGAGGGGGGACCGAGAGACACCAGTCAGTGTACAGATATCTCCCTGAGGGAGAGGGACTGAGAGACACCAGTCAGTGTACAGATATATCCCAGAGGGAGACGGACTGAGAGACAGCAGTCAGTGTACAGATATCTCCCTGAGAGAGAGGGACTGAGAGTCACCGGTCAGTGTAAAGATATCTCCGTGAGGGAGAGGGACTGAGAGACACCAATCAGTGTACAGATATCTCCCTGAGAGAGAGGGACTGAGAGACACCAGTCAGTGTACAGATATCTCCCTGAAGGTGAGGGGACTGAGAGACACCAGTCAGTGTACAGATATCTCCCTGAGAGAGAGGGACTGAGAGACACCAGTCAGTGTACAGATGTCTCCCTGAGAGAGAGGGAGTGAGAGACACCAGTCAGTGTACAGATATCTCCCTGAGGGAGAGGGGACTGAGAGACACCAGTCAGTGTACAGATATATCCCTGAGAGAGAGGGGACTGAGAGACACCAGTCAGTGTACAGATATCACCCTGAGGGAGAGGGGACTGAGAGACACCAGTCAGTGTACAGATATCTCCCTGAAGGTGAGGGGACAGCGAGACACCAGTTAGTGTACAGATATCTCCCTGAGGGAGAGGGACTGAGAGACACCAGTCAGTGTACAGATATCTCCCTGAGAGAGAGGGACTGTGAGTCACCGGTCAGTGTACAGATATCTCCCTGAGAGAGAGGGCACTGAGAGACACCAGTCAGTGTACACATATCACCCTGAGGGAGAGGGGACTGAGAGACACCAGTCAGTGTACAGATATCTCCGTGAGGGAGAGGGACTGAGAGACACCAGTCAGTGTACAGATATCTCCCTGAGGGAGAGGGGACTGAGAGACACCAGTCAGTGTACAGATATATCCCTGAGGGAGAGGGGACTGAGAGACACCAGTCAGTGTACAGATATCACCCTGAGGGAGAGGGGACTGAGAGACACCAGTCAGTGTACAGATATCTCCGTGAGGGAGAGGGACTGAGAGACACCAGTCAGTGTACAGATATCTCCCTGAGGGAGAGGGGACTGAGAGACACCAGTCAGTGTACAGATATATCCCTGAGAGAGAGGGGACTGAGAGACACCAGTCAGTGTACAGATATCACCCTGAGGGAGAGGGGACTGAGAGACACCAGTCAGTGTACAGGTATCTCCCTGAGGGAGAGGGGACTGAGAGACACCAGTCAGTGTACAGATATCACCCTGAGGGAGAGGGGACTGAGAGACACCAGTCAGTGTACACATATCACCCTGAGGGAGAGGGGACTGAGAGACACCAGTCAGTGTACAGATATCTCCCTGAAGGTGAGGGGACTGCGAGACACCAGTTAGTGTGCAGATATCTCCCTGAGGGAGAGGGACTGAGAGACACCAGTCAGTGTACAGATATCTCCCTGAGAGAGAGGGACTGTGAGTCACTGGTCAGTGTACAGATATCTCCCTGAGAGAGAGGGGACTGAGAGACACCAGTCAGTGTACACATATCACCCTGAGGGAGAGGGGACTGAGAGACACCAGTCAGTGTACAGATATCTCCGTGAGGGAGAGGGACTGAGAGACACCAGTCAGTGTACAGATATCTCCCTGAGGGAGAGGGGACTGAGAGACACCAGTCAGTTTACAGATATCTCCCTGAGGGAGAGGGGACTGAGAGACACCAGTCAGTGTACAGATATCTCCCTGAGGGAGAGGGGACTGAGAGACACCAGTCAGTGTACAGATATATCCCTGAGAGAGAGGGGACTGAGAGACACCAGTCAGTTGTAGAATTCGCAATTATCGCGATTTCATTTTTATAAGGAGAAAACACAAGTTTCGTTCAAAACAGCTTTTATTTCAGCGGAATGCTGTCAGGTTTAAATTGGACACAAGCAGCCTGTAAAATGGCCGCCGCACCGCGTGACAGAACATTCGAGACTTTTCAGCAGGCAGACAAGATGGCGTTCCAATAAACATTTTTGCAGGATCGATAACGATTCAGCACAGTGAAGACAATACACAGGACATTATGGGTTTACAGTATAAACATCGATACTGGGATCGGTCTCCCAGGTACAAAGGAAAGCCATCAAGGGCCCATCCAAAGGACATTAATATGTAAACTCCCAACGGCTCTACGATGAGAGAGCCGTTAGCAGGTAGTTATACAGGACACTTGGAAGCCCCAAACCCCTCCAGGGGGAACACCGACCGATTTAACAATGGGAGAAATATTAACAGGTACTCAAACATTCAGGAGTAGCCCCGAAACCCATTAAGGACAGAGATCACCCATACAGGACATTTTTGGGCGCCAAACCTTAAACAAAAGAATGGACATTGTAGTTGGGCGGGAAACGGAAGAACTGTGCACTATAATTGCAGGCCCAAACCGTCCATTCGCTCTCTTGCTCTTTTGCTCTTGACTCTTGCCGCTTGCTGCTGTTATCATCGTGGCTGCTCCTGTGTTTTATCCGGTCGATTCGTAACCTCGTGGCTGCTCCTGGGTAAAAGACTGTTGCAAAGACCTATGTTGGTAGCTGGCAGCGGAACCGAAGGCCCGGGATGAGATGAGATGAGATGAGATGAGATGAGAGGAGAAGAGAAGAAGACCTTATCCATCGCCACGGTCAGTAAATCCCGACCGCGCCTGTAGGTCGATCAGCCAAGTCTTCTCGACAGGAAGTCTTCTTCTTTAACAAGACATATTGCATCAATGATAACTGGACTGTGTAAACACATCGTATCAGCGATATTGACAACGGTGCTCCACCATACCCTGTATCCAACCAACAGAGGTCTTCACTACAGCGGACGGTCCAGCCGACTGACCGAGCAGCAGAAGCAGTAAACAAGTAGGACCAGGAGATCTCCTGACCAACACGTGGGTGCTGCGGTGAAAAACATCCGATCAGCTATTCGGGATTTCTCCGAGTTATTACGAGTGGTGAGCATGAGTCTCGAGGTCCTACGAAGCTAGTTTTAGGATAGATGTTGATAGGGGAGGGTTTAAAGATTAAGGATATTTGTAATGTGTGCCCTATTTACGTTGTGCTGGTCGTTCCTCGTTTCCCTAAGAGTGATTATAACTGTTTGTAAGATTGTACTGTCATTAATCTGTGCATATGACATGTATTTCATAATTTTAAGTATCATGCAATAAAGATTTTCCATTTCGTACCGTTCAAACCAAGTCTACATGAGTTTTATCTCCATTACTGCTCTCGCATCTAAGTCCAGTGTCTAGAACCGTAAGGGAGAGTGATTCGAACCACTCACAGGGGTGTCTAGTGTTCCCAGACTGGCTGGAGACCAGGCCTAGACCCGCACTGACATACAGGCTGCACAGAGCCGCGTGAACCTCACAGGCTACGAGACACGCAGGGTCAGGAGAGAATCCCTTACAGAAAATGGCGACCGCGGCAGGACACTGGCAGCGAGAGGGTAGTGTGTTAGATTTTGGAATGACTGTACGAAATGTGATGCAGGAAAAGATAGCGGATTACGTATTTGGAAAGGTTAATCTAACGAAAAAGTGGATAAGCGAACTGTTAGCGGATAAGAGCCCACTAGAGGCAGCTGAAAGGTGGACGGATAGTAAGGAGCATAAAAAGGCAGTTGAGAAAGCAGTCTGGCTTATGTGCTACAAAAGGCAGGTCCAGATTTCAAACCAGACCAATACAGCGCTAACCGCTCGAATCAAGCATCTAGAGGAGGAAATGGAGGAGAAGGTTTCTGGAGGGGAGGCGCTCATTAAGAGTTTAAATGAGTTACGCCAGGAAAGCCAGGAAGTCTCCAGCTACCTTAAAACAAGGGTAGAGTATCTCGAGTGCCAGATCACTGAAGCAAAATTAAACGAGAGTAGGATGAAGGAAAGATGTAACCGTCAAGCTGCCCAGATAAGAACTCAAGAAGAAAGCTTAATGGGGGTTAGGTCGGCGTATAAGTTGGCCCTTGAGGATAAGTTTCAGGGAGCCGACCATAGCGCCTGCGAAAAAGAGATAGAGAGCCTCAAAAGGGCCGTGAATAATGCGAACGGCATGGTGTGCCTTATTAATCCGTCGGCACGCCAGCCGCTAGTAAATGAGAGATTTAGAAATTCCCCACCAAGTAAAGCAGAAGAAGTAGTAGCCACTGCGCCCTCCGCGCCACCCAGCTATTCAGAAACCTGGGTTAGGGAGGAAGCAACGGAAGAAACAAAAGAGCCCGTTGAAAAGGAAGTAGAAAAGGGATCGTTGTATCCAGTAACGGGGATTAAAAGGGGCCCAAGCAGAAACGGTGGGGAAGAACCAGGGGATCTCCTCGGACAGCTGGTGTTGCCTCACAGTTCACATCAGCTGAGAGCCATGATAAACCACGTAAGGAAGCTGACCGAGATAGACGACCCTTCCGTACATTTCAGGGAAGTTGAGCAAGCCGCAGCCATTAACGGCTGCGATGATGGGGAGACAGCAAAAATGCTGCTGTTCTCATTAGACAGCTCGGTCCTTCAGTGCCTCTCAGGTGAGAGCAAGAGGGGAAACAAAAGTTATGAGGAATTGAAAAATGAGGTCCTAGAAGTAGTGGGAGCGAACGACGGAGGTCCGTTTGCTAGAGTGGGACAGACAGTGCAGATGGAGGGAGAACCCCCGAAGGTTTTTGCCGACAGGCTGTGGCCAGTATATGAGCGCAGCTGTCTAGGTGCGCCCGAGCGCGAAGATGTGGAAGGCGCCGCTTTAATTCATTGGCTTAGGTGCATAATAGCCAACAGTTTACCAGCCGTTAGAGAGCAGGCAAAAGCCTGGTTCGATCCCAATGACCTCAACCTTACGGAAGAGTCGGTCTTGAATCGACTCACGTTAGGTTACCGTAACATAAGGGGTATGGCAACACGTCCCTTTAAGGGAAGAGTACATGAGGTACGACCCGCAGCCCCGACTCAAAGAGAGTGGCATCAGGAGGGTAATCGCGCCCCACAGGCAAGTAATGCCTGTTACGGGTGTGGGAAGACAGGGCACTGGCGCAAGCACTGCAGGAACCCTTGGAAGGATTCCAAGGATAAAAATCCCGCGGTCCGAACCCAGGCGCCTGTCCCGGCTAAGGAAGCAAAGGCACCCACCTCTCCCGAAGACCTCGAAGCAGTGTTAGGAGTCATGCGCAAGATGGTTTTGAATGCGCGTGGACAGGTGGCGGTCGCAACCGGCCCCGTAGGTGCCGCAGGACCGTCTAATAGTACCCAATGACTAGAGTCCACGCAGCCTGCCTACCTGTGTCCTTTTAAAAGACACGCACAGGAGGGGGTCTGCGGTGAGGAGGCCAGGTTAAAAGAGCAGGCCTTGCGGGAGGAGAACGCCCGCTTAATAGGGAAAATAGATGGGCTGGAAGGGCAGCTTAGAGAGCAGACCCTGCGGGAGGAGAACGCCCGATCAATGGGAAAGTTAGACGTGCTCAGGCTAGAAGGGCAGCTTAGAGAGATAAAAGCAGCCTACAGGGTAGCCAGGAGCAGGGAGTATGAGGATTTAAAACAGGATAGAAATCTGCAGCCTCCAGCAGGTGAGATTTCACAGAAACAAGCAGGGGCGGTGGCCTGTCTTAAGGGAGGGGCCAGACCTGCGAATGGGAAAACACAGCCCCAGGTAGGACCACAAGGCACACAGGCAGGCGTAGCAGCTTGCATCAGGGGAAGGGACATCCCGGACGATCATGCAGCGTTTTTCTGGAGTTGGGGGTTAGATGACGAGGACCCCAGGGTACCCTGGTCAGATGAGGATAGTGCAGATGAGCATAGTGATGATGACGGGTGGTTTCAGAGGAACGGTCTGGAAGGATTGGGGCCGCTAGGTAGAGATCCATACGGGGTGGACACACAAGCTGCAGGTCCCGACAGCAGGAGGAAGGAGCTAGAGGAGGCCGGGCCAGCCGCTATGTGGTTCCCAGAGGTGTGGCCGCCCGCTTTGAACGTCCAGTCCTCAGGGGAGGCAGAGTTCGCGAGTGAAGGGCCGCCTGCTGGGCCGAGCAGGGCGGGGCCCCGAACTGCCAGCCCCGAGGTTAGGGAGGCGGAGTCAGCGGAGGCGGGGCTGGCGCCTGTGATGGAACCCCAGGTCATCCCGTTGAAGGTCTCGGGACCCGGTCCGTCCGTCACAGAGCCCCCGCCCATAGCAATTCCCCGTAGGTCAAGCAGAGTACCCCAGCCCAGGAAGATGTGGTCAGGTCCCCAGGCTGCCCCAGGGCGTAAGTTTCAGGTTAAGATAACCCGGGTAGAGACAGGCCACATCGAAGCAGTAACAGGCTGCGGCAGATCAGAGGAAAGGGTCAGCGCAGCAACAGGCTGCGGCAGATCAGAGGGAAGGGTCAGTGCCCTCCCACCGTCGGGAAGAGCTCGCAGCAGCCTTCTCAGGATTTAAAGGGGCCGCCCTGAGAACGGGCGGCACTGTAAAGTATTAGTTTAAGGTTAAGTTTTAAGTTTTAGTTCAAGGTTAAGTTTGTAGTGTTTTTAACAGAAAACGGCAAAATGATGGAAGTTTTAAGGCTAGGTTTAGAGGAAGTCTATTTAGCAAACGTTGAAGTTTACGTGAGGCGAGGTCAGGGGACCCGCTCACCCTTCACAAAAGCCAGAGACTTTTTGCGAGGCTGGCTACCTCATTCTATCTGATCACAGGAACCAAGGAAGGATGGAACGACTTCTAGTTTTGCTCGTGGCAATCGGATGTGGATTGGCCTATCGGGGCCTCACCAAGGATGTCGTGGTGTTTGGATGTTCCGGGGACACGGCCCCCATCGCGGTGGATGGGACCGGAAGACGGAAGGCAGAAGGGACCAGCACCTATTTCCACAAGGGAAGGTGGCCAGGATGGCTGGGAACGAACTCAACGGAGTATTCCAGCACATCGGGGTTCGCCTACAAAGAGACTTCTTTAATGTGCCCCAAAGTACGGATCATCGCACCCAGGATCAGCGTCACCGTCGGCAAACGGATTTGTTTGACCTGCAGTGGGAATGTCCCATTGAGCCGATGGTGGTGGCTGCGAAAGCTGAGCAAAACTATGAGGAACTCTTCGGTTGAGTGGGAGCGACTGGGTAATAATACCCATCGGACAATTACGGGGACAAACGGACAAGTGAAAGTCTGTTGGGACAAATGGTGGGAACCGGATGAGGGGATTTATGTTTGTATGTGGGGGTCAAAGTACGTTTGCCCCAAAGGCATCTCCATATTCTTTATTAACCAGTGGCAGGATAACGGACAGGGGATGAGGTGGGATGCGAGCACCAGGGGGTGCGGAGCCCCATACTCTCCGATCCCAGTAAATGCCACTGAGCTCATTACGCGCCCACGCAAAGCCCCGCCCACGATTCCGGTAGTTCTAACTGAGGAAGAAGGGTGCCCTAAAACTAGTAAGGGACCCGGGAACGGTTTGGTACTGGTCCCCACAGACCAGATACTATTTCAGGGGGTACATTACGCGGTGGCCTCGGTGATTTTAAATCTCACTGAGGTACGGTTACCAGAGTGGTGCCCCAAAAAGACGGAACAGTTGTACCAGATCCTGTTGACCAAGATGTTCAGGCAATTTTTACGAGTTTGATTTTGCAGAAATCGATAAGACAAGTTTATACACCGCACCGCAGGAAGTTTTGGACCAAGTAGGGAGGCAAAGAAGGGGTTTGGTGAACGATGCGTTCACTGCTTTTAACACAGGGACATCTGTGGTCAACGCTCTAGACAGTGTGGAGCTGCAGACCCAGATTAATGGTTTAAAAACACAGTTAAAGGATATTCTTACAGATGAGAATAAAGTGGTAGGGTCGGGTCTGCACGAGGACCAAGCCATGACACTACACTTAAAAGAGATTATAGCAGAGCTGGAGAAACATGCGCGTACGGTAAATGCCCTGATTAGGGAAGATCGGAATGCATCCGATCAAGCTGCGCAGAACGAGGTGTGCGTGCTTTACGGGGCGTGGTTACTGGGCGAGGGCCGCAGTAATTTGGAGGATTTAAAACAAGGTTTGGTCCCGTCCTGGATAAGTAACAAACACCTGCGGGCGCTCCACCCTTTTCAGAATGCATTAAGTCCGTGCCAGCTCAGGCTAGCTTCAGAAGCTTACCCAGTCCCCGTGGACTGCGGACGTTCAAACCATACTATTATGGGAATAGTATTACGCATGCCGGTTTTGGGCAACACAGCAAAGCCCGCCCCGGTGTATCGGGTAGAGAACATCGGTGTCATTCAGGGGGGAGCCCACATTCGTTATGCAGCGGTTCCACCTTACGTCATCCGCTGGGAGCAAACGATGACAGGTACAGATCTCTCTGGTTGTCGTGGCAGGGGAGCACACATAATACTGTGCCCCCAGCACTTGAATGCCTTTTTAACACCACAGTGCGGGTTCAGAACGGCTGGCGCCAAGTCCATGAATTGCACCATGGAGGCAATGGCACAAGATCATGTGCCTCCGCAGGTAGCATACATCGGGGGTGGAACATATTGTGTTACCACTGCAGCGCAACACTACCAGCATGGAAACCGTAGCCGGTGTCCGGTGAGTGACAGCAGTTTCTGTTTTAAACCCAGGGCTGAAGTTCAAGTAGCACAACAGCGAATTATCCCAATCCCTGAACCATCCACTGTTCATCTCACAGTAAAAGAGAATTTTACCGACTTGCAGCGATTTGTCGCACATTTTGGGTACCTCATTCCCCCTCTCCCCGAGCATTTAACCAAACTTCTAAAAGCCGTCGCGGTGTCACAAAAGCATTTCTATACATTAGAACAGAAAACCGTCGAGATAGGTACAGACATTTTGGACATAGTGGTTCCACCGTGGTGGAATCTGTTCACGAATATTGAAGTGCCCTCATGGGTCAGAATAGCCTCCCACATTTTAGTCGTCTGTCAAGTGTTTATTGTAGTATACCTTTTGTTCATACATTGTAAAAGAGACAAGCGCCTCACCAAGCATGAGAACACGGGAGAGTGGCGAGAACGTTACGTGCGCGTGCACGATGAGAGCGCAGTGTAATGGGAAAATGGCGTCACTCCCGCTCGCCACGTGCGCCGCGGAAGTTTGTACCCATTGTAAATACGTTGGAAACTCGACATGTTTAAGAGTCGGGATTTGTTTATTTTGGTGATGGTGTTGATTGTTTGGTTTTTGGGTTTTGTTTTTCCTTCCCTTGAATAAAAGACAAATATACAGGTGATGCGTGAGGTATCGGCCTGGTTACGCCGGGAAGGAAAACAAGTGGTGTAAGTTTAAGGGCAAATGATGCCTACGGTGATATAAAATGTGATTTTTTCTTGGGAAATGAGGACGACACAGACCCTAGTGAAGTTAAAATTTTATGGGATTAATTTACTGGATTCGGAGTGAAATCGAGATAAGATTGCTCACCACTGAGATTTTTGATACGATAAGCGGAGTTATTCGCATCAACAGGAGGGACTGTAGAATTCGCAATTATCGCGATTTCATTTTTATAAGGAGAAAACACAAGTTTCGTTCAAAACAGCTTTTATTTCAGCGGAATGCTGTCAGGTTTAAATTGGACACAAGCAGCCTGTAAAATGGCCGCCGCACCGCGTGACAGAACATTCGAGACTTTTCAGCAGGTAGACAAGATGGCGTTCCAATAAACATTTTTGCAGGATCGATAACGATTCAGCACAGTGAAGACAATACACAGGACATTATGGGTTTACAGTATAAACATCGATACTGGGATCGGTCTCCCAGGTACAAAGGAAAGCCATCAAGGGCCCATCCAAAGGACATTAATATGTAAACTCCCAACGGCTCTACGATGAGAGAGCCGTTAGCAGGTAGTTATACAGGACACTTGGAAGCCCCAAACCCCTCCAGGGGGAACACCGACCGATTTAACAATGGGAGAAATATTAACAGGTACTCAAACATTCAGGAGTAGCCCCGAAACCCATTAAGGACAGAGATCACCCATACAGGACATTTTTGGGCGCCAAACCTTAAACAAAAGAATGGACATTGTAGTTGGGCGGGAAACGGAAGAACTGTGCACTATAATTGCAGGCCCAAACCGTCCATTCGCTCTCTTGCTCTTTTGCTCTTGACTCTTGCCGCTTGCTGCTGTTATCATCGTGGCTGCTCCTGTGTTTTATCCGGTCGATTCGTAACCTCGTGGCTGCTCCTGGGTAAAAGACTGTTGCAAAGACCTATGTTGGTAGCTGGCAGCGGAACCGAAGGCCCGGGATGAGATGAGATGAGATGAGATGAGATGAGAGGAGAAGAGAAGAAGACCTTATCCATCGCCACGGTCAGTAAATCCCGACCGCGCCTGTAGGTCGATCAGCCAAGTCTTCTCGACAGGAAGTCTTCTTCTTTAACAAGACATATTGCATCAATGATAACTGGACTGTGTAAACACATCGTATCAGCGATATTGACAACGGTGCTCCACCATACCCTGTATCCAACCAACAGAGGTCTTCACTACAGCGGACGGTCCAGCCGACTGACCGAGCAGCAGAAGCAGTAAACAAGTAGGACCAGGAGATCTCCTGACCAACACGTGGGTGCTGCGGTGAAAAACATCCGATCAGCTATTCGGGATTTCTCCGAGTTATTACGAGTGGTGAGCATGAGTCTCGAGGTCCTACGAAGCTAGTTTTAGGATAGATGTTGATAGGGGAGGGTTTAAAGATTAAGGATATTTGTAATGTGTGCCCTATTTACGTTGTGCTGGTCGTTCCTCGTTTCCCTAAGAGTGATTATAACTGTTTGTAAGATTGTACTGTCATTAATCTGTGCATATGACATGTATTTCATAATTTTAAGTATCATGCAATAAAGATTTTCCATTTCGTACCGTTCAAACCAAGTCTACATGAGTTTTATCTCCATTACTGCTCTCGCATCTAAGTCCAGTGTCTAGAACCGTAAGGGAGAGTGATTCGAACCACTCACAGGGGTGTCTAGTGTTCCCAGACTGGCTGGAGACCAGGCCTAGACCCGCACTGACATACAGGCTGCACAGAGCCGCGTGAACCTCACAGGCTACGAGACACGCAGGGTCAGGTGAGAATCCCTTACACAGTGGACAGATATCACCCTGAGGGAGAGGGGACTGAGAGACACCAGTCAGTGTACAGGTATCTCCCTGAGAGAGAGGGGACTGAGAGACACCAGTCAGTGTACAGATATCACCCTGAGGGAGAGGGGACTGAGAGACACCAGTCAGTGTACACATATCACCCTGAGGGAGAGGGGACGGAGAGACACCAGTCAGTGTACAGATATCTCCGTGAGGGAGAGGGACTGAGAGACACCAGTCAGTGTACAGATATCTCCCTGAAGGAGAGGGGACTGAGAGACACCAGTCAGTGTACAGATATATCCCTGAGAGAGAGGGGACTGAGAGACACCAGTCAGTGTACAGATATCACCCTGAGGGAGAGGGGACTGAGAGACACCAGTCAGTGTACAGGTATCTCCCTGAGAGAGAGGGGACTGAGAGACACCAGTCAGTGTACAGATATCACCCTGAGGGAGAGGGGACTGAGAGACACCAGTCAGTGTACAGATATCTCCGTGAGGGAGAGGGACTGAGAGACACCAGTAAGTGTACAGATATCACCCTGAGGGAGAGGGGACTGAGAGACACCAGTCAGTGTACAGATATCTCCCTGAGGGAGAGGGGACTGAGAGACACCAGTCAGTGTACAGATATCTCACTGAGGGAGAGGGGACTGAGAGACACCAGTCAGTGTACAGATATCTCCCTGAGGGAGAGGGGACTGAGAGACACCAGTCAGTGTACAGATATCTCCCTGAGAGAGAGAGAATGAGAGACACCAGTCAGTGTACAGATATCTCCCTGAGGGAGAGGGGACTGAGAGACACCAGTCAGTGTACAGATATCTCCCTGACGGAGAGGGGACTGAGAGACACCAGTCAGTGTACAGATATCACCATGAGGGAGAGGGGACTGAGAGACACCAGTCAGTGTACAGGTATCTCCCTCAGGTAGAGGGGACTGAGAGACACCAGTCAGTGTACAGATATCTCCCTGAGGGAGAGGGACTGCGAGACACCAGTCAGTGTACAGATATCTCCCTGAGAGAGAGGGGACTGAGAGACACCAGTCAGTGTACAGATATCACCCTGAGGGAGAGGGGACTGAGAGACACCAGTCAGTGTACAGATATCTCCGTGAGGGAGAGGGACTGAGAGACACCAGTCAGTCTACAGATATCTCTCTGAGGAGAGGGTCTGAGAGACACCAGTCAGTGTACAGATATCTCCCTGAGAGAGAGGGGACCGAGAAACACCAGTCAGTGTACAGATATATCCCTGAGAGAGAGGGGACTGAGAGACACCAGTCAGTGTACAGGTATCTCCCTCAGGTAGAGGGGACTGAGAGACACCAGTCAGTGTACAGATATTTCCCTGAGGGAGAGGGACTGAGAGACACCAGTCAGTGTACAGATATATCCCAGAGGGAGACGGACTGAGAGACAGCAGTCAGTGTACAGATATCTCCCTGAGAGAGAGGGACTGAGAGTCACCGGTCAGTGTAAAGATATCTCCGTGAGGGAGAGGGACTGAGAGACACCAGTCAGTGTACAGATATCTCCCTGAGAGAGAGGGACTGAGAGACACCAGTCAGTGTACAGATATCTCCCTGAGGGAGAGGGGACGGAGAGACACCAGTCAGTGTACAGATATCTCCGTGAGGGAGAGGGACTGAGAGACACCAGTCAGTGTACAGATATCTCTCTGAGGGAGAGGGGACTGAGAAACACCAGTCAGTGTACAGATATATCCCTGAGAGAGAGGGGACTGAGAGACACCAGTCAGTGTACAGGTATCTCCCTCAAGTAGAGGGGACTGAGAGACACCAGTCAGTGTACAGATATCACCCTGAGGGAGAGGGGACTGAGAGACACCAGTCAGTGTACACATATCACCCTGAGGGAGAGGGGACGGAGAGACACCAGTCAGTGTACAGATATCTCCGCGAGGGAGAGGGACTGAGAGACACCAGTCAGTGTACAGATATCTCCCTGAGGGAGAGGGGACTGAGAGACACCAGTCAGTGTACAGATATATCCCTGAGAGAGAGGGGACTGAGAGACACCAGTCAGTGTACAGATATCACCCTGAGGGAGAGGGGACTGAGAGACACCAGTCAGTGTACAGGTATCTCCCTGAGAGAGAGGGGACTGAGAGACACCAGTCAGTGTACAGATATCACCCTGAGGGAGAGGGGACTGAGAGACACCAGTCAGTGTACAGATATCTCCGTGAGAGAGAGGGACTGAGAGACACCAGTCAGTGTACAGATATCACCCTGAGGGAGAGGGGACTGAGAGACACCAGTCAGTGTACAGATATCTCCCTGAGGGAGAGGGGACTGAGAGACACCAGTCAGTGTACAGATATCTCCCTGAGGGAGAGGGGACTGAGAGACACCAGTCAGTGTACAGATATCTCCCTGAGGGAGAGGGGACTGAGAGACACCAGTCAGTGTACAGGTATCTCCCTCAGGTAGTGGGGACTGAGAGACACCAGTCAGTGGACAGATATCTCCCTGAGGGAGAGGGACTGCGAGACACCAGTCAGTGTACAGATATCTCCCTGAGGGAGAGGGACTGAGAGACACCAGTCAGTGTACAGATATCTCCCTGAGACAGAGGGACTGTGAGTCACCGGTCAGTGTACAGATATCTCCCTGAGAGAGAGGGGACTGAGAGACACCAGTCAGTGTACAGATATCACCCTGAGGGAGAGGGGACTGAGAGACACCAGTCAGTGTACAGATATCTCCGTGAGGGAGAGGGGACTGAGAGACACCAGTCAGTGTACAGATATCACCCTGAGGGAGAGGGGACTCAGAGACATCAGTCAGTCTACAGATATCTCTCTGAGGGAGAGGGTCTGAGAGACACCAGTCAGTGTACAGATATCTCCCTGAGAGAGAGGGGACCGAGAAACACCAGTCAGTGTACAGATATATCCCTGAGAGAGAGGGGACTGAGAGACACCGGTCAGTGTACAGGTATCTCCCTCAGGTAGAGGGGACTGAGAGACACCAGTCAGTGTACAGATATCTCCCTGAGGGAGAGGGACTGAGAGACACCAGTCAGCGTACAGATATATCCCATAGGGAGACGGACTGAGAGAAAGCAGTCAGTGTACAGATATCTCCCTGAGAGAGAGGGACTGAGAGTCACCGGTCAGTGTAAAGATATCTCCCTGAGAGAGAGGGACTGAGAGACACCAGTCAGTGTACAGATATCTCCCTGAAGGTGAGGGGACTGAGAGACACCAGTCAGTGTACAGATATCTCCCTGAGAGAGAGGGACTGAGAGACACCAGTCAGTGTACAGATGTCTCCCTGAGAGAGAGGGAGTGAGAGACACCAGTCAGTGTACAGATATCTCCTTGAAGGAGAGGGGACTGAGAGACACCAGTCAGTGTACAGATATATCCCTGAGAGAGAGGGGACTGAGAGACACCAGTCAGTGTACAGATATCACCCTGAGGGAGAGGGGACTGAGAGACACCAGTCAGTGTACAGATATCTCCCTGAAGGTGAGGGGACTGCGAGACACCAGTCAGTGTACAGATATCTCCCTGAGGGAGAGGGACTGAGAGACACCAGTCAGTGTACAGATATCTCCCTGAGAGAGAGGGACTGTGAGTCACTGGTCAGTGTACAGATATCTCCCTGAGAGAGAGGG
>JASTWF010000222.1:509014-569014 GCA_030390025.1 Squalus acanthias
ACTGAGACACACCAGTCAGTGTACAGATATCTCCCTGAGAGAGAGGACTGAGAGACACCAGTCAGTGTACAGATATCTCCCTGAGTGAGGGGTCTGAGAGACACCAGTCAGTGTACAGATATCACCCTGAGAGAGAGGGACTGAGAGACACCAGTCAGTGTACAGATATCACCCTGAGAGAGAGGGGACTGAGAGACACCAGTCAGTGTACAGATATCTCCCTGAGAGAGAGGGACTGAGAGACACCAGTCAGTGTACAGATATCACCCTGAGAGAGTGGGACTGCGAGACACCAGTCAGTGTACAGATATCACCCTGAGAGAGAGGGACTGAGAGACACCGGTCAGTGAACAGATATCTCCCTGAGAGAGAGGAGACTGAGAGACACCAGTCAGTGTACAGATATCTCCCTGAGAGAGAGGGACTGATAGACACCAGTCAGTGTACAGATATCACCCTGAGAGAGAGGACTGAGAGACACCAGTCAGTGTACAGATATCACCCTGAGAGAGAGGGACTGACAGACACCAGTCATTGTACAGATATCTCCCTGAGAGGGGAGACTGAGAGACACCAGTCAGTGTACAGATATCTCCCTGAGAGAGAGGGGACTGAGAGACACCAGTCAGTGTACAGATATCACCCTGAGAGAGGGGACTGAGAGACACCAGTCAGTGTACAGATATCTCCCTGAGGGAGAGGGACTGAGAGACACCAGTCAGTGTACAGATATCTCCCTGAGAGAGAGGGGACTGAGAGACACCAGTCATTGTACAGATATCTCCTGAGAGAGGGGACTGAGAGACACCAGTCAGTGTACAGATATCTCCCTGAGAGAGAGGTGACTGAGAGACACCAGTCAGTGTACAGATATCACCCTGAGAGAGGGGACTGAGAGACACCAGTCAGTGTACAGATATCTCCCTGAGGGAGAGGGACTGAGAGACACCCGTCAGTGTACAGATATCTCTCTGAGAGAGAGGGACTGAGAGACACCAGTCAGTGTACAGATATCTCCCTCAGAGAGAGGACTGAGAGACACCAGTCAGTGTACAGATATCACCCTGAGAGAGGGGACTGATAGACACCGGTCAGTGTACAGATATCTCCCTGAGAGAGAGGGACTGAGAGACACCAGTCAGTGTACAGATATCACCCTGAGAGAGAGGGACTGAGAGACACCAGTCAGTGTACAGATATCACCCTGAGGGAGAGGGGACTGAGAGACACCAGTCAGTGTACAGATATCTCCCTGAGAGAGAGGGGACTGAGAGACACCAGTCAGTGCACAGATATCACCCTGAGAGAGAGGGGACTGAGAGACACCAGTCAGTGTACAGATATCTCCCTGAGAGAGAGGGGACTGAGAGACACAAGTCAGTGTACAGATATCTCCCTGAGTGAGGGGACTGAGAGACACCAGTCAGTGTACAGATATCTCCCTGAGGGAGGGGACTGATAGACACCAGTCAGTGTGCAGATATCTCTCTGGGGGAGAGGGGACTGAGAGACACCAGTCAGTGTACAGATATCTCCCTGAGAGAGAGGGACTGAGAGACACCAGTCAGTGTACAGATATCTCCCTGAGGGAGGGGACTGAGAGACACCAGTCAGTGTACAGATATCTCCCTGAGAGAGAGGGGACTGAGAGACACCAGTCAGTGTACAGATATCACCCTGATTGAGAGGGACTGAGAGACACCAGTCAGTGTACAGATATCTCCCTGAGGGAGAGGGAGTGAGAAACACCAGTCAATGTACAGATATCTCCCTGAGAGAGAGGGACTGAGAGACACCAGTCAGTGTATAGATATCTCCCTGAGTGAGGGGTCTGAGAGACACCAGTCAGTGTACAGATATCACCCTGAGAGAGAGGGACTGAGAGACACCAGTCAGTGTACAGATATCACCCTGAGAGAGAGGGGACTGAGAGACACCAGTCAGTGTACAGATATCTCCCTGAGAGAGAGGGACTGAGAGACACCAGTCAGTGTACAGATATCACCCTGAGAGAGAGGGACTGCGAGACACCAGTCAGTGGACAGATATCACCATGAGAGAGAGGGACTGAGAGACACCGGTCAGTGAACAGATATCTCCCTGAGAGAGAGGAGACTGAGAGACACCAGTCAGTGTACAGATATCACCCTGAGAGAGAGGACTGAGAGACACCAGTCAGTGTACAGATATCACCCTGAGAGAGAGGGACTGACAGACACCAGTCATTGTACAGATATCTCCCTGAGAGGGGAGACTGAGAGACACCAGTCAGTGTACAGATATCTCCCTGAGAGAGAGGGGACTGAGAGACACCAGTCAGTGCACAGATATCACCCTGAGAGAGAGGGGACTGAGAGACACCAGTCAGTGTACAGATATCTCCCTGAGAGAGAGGGGACTGAGAGACACCAGTCAGTGTACAGATATCTCCCTGAGTGAGGGGACTGAGAGACACCAGTCAGTGTACAGATATCTCCCTGAGGGAGGGGACTGATAGACACCAGTCAGTGTGCAGATATCTCTCTGGGGGAGAGGGGACTGAGAGACACCAGTCAGTGTACAGATATCTCCCTGAGAGAGAGGGACTGAGAGAAACCAGTCAGTGTACAGATATCTCCCTGAGGGAGGGGACTGAGAGACACCAGTCAGTGTACAGATATCACCCTGAGACAGAGGGACTGAGAGACACCAGTCAGTGTACAGATATCTTCCTGAGAGAGAGGGACTGAGAGACACCAGTCAGTGTACAGATATCACCCTGAGAGAGAGGGACTGAGAGACACCCGTCAGTGTACAGATATCTCCCTGAGAAAGAGGGACTGAGAGACACCAGTCAGTGTACAGATATCTCCCTGAGAGAGAGGGACTGAGAGACACCCGTCAGTGTACAGATATCTCCCTGAGTGAGGGGACTGAGAGACACCAGTCAGTGTACAGATATCTCCCTGAGGGAGGGGACTGATAGACACCAGTCAGTGTGCAGATATCTCTCTGGGTCAGTCTTTACGAAGGAAGACACAAAAAACCTCCCTGGGATATCGGGAAAAATAGGGACATTGGCAAAGGAGGAACTGACGCAAATCAATATCTCTAAGGATATGGTGTTAAGGAAGCTAAAGGGATTGAAGGCGGACAAATCCCCAGGGCCTGATAACATGCATCCTAGGGTACTGAAGGAGGTGGCCCTAGAGATAGCGGATGCACTAAGCATGATTTTTCAGAATTCATTAGACTCGGGAACAGTGCCCATGGATTGGAGGGTAGCTAACGTTACCCCACTATTCAAAAAGGGGGGTAGGGAAAAAGCAGGTAATTACAGACCTGTAAGCCTTACATCAGTTGTGGGCAAAATGCTGGAGTCCATCATTAAGGATGAAATAGCCGAGCACTTAGCAAATGGGGACAGGATAGGACAGAGTCAACATGGATTTACAAAGGGTAAATCGTGCTTGACTAATCTATTGGAATTTTTTGAGGGAGTAACTGGTAAAATAGATGGGGGAGAGCCAGTAGATGTGGTGTACCTGGACTTCCAAAAGGCCTTCGATAAGGTCCCACATAAAAGATTAGCATGGAAAATTGAAGCTCATGGGATAAAGGGGAAAGTATTGACGTGGATAGAGAACTGGCTGTCAGATAGAAAACAGAGAGTTGGAATAAACGGCTCATTTTCTGAATGGCAGGCAGTAACAAGTGGGGTACCACAGGGATCTGTCCTGGGTCCCCAGCTGTTCACAATTTATATTAATGACCTGGATCAGGGAGTCGAATGCAGCATTTCCAAATTTGCAGACGACACTAAACTAGGAGGGGGGGTGGGCTCAGAGGAGGAGACCAGGAAGCTCCAGAGCGATTTGGACAGACTGGGTGATTGGGCGGATAAATGGCAGATGCACTATAATGTGGACAAGTGCGAAGTTATCCACCTTGGGTGCAGGAACGGGAGGGCAAATTATTATTTAAATGGCAATAAATTGGGAGAGGGGGAAGTACAGAGAGACCTGGGTGTTCTTGTACACCAGTCACTGAAGGCGAGCATGCAGGTGCAACAGGCGGTCAAGAAGGCAAACGGTATGCTGGCCTTCATAGCAAAAGGGTTGGAATACAGGAACAGGGAAACCTTGCTGCAGCTGTACAGGGCACTGGTGAGACCACACCTCGAGTACTGTGTACAGTTTTGGTCGCCTCATCTGAGGAAAGATGTTCTTGCCATGGAGGGGGTGCAGCGGCGATTCACCAGGCTGATACCAGGAATGGCGGGATTGACCTATGAGGAGAGACTATGTAGTTTAGGGATGTACACACTGGAGTTTAGAAGATTGAGAGGGGACCTCATAGAAGTGTATAAAATTCTGACAGGTCTAGACAGATTAGATGCAGAAGGAATGTTTCCCTTGGCGGGTGAGAACAGAACTAGAGGACATAATTTAAGGATAAGGGCTAAACCATTTAGGACAGAAATGAGGGGGAATTTCTTCACTCAGAGAGTGGTGAACCTGTGGAACTCATTGCCACAGAGGGCAGTGTACGCCAGCTCATTAAATATATTTAAGAGGGAATTAGATATATTTCTACAGGCAAAAGGGGTTAAGGGTTACGGAGAGAAGGCGGGGACGGGATACTGAATTGAAGGATCAGCCATGATCTCATTAAATGGCGGAGCAGGCTCGAAGGGCCGGATGGCCTACTCCTGCTCCTATCTTCTATGTATCTATGTATCTATGTATCTCCCTGAGAGAGAGGTACTGAGACACACCAGTCAGTGTACAGATATCTCCCTGAGAGAGAGGACTGAGAGACACCAGTCAGTGTACAGATATCTCCCTGAGTGAGGGGTCTGAGAGACACCAGTCAGTGTACAGATATCACCCTGAGAGAGAGGGACTGAGAGACACCAGTCAGTGTACAGATATCACCCTGAGAGAGAGGGGACTGAGAGACACCAGTCAGTGTACAGATATCTCCCTGAGAGAGAGGGACTGAGAGACACCAGTCAGTGTACAGATATCACCCTGAGAGAGTGGGACTGCGAGACACCAGTCAGTGTACAGATATCACCCTGAGAGAGAGGGACTGAGAGACACCGGTCAGTGAACAGATATCTCCCTGAGAGAGAGGAGACTGAGAGACACCAGTCAGTGTACAGATATCTCCCTGAGAGATGTAAGGGATTCTCTCCTGACCCTGCGTGTCTCGTAGCCTGTGAGATTCACGCGGCTCTGTGCAGCCTGTATGTCAGTACGGGTCTAGGCCTGGTCTCCAGCCAGTCTGGGAACACTAGACACACCTGTGAGTGGTTCGAATCACTCTCCCTTACGGTTCTAGACACTGGACTTAGATGCGAGAGCAGTAATGGAGATAAAACTCATGTAGACTTGGTTTGAACGGTACGAAATGGAAAATCTTTATTGCATGATACTTAAAATTATGAAATACATGTCATACGCACAGATTAATGACAGTACAATCTTACAAACAGTTATAATCACTCTTAGGGAAACGAGGAACGAACGGCACAACGTAAATAGGGCACACATTACAAATATCCTTAATCTTTAAACCCTCCCCTATCAATATCTATCCTAAACTAGCTTCGTAGGATCTCGAGACTCATGCTCACCACTCGTAATAACTCGGAGAAATCCCGAATAGCTGATCGGATGTTTTTCACCGCAGCACCCACGTGTCGGTCAGGAGATCTCCTGGTCCCACTTGTTTACTGCTTCTGCTGCTCGGTCAGTCGGCTGGACCGTCCGCTGTAGTGAAGACCTCTGTTGGTTGGCTCCAAAGTATGGTGGAGCACCGTTGTCAATATCACTGATACGATGTGTTTGCACAGTCCAGTTATCATCGATGCAATATGTCTTGTTAAAGAAGAAAACTTCCTGTCGAGAAAACTTGGCTGATCGACCTACAGGCGCGGTCGGGATTTACTGACCGTGGCGATGGATAAGGTCTTCTTCTCTTCTCCTCTCATCTCATCTCATCTCATCTCGGGCCTTTGGTTCCGCTGCCAGTTACCAACATAGGTCTTCTTTACGCGACACGAGGTAGATCCGAACGGATCAGAAAGTTCAACAGTCTTTTACACAGGAGCAGCCACGAGGTTACGAATCGACCGGATAAAACACAGGAGCAGTCACGATGATAACAGCAGCAAGCGGCAAGAGTCAAGAACACGAGGCAAGAGTCAAGAGCAAGAGAGCGAATGGACGGTTTGGGGCCTGCAATTATAGTGCACAGTTCTTCCGTTTCCCGCCCAACTACAATGTCCATTCTTTTGTTTAGGGTTTGGCGCCCAAAATGTCCTGTATGGGTGATCTCCGTCCTTAATGGGTTTCGGGGCTACTCATGAATGTTTGAGTACCTGCTAATATTTCTCCCATTGTTAAATCGGTCGGTGTTCCCCCTGGAGGGGTTTGGGGCTTCCAAGTGTCCTGTATAACTACCTGCTAACGGCTCTCTCATCGTAGAGCCGTTGGGAGTTTACATATTAATGTCCTTTGGATGGGCCCTTGATGGCTTTCCTTTGTACCTGGGAGACCGATTCCAGTATCGATGTTTATACTGTAAACCCATAATGTCTCGTGTATTATGCTTCACTGTGCTGAATCGTTATCGATCCTGCATAAATGTTTATTGGAACGCCATCTTGTCTGCCTGCTGAAAAGTCTAGAATGTTCTGTCACGAGGTGCGGCGGCCATTTTACAGGCTGCTTGTGTCCAATTTAAACCTGACAGCATTCTGCTGAAATAAAAAGCTGTTTGAACGAAACTTGGTGTTTTCTCCTTATTAATCAAATCGCGATAATTGCGAATTCTACAGTCCCTCCTGTTGATGCGAATAACTCCGCTTATCGTATCAAAAATCTCAGTGGTGAGCAATATTATCTCGATTTCACTCCGAATCCAGTAAATTAATCCCATAAATTTTAACTTAACTAGGGTCTCTGTGTCGTCCTTATTTCCCAAGAAAATCACATTTTATATCACCGTAGGCATCATTTGCCCTTAAACTTACACCACTTGTTTTCCTTCCCGGCGTAACCAGGCCGATACCTCACGCATCACCTGTATATTTGTCTTTTATTCAGGGGAAGGAAAAACAAAACCCAAAACCAAACAATCAACACCATCACCAAAATAAACAAATCCCAACTCTTAAACATATCGAGTTTCCAACGTATTTACAATGAGTACAAACTTCCGCGGCGCACGTGGCGAGCGGGAGTGACGCCATTTTCCTATTACACTGCGCTCTCATCGTGCACGCGCACGTAACGTTCTCGCCACTCTCCCGTGTTCTCATGCTTGGTGAGGCGCTTGTCTCTTTTACAATGTATGAACAATAGGTATACTACAATAAACACTTGACAGACGACTAAAATGTGGGAGGCTATTCTGACCCATGAGGGCACTTCAATATTCGTGAACAGATTCCACCACGGTGGAACCACTATGTCCAAAATGTCTGTACCTATCTCGACGGTTTTCTGTTCTAATGTATAAAAATGCTTTTGTGACACCGCGACGGCTTTCAGAAGTTTGGTTAAATGCTCAGGGAGAGGGGGAATGAGGTATCCAAAATGCGCGACAAATCGCTGCAAGTCGGTGAAATTCTCTTTTACTGTGAGATGAACAGTGGATGGTTCAGGGATTGGGATAATTCGCTGTTGCGCTACTTGAACTTCGGCCCTGGGTTTAAAACAGAAACTGCTGTCACTCACCGGACACCGGCTACGGTTTCCATGCTGGTAGTGTTGCGCTGCAGTGGTAACACAATATGTTCCACCCCCGATGTATGCCACCTGCGGAGGCACATGATCTTGTGCCATTGCCTCCATGGTGCAATTCATGGACTTGGCGCCAGCCGTTCTGAACCCGCACTGTGGTGTTAAAAAGGCATTCAAGTGCTGGGGGCACAGTATTATGTGTGCTCCCCTGCCACGACAACCAGAGAGATCTGTACCTGTCATCGTTTGCTCCCAGCGGATGACGTAAGGTGGAACCGCTGCATAACGAATGTGGGCTCCCCCCTGAATGACACCAATGTTCTCTACCCGATACACCGGGGCGGGCTTTGCTGTGTTGCCCAAAACCGGCATGCGTAATACTATTCCCATAATAGTATGGTTTGAACGTCCGCAGTCCACGGGGACTGGGTAAGCTTCTGAAGCTAGCCTGAGCTGGCACGGACTTAATGCGTTCTGAAAAGGGTGGAGCGCCCGTAGGTGTTTGTTACTTATCCAGGACGGAACCAAACCTTGTTTTAAATCCTCCAAATTACTGCGGCCCTCGCCCAGTAACCACGCCCCGTAAAGCACGCACACCTCGTTCTGCGCAGCTTGATCGGATGCATTCCGATCTTCCCTAATCAGGGCATTTACCGTACGCGCATGTTTCTCCAGCTCTGCTATAATTTCCTTTAAGTGTAGTGTCATGGCTTGGTCCTCGTGCAGACCCGACCCTACCACTTTATTCTCATCTGTTAGGATGTCCTTTAACTGTGTTTTTAAACCATTAATCTGGGTCTGCAGCTCCACACTGTCTAGAGCGTTGACCACAGATGTCCCTGTGTTAAAAGCAGTGAACGCATCGTTCACCAAACCCCTTCTTTGCCTCCCTACTTGATCCAAAACTTCCTGCGGTGCGGTGTATAAACTTGTCTTATCAATTTCTGCAAAATCAAACTCGTAAAATTGTCTGAACATCTTGGTCAACAGGACCTGATACAACTGTTCCGTCTTTTTGGGGCACCACTCTGGTAACCGCACCTCAGTGAGATTTAAAATCACCGAGGCCACCGCGTAATGTACCCCCTGAAATAGTATCTGGTCTGTGGGGACCAGTACCAAACCGTTCCCGGGTCCCTTACTAGTTTTAGGGCACCCTTCTTCCTCAGCTAGAACCACCGGAATCGTGGGCGGGGCTTTGCGTGGGCGCGTAATGAGCTCAGTGGCATTTACTGGGATCGGGGAGAATGGGGCTCCGCACCCCCTGGTGCTCGCATCCCACCTCATCCCCTGTCCGTTATCCTGCCACTGGTTAATAAAGAATATGGAGATGCCTTTGGGGCAAACGTACTTTGACCCCCACATACAAACATAAATCCCCTCATCCGGTTCCCACCATTTGTCCCAACAGACTTTCACTTGTCCGTTTGTCCCCGTAATTGTCCGATGGGTATTATTACCCAGTCGCTCCCACTCAACCGAAGAGTTCCTCATAGTTTTGCTCAGCTTTCGCAGCCACCACCATCGGCTCAATGGGACATCCCCACTACAGGTCAAACAAATCCGTTTGCCGACGGTGACGCTGATCCTGGGTGCGATGATCCGTACTTTGGGGCACATTAAAGAAGTCTCTTTGTAGGCGAACCCCGATGTGCTGGAATACTCCGTTGAGTTCGTTCCCAGCCATCCTGGCCACCTTCCCTTGTGGAAATAGGTGCTGGTCCCTTCTGCCTTCCGTCTCCCGGTCCCATCCACCGCGATGGGGGCCGTGTCCCCGGAACATCCAAACACCACGACATCCTTGGTGTGGCCTCGATAGGCCAATCCACATCCGATTGCCACGAGCAATACTATAAGTCGTTCCATCCTTCCTTGGTTCCTGTGATCAGATAGAATGAGGTAGCCAGCCTCGCAAAAAGTCTCTGGCTTTTGTGAAGGGTGAGCGGGTCCCCTGACCTCGCCTCACGTAAACTTCAACGTTTGCTGAATAGACTTCCTCTAAACCTAGCCTTAAAACTCCCACCATTTTATCGTTTTCTGTTAAAAATACTACAAACTTAACCTTATTAAAACTACAAACTTAACCTTGAACTAAAACTTAAAACTTAACCTTAAACTAATACTTTACAGTGCCGCCCGTTCTCAGGGCGGCCCCTTTAAATTCTGAGAAGGCTGCTGCGAGCTCTTCCCGACGGTGGGAGGGCACTGACCCTTCCCTCTGATCTGCCGCAGCCTGTTGCTGCGCTGACCCTTTCCTCTGATCTGCCGCAGCCTGTTACTGCTTCGATGCGGCCTGCCTCTACCCGGGTTATCTTAACCTGAAACTTACGCCTTGGGGCAGTCTGGGGACATGACCACATCCTCCTGGGCTGGGGTTCTCTGCTTGACCTACGGGGAGTTGCTATGGGCGGGGGCTCCGTGACGGACGGACCGGGTTCCGAGACCTCCAACGGGATGACCTGGGGTTCCATCACAGTCGCCAGCTCCGCCTCCGCTGACTCCGCCTCCCTAACCTCGGGGCTGGCAGTTCGTGGCTCCGCCCTGCTCGGCCCAGCAGGCGGTCCTTCACTCGTGATCTCTGCCTCCCCTGAGGACTGGACGTTCAAAGCGGGCGGCCACCCCTCTGGGAACCACATTGGTACTCCCTGTGCTCCTATGGCGGCTGGCCCTGCCTCCTCTAGCTCCTCCCTCCTGTTGTCGGGACCTGCAGCTTGTGTGTCCACCCCGTGTGGATCTCTACCTATCGGCCCCAATCCTCCCAGACCGTTCCTCAGGAACCACCCGTCATCATCACTATGCTCATCTGCACTATCCTCATCTGACCAGGGTACCCTGGGGTCCTCGTCATCTAACCCCCAACTCCAGAAAAATGCTGCATGATCGTCCGGGATGTCCCTTCCCCTGATGCAAGCTGCTATGCCTGCCTGTGTGCCTTGTGGTCCTACCTGGGGCTGTGCTTCCCCACTCGCAGGTCTGGCCCCTCCCTTAAGACAGGCCACCGCCCCTGCTTGTTTCTGTGAAATCTCACCTGCTGGAGGCTGCAGATTTCTATCCTGTTTTAAATCCTCATACTCCCTGCTCCTGGCTACCCTGTAGGCTGTTTTTATCTCTCTAAGCTGCCCTTCTAGCCTGAGCACGTCTAACTTTCCCATTTCTCGGGCATTCTCCTCCCGCAGGGTCTGCTCTCTAAGCTGCCCTTCCAGCCCATCTATTTTCCCTATTAAGCGGGCGTTCTCCTCCCGCAAGGCCTGCTCTTTTAACCTGGCCTCCTCACCGCAGACCCCCTCCTGTGCGTGTCTTTTAAAAGGACACAGGTAGGCAGGCTGCGTGGGCTCTAGTCATTGGGTACTATTAGACGGTCCTGCGGCACCTACGGGGCCGGTTGCGACCGCCACCTGTCCACGCGCATTCAAGACCAGCTTGCGCATGGCTCCTAACACTGCTTCGAGGTCGTCGGGAGGGGTGGGTGCACTAGCTTCCTTAGGCGGGACAGGCGTCTGGGCTCGGACCGCGGGATTTTTATCCTTGGAATCCTTCCAAGGGTTCCTGCAGTGCTTGCGCCAGTGCCCTGTCTTCCCACACCCGTAACAGGCATTACTCGCCTGTGGGGCGCGATTACCCTCCTGATGCCACTCTCTTTGAGCCGGGGCTGCGGGTTGTACCTCATGTACTCTTCCCTTAAAGGGACGTGTCGTCATACCCCTTATGTTACGGTAACCTAACGTAAGTCGATTCAAGACCGACTCTTCCGTAAGGTTGAGGTCATTGGGATCGAACCAGGCTTTTGCCTGCTCTCTAACGGCTGGTAAACTGTTGGCTATGATGCACCTAAGCCAATGAATTAAAGCGGCGCCTTCCACATCTTCGCGCTCGGGCGCACCTAGACAGCTGCGCTCATATACTGGCCACAACCTGTCGGCAAAAACCTTCGGGGGTTCTCCGTCCATCTGCACTGTCTGTCCCACTCTAGCAAACGGACCTCCGTCGTTCGCTCCCACTACTTCTAGGACCTCATTTTTCAATTCCTCATAACTTTTGTTTCCCCTCTTGCTATCGCCTGAGAGACACTGAAGGACCGAGCTATCTAACGAGAACAGCAGCATTTTTGCTGTCTCCCCATCATCGCAGCCGTTAATGGCTGCGGCTTGCTCAACTTCCCTGAAATGTACGGAAGGGTCGTCTATCTCGGTCAGCTTCCTTACGTGGTTTATCATGGCCCTCAGCTGATGTGAACTGTGAGGCAACACCAGCTGTCCGAGGAGATCCCCCGGTTCTTCCCCACCGTTTCTGCTTGGGCCCCTTTTAATCCCCGTTACTGGATACAACGATCCCTTTTCTACTTCCTTTTCAACGGGCTCTTTTGTTTCTTCCGTTGCTTCCTCCCTAACCCAGGTTTCTGAATAGCTGGGTGGCGCGGAGGGCGCAGTGGCTACTACTTCTTCCGCTTTACATGGTGGGGAATTTCTAAATCTCTCATTTACTAGCGGCTGGCGTGCCGACGGATTAATAAGGCACACCATGCCGTTCGCATTATTCACGGCCTTTTTGAGGCTCTCTATCTCTTTTTGGCAGGCGCTATGGTCGGCTCCCTGAAACTTATCCTCAAGGGCCAACTTATACGCCGACCTAACCCCCATTAAGCTCTCTTCTTGAGTTCTTATCTGGGCAGCTTGACGGTTACATCTTTCCTTCATCCTACTCTCGTTCAATTTTGCTTCAGTGATCTGGCACTCGAGATACTCTACCCTTGTTTTAAGGTAACTGGAGACTTCCTGGCTTTCCTGGCGTAACTCATTTAAACTCTTAATGAGCGCCTCCCCTCCAGAAACCTTCTCCTCCATTTCCTCCTCTAAATGCTTGATTCGAGCGGTTAGCGCTGTATTGGTCTGGTTTGAAATCTGAACCTGCCTTTTGTAGCACATAAGCCAGACTGCTTTCTCAACTGCCTTTTTATGTTCCTTACTATCAGTCCACCTTTCAGCTGCCTCTAGTGGGCTCTTATCCGCTAACAATTCACTTATCCACTTTTTAGTTAGATTAACCTTTCCAAACACGTAATCCGCTATCTTTTCCTGCATAACATTTCGTACAGTCATTCCAAAATCTAACACACTACCCTCTCGCTGCCAGTGTCCTGCCGCGGTCGCCATTTTCTGTAAGGGATTCTCTCCTGACCCTGCGTGTCTCGTAGCCTGTGAGATTCACGCGGCTCTGTGCAGCCTGTATGTCAGTGCGGGTCTAGGCCTGGTCTCCAGCCAGTCTGGGAACACTAGACACACCTGTGAGTGGTTCGAATCACTCTCCCTTACGGTTCTAGACACTGGACTTAGATGCGAGAGCAGTAATGGAGATAAAACTCATGTAGACTTGGTTTGAACGGTACGAAATGGAAAATCTTTATTGCATGATACTTAAAATTATGAAATACATGTCATACGCACAGATTAATGACAGTACAATCTTACAAACAGTTATAATCACTCTTAGGGAAACGAGGAACGAATGGCACAACGTAAATAGGGCACACATTACAAATATCCTTAATCTTTAAACCCTCCCCTATCAATAGCTATCCTAAACTAGCTTCGTAGGATCTCGAGACTCATGCTCACCACTCGTAATAACTCGGAGAAATCCCGAATAGCTGATCGGATGTTTTTCACCGCAGCACCCACGTGGTGGTCAGGAGATCTCCTGGTCCCACTTGTTTACTGCTTCTGCTGCTCGGTCAGTCGGCTGGACCGTCCGCTGTAGTGAAGACCTCTGTTGGTTGGCTACAAAGTATGGTGGAGCACCGTTGTCAATATCACTGATACGATGTGTTTGCACAGTCCAGTTATCATCGATGCAATATGTCTTGTTAAAGAAGAAAACTTCCTGTCAAGAAGACTTGGCTGATCGACCTACAGGCGCGGTCGGGATTTACTGACCGTGGCGATGGATAAGGTCTTCTTCTCTTCTCCTCTCATCTCATCTCATCTCATCTCGGGCCTTTGGTTCCGCTGCCAGTTACCAACATAGGTCTTCTTTACGCGACACGAGGTAGATCCGAACGGATCAGAAAGTTCAACAGTCTTTTACACAGGAGCAGCCACGAGGTTACGAATCGACCGGATAAAACACAGGAGCAGTCACGATGATAACAGCAGCAAGCGGCAAGAGTCAAGAACACGAGGCAAGAGTCAAGAGCAAGAGAGCGAATGGACGGTTTGGGGCCTGCAATTATAGTGCACAGTTCTTCCGTTTCCCGCCCAACTACAATGTCCATTCTTTTGTTTAGGGTTTGGCGCCCAAAATGTCCTGTATGGGTGATCTCCGTCCTTAATGGGTTTCGGGGCTACTCATGAATGTTTGAGTACCTGCTAATATTTCTCCCATTGTTAAATCGGTCGGTGTTCCCCCTGGAGGGGTTTGGGGCTTCCAAGTGTCCTGTATAACTACCTGCTAACGGCTCTCTCATCGTAGAGCCGTTGGGAGTTTACATATTAATGTCCTTTGGATGGGCCCTTGATGGCTTTCCTTTGTACCTGGGAGACCGATTCCAGTATCGATGTTTATACTGTAAACCCATAATGTCTCGTGTATTATGCTTCACTGTGCTGAATCGTTATCGATCCTGCATAAATGTTTATTGGAACGCCATCTTGTCTGCCTGCTGAAAAGTCTAGAATGTTCTGTCACGAGGTGCGGCGGCCATTTTACAGGCTGCTTGTGTCCAATTTAAACCTGACAGCATTCTGCTGAAATAAAAAGCTGTTTGAACGAAACTTGGTGTTTTCTCCTTATTAATCAAATCGCGATAATTGCGAATTCTACACCTGAGAGACACTGAAGGACCGAGCTATCTAACGAGAACAGCAGCATTTTTGCTGTCTCCCCATCATCGCAGCCGTTGATGGCTGCGGCTTGCTCAACTTCCCTGAAATGTACGGAAGGGTCGTCTATCTCGGTCAGCTTCCTTACGTGGTTTATCATGGCCCTCAGCTGATGTGAACTGTGAGGCAACACCAGCTGTCCGAGGAGATCCCCCGGTTCTTCCCCACCGTTTCTGCTTGGGCCCCTTTTAATACCCGTTACTGGATACAACGATCCCTTTTCTACCTCCTTTTCAACGGGCTCTTTTGCTTCTTCCGTTGCTTCCTCCCTAACCCAGGTTTCTGAATAGCTGGGTGGCGCGGAGGGCGCAGTGGCTACTACTTCTTCTGCTTTACTTGGTGGGGAATTTCTAAATCTCTCATTTACTAGCGGCTGGCGCGCCGACGGATTGATGAGGCACACCATGCCGTTCGCATTATTCACGGCCTTTTTGAGGCTCTCTATCTCCCTTTGGCAGGCGCTATGGTCGGCTCCCTGAAACTTATCCTCAAGGGCCAACTTATACGCCGACCTAACCCCCATTAAGCTCTCTTCTTGAGTTCTTATCTGGGCAGCTTGGCGGTTACATCTTTCCTTCATCCTACTCTCGTTCAATTTTGCTTCAGTGATCTGGCACTCGAGATACTCTACCCTTGTTTTAAGGTAACTGGAGACTTCCTGGCTTTCCTGGCGTAACTCATTTAAACTCTTAATGAGCGCCTCCCCTCCAGAAACCTTCTCCTCCATTTCCTCCTCTAACTGCTTGATTCGAGCGGTTAGCGCTGTATTGGTCTGGTTTGAAATCTGAACCTGCCTTTTGTAGCACATAAGCCAGACTGCTTTCTCAACTGCCTTTTTATGCTCCTTACTATCTGTCCACCTTTCAGCTGCCTCTAGTGGACTCTTATCCGCTAACAATTCGCTTATCCACTTCTTAGTTAGATTTACTTTTCCGAACACATAATCTGCTATTTTCTCTTGCATGACATTTCGTACATTCATACCAAAGTCTAACACATTACCCTCTCGCTGCCAGCGTCCTGCCGCGGTCGCCATTTTCTGTAAGGGATTCTCTGCTGACCCTGCGTGTCTCGTAGCCTGTGAGATTCACGCGGCTCTGTGCAGCCTGTATGTCAGTACGGGTCTAGGCCTGGTCTCCAGCCAGTCTGGGAACACTAGACACACCTGTGAGTGGTTCGAATCACTCTCCCTTACGGTTCTAGACACTGGACTTAGATGCGAGAGCAGTAATGGAGATAAAACTCATGTAGACTTGGTTTGAACGGTACGAAATGGAAAATCTTTATTGCATGATACTTAAAATTATGAAATACATGTCATACGCACAGATTAATGACAGTACAATCTTACAAACAGTTATAATCACTCTTAGGGAAACGAGGAACGAACGGCACAACGTAAATAGGGCACACATTACAAATATCCTTAATCTTTAAACCCTCCCCTATCAATATCTATCCTAAACTAGCTTCGTAGGATCTCGAGACTCATGCTCACCACTCGTAATAACTCGGAGAAATCCCGAATAGCTGATCGGATGTTTTTCACCGCAGCACCCACGTGTCGGTCAGGAGATCTCCTGGTCCCACTTGTTTACTGCTTCTGCTGCTCGGTCAGTCGGCTGGACCGTCCGCTGTAGTGAAGACCTCTGTTGGTTGGCTCCAAAGTATGGTGGAGCACCGTTGTCAATATCACTGATACGATGTGTTTGCACAGTCCAGTTATCATCGATGCAATATGTCTTGTTAAAGAAGAAAACTTCCTGTCGAGAAAACTTGGCTGATCGACCTACAGGCGCGGTCGGGATTTACTTACCGTGGCGATGGATAAGGTCTTCTTCTCTTCTCCTCTCATCTCATCTCATCTCGGGCCTTTGGTTCCGCTGCCAGCTACCAACATAGGTCTTCTTTACGCGACACGAGGTAGATCCGAACGGATCAGAAAGTTCAACAGTCTTTTACACAGGAGCAGCCACGATGATAACAGCAGCAAGCGGCAAGAGTCAAGAACACGAGGCAAGAGTCAAGAGCAAGAGAGCGAATGGACGGTTTGGGGCCTGCAATTATAGTGCACAGTTCTTCCGTTTCCCGCCCAACTATAATGTCCATTCTTTTGTTTAAGGTTTGGCGCCCAAATGTCTTGTATGGGTGATCTCCGTTCTTAATGGGTTTCAGGGCTACTCATGAATGTTTGAGTACCTGCTAATATTTCTCCCATTGTTAAATCGGTCGGTGTTCCCCCTGGAGGGGTTTGGGGCTTCCAAGTGTCCTGTATAACTACCTGCTAACGGCTCTCTCATCGTAGAGCCGTTGGGAGTTTACATATTAATGTCCTTTGGATGGGCCCTTGATGGCTTTCCTTTGTACCTGGGAGACCGATTCCAGTATCGATGTTTATACTGTAAACCCATAATGTCCTGTGTATTGTCTTCACTGTGCTGAATCGTTATCGATCCTGCAAAAATGTTTAATGGAACGCCATCTTGTCTGCCTGTTGAAAAGTCTAGAATGTTCTGTCACGAGGTGCGGCGGCCATTTTACAGGCTGCTTGTGTCCAATTTAAACCTGACAGCATTCTGCTGAAATAAAAAGCTGTTTGAACGAAACTTGGTGTTTTCTCCTTATTAATCAAATCGCGATAATTGCGAATTCTACAGAGAGAGGGACTGATAGACACCAGTCAGTGTACAGATATCACCCTGAGAGAGAGGACTGAGAGACACCAGTCAGTGTACAGATATCACCCTGAGAGAGAGGGACTGACAGACACCAGTCATTGTACAGATATCTCCCTGAGAGGGGAGACTGAGAGACACCAGTCAGTGTACAGATATCTCCCTGAGAGAGAGGGGACTGAGAGACACCAGTCAGTGTACAGATATCACCCTGAGAGAGGGGACTGAGAGACACCAGTCAGTGTACAGATATCTCCCTGAGGGAGAGGGACTGAGAGACACCAGTCAGTGTACAGATATCTCCCTGAGAGAGAGGGGACTGAGAGACACCAGTCATTGTACAGATATCTCCCTGAGAGAGGGGACTGAGAGACACCAGTCAGTGTACAGATATCTCCCTGAGAGAGAGGGGACTGAGAGACACCAGTCAGTGTACAGATATCACCCTGAGAGAGGGGACTGAGAGACACCAGTCAGTGTACAGATATCTCCCTGAGGGAGAGGGACTGAGAGACACCCGTCAGTGTACAGATATCTCTCTGAGAGAGAGGGACTGAGAGACACCAGTCAGTGTACAGATATCTCCCTCAGAGAGAGGACTGAGAGACACCAGTCAGTGTACAGATATCACCCTGAGAGAGGGGACTGATAGACACCGGTCAGTGTACAGATATCTCCCTGAGAGAGAGGGACTGAGAGACACCAGTCAGTGTACAGATATCACCCTGAGAGAGAGGGACTGAGAGACACCAGTCAGTGTACAGATATCACCCTGAGGGAGAGGGGACTGAGAGACACCAGTCAGTGTACAGATATCTCCCTGAGAGAGAGGGGACTGAGAGACACCAGTCAGTGCACAGATATCACCCTGAGAGAGAGGGGACTGAGAGACACCAGTCAGTGTACAGATATCTCCCTGAGAGAGAGGGGACTGAGAGACACAAGTCAGTGTACAGATATCTCCCTGAGGGAGGGGACTGATAGACACCAGTCAGTGTGCAGATATCTCTCTGGGGGAGAGGGGACTGAGAGACACCAGTCAGTGTACAGATATCTCCCTGAGAGAGAGGGACTGAGAGACACCAGTCAGTGTACAGATATCTCCCTGAGGGAGGGGACTGAGAGACACCAGTCAGTGTACAGATATCTCCCTGAGAGAGAGGGGACTGAGAGACACCAGTCAGTGTACAGATATCACCCTGATTGAGAGGGACTGAGAGACACCAGTCAGTGTACAGATATCTCCCTGAGGGAGAGGGAGTGAGAAACACCAGTCAATGTACAGATATCTCCCTGAGAGAGAGGGACTGAGAGACACCAGTCAGTGTACAGATATCTCACTGAGAGAGAGGCCTGATAGACACCACTCAGTGTACAGATATCACCCTGAGACAGAGGGACTGAGAGACACCAGTCAGTGTACAGATATCTTCCTGAGAGAGAGGGACTGAGAGACACCAGTCAGTGTACAGATATCACCCTGAGACAGAGGGACTGAGAGACACCCGTCAGTGTACAGATATCTCCCTGAGAGAGAGGGACTGAGAGACACCAGTCAGTGTACAGATATCTCCCTGAGAGAGAGGGACTGAGAGACACCCGTCAGTGTACAGATATCTCCCTGAGAGAGAGGGACTGAGACACACCAGTCAGTGTACAGATATCTCCCTGAGAGAGAGGACTGAGAGACACCAGTCAGTGTTCAGATATCTCCCTGAGTGAGGGGTCTGAGAGACACCAGTCAGTGTACAGATATCACCCTGAGAGAGAGGGACTGAGAGACACCAGTCAGTGTACAGATATGACCCTGAGAGAGAGGGGACTGAGAGACACCAGTCAGTGTACAGATATCTCCCTGAGAGAGAGGGACTGAGAGACACCAGTCAGTGTACAGATATCACCCTGAGAGAGAGGGACTGCGAGACACCAGTCAGTGTACAGATATCACCCTGAGAGAGAGGGACTGAGAGACACCGGTCAGTGAACAGATATCTCCCTGAGAGAGAGGAGACTGAGAGACACCAGTCAGTGTACAGATATCACCCTGAGAGAGAGGACTGAGAGACACCAGTCAGTGTACAGATATCACCCTGAGAGAGAGGGACTGACAGACAACAGTCATTGTACAGATATCTCCCTGAGAGGGGAGACTGAGAGACACCAGTCAGTGTACAGATATATCCCTGAGAGAGAGGGGACTGAGAGACACCAGTCAGTGTACAGATATCACCCTGAGAGAGGGGACTGAGAGACACCAGTCAATGTACAGATATCTCCCTGAGGGAGAGGGAATGAGAGACACCAGTCAGTGTACAGATATCTCCCTGAGAGAGAGGGGACTGAGAGACACCAGTCAGTGTACAGATATCTCCCTGAGGGAGGGGACTGAGAGACACCAGTCAGTGTACAGATATCACCCTGAGAGAGAGGGACAGAGAGATACCAGTCATTGTACAGATATCTCCCTGAGAGAGGGGACTGAGAGACACCAGTCAGTGTACAGATATCTCCCTGAGAGAGAGGGACTGAGAGACACCAGTCAGTGTACAGATATCTCCCTGAGAGAGGGGACTGAGAGACACCAGTCAGTGTACAGATATCTCGCTGAGAGAGAGGGGACTGAGAGACACCAGTCAGTGTACAGATATCACCCTGAGAGAGGGGACTGAGAGACACCAGTCAGTGTACAGATATCTCCCTGAGGGAGAGGGACTGAGAGACACCCGTCAGTGCACAGATATCACCCTGATTGAGAGGGGACTGAGAGACACCAGTCAGTGTACAGATATCTCCCTGAGAGAGAGGGGACTGAGAGACACCAGTCAGTGTACAAATATCTCCCTGAGGGAGGGGACTGAGAGACACCAGTCAGTGTACAGATATCTCCCTGAGGGAGGGGACTGATAGACACCAGTCAGTGTGCAGATATCTCTCTGAGGGAGAGGGGACTGAGAGACACCAGTCAGTGTACAGATATCTCCCTGAGAGAGAGGGACTGAGAGACACCAGTCAGTGTACAGATATCTCCCTGAGGGAGGGGACTGAGAGACACCAGTCAGTGTACAGATATCTCCCTGAGAGAGAGGGGACTATGAGACACCAGTCAGTGTACAGATATCTCCCTGAGAGAGAGGGGACTGAGAGATACCAGTCAGTGTACAGATATCACCCTGAGAGAGAGGGACTGAGAGACACCAGTCAGTGTACAGATATCTCCCTGAGGGAGAGGGAGTGAGAAACACCAGTCAGTGTACAGATATCTCCCTGAGAGAGAGGGACTGAGAGACACCAGTCAGTGTACAGATATCTCCCTGAGAGAGAGGACTGATAGACACCACTCAGTGTACAGATATCACCCTGAGACAGAGGGACTGAGAGACACCAGTCAGTGTACAGATATCTTCCTGAGAGAGAGGGACTGAGAGACACCAGTCAGTGTACAGATATCACCCTGAGACAGAGGGACTGAGAGACACCCGTCAGTGTACAGATATCTCCCTGAGAGATAGGGACTGAGAGACACCAGTCAGTGTACAGTAATCTCCCTCAGAGAGAGGACTGAGAGACACCAGTCAGTGTACAGATATCACCCTGAGAGAGGGGACTGATAGACACCGGTCAGTGTACAGATATCTCCCAGAGAGAGAGGGACTGAGAGACACCAGTCAGTGTACAGATATCACCCTGAGAGAGAGGGACTGAGAGACACCAGTCAGTGTACAGATATCACCCTGAGGGAGAGGGGACTGAGAGACACCAGTCAGTGTACAGATATCTCCCTGAGAGAGAGGGGACTGAGAGACACCAGTCAGTGCACAGATATCACCCTGAGAGAGAGGGGACTGAGAGACACCAGTCAGTGTACAGATATCTCCCTGAGAGAAAGGGGACTGAGAGACACCAGTCAGTGTACAGATATCTCCCTGAGGGAGGGGACTGATAGACACCAGTCAGTGTGCAGATATCTCTCTGAGGGAGAGGGGACTGAGAGACACCAGTCAGTGTACAGATATCTCCCTGAGAGAGAGGGACTGAGAGACACCAGTCAGTGTACAGATATCTCCCTGAGGGAGGGGACTGAGAGACACCAGTCAGTGTACAGATATTTCCCTGAGAGAGAGGGGACTGAGAGACACCAGTCAGTGTACAGATATCACCGTGAGAGAGAGGGACTGAGAGACACCAGTCAGTGTACAGATATCTCCCTGAGGGAGAGGGTGTGAGAAACACCAGTCAATGTACAGATATCTCCCTGAGAGAGAGGGACTGAGAGACACCAGTCAGTGTACAGATATCTCCCTGAGAGAGAGGCCTGATAGACACCACTCAGTGTACAGATATCACCCTGAGACAGAGGGACTGAGAGACACCAGTCAGTGTACAGATATCTTCCTGAGAGAGAGGGACTGAGAGACACCAGTCAGTGTACAGATATCACCCTGAGACAGAGGGACTGAGAGACACCGTCAGTGTACAGATATCTCCCTGAGAGTGAGGGACTGAGAGACACCAGTCAGTGTACAGATATCTCCCTGAGAGAGAGGGACTGAGACACACCAGTCAGTGTACAGATATCTCCCTGAGAGAGAGGACTGAGAGACACCAGTCAGTGTACAGATATCTCCCTGAGTGAGGGGTCTGAGAGACACCAGTCAGTGTACAGATATCACCCTGAGAGAGAGGGACTGAGAGACGCCAGTCAGTGTACAGATATCACCCTGAGAGTGAGGGGACTGAGAGACACCAGTCAGTGTACAGATATCACCCTGAGAGAGAGGGACTGAGAGACACCAGTCAGTGTACAGATATCACCCTGAGAGAGAGGGACTGCGAGATCCCAGTCAGTGTACAGATATCACCCTGAGAGAGGGGACTGAGAGACACCGGTCAGTGAACAGATATCTCCCTGAGAGAGAGGGGACTGAGAGATACCAGTCAGTGTACAGATATCACCCTGAGAGAGAGGGACTGAGAGACACCAGTCAGTGTACAGATATCTCCCTGAGGGAGAGGGAGTGAGAAACACCAGTCAGTGTACAGATATCTCCCTGAGAGAGAGGGACTGAGAGACACCAGTCAGTGTACAGATATCTCCCTGAGAGAGAGGACTGATAGACACCACTCAGTGTACAGATATCACCCTGAGACAGAGGGACTGAGAGACACCAGTCAGTGTACAGATATCTTCCTGAGAGAGAGGGACTGAGAGACACCAGTCAGTGTACAGATATCACCCTGAGACAGAGGGACTGAGAGACACCCGTCAGTGTACAGATATCTCCCTGAGAGATAGGGACTGAGAGACACCAGTCAGCGTACAGATATCTCCCTCAGAGAGAGGACTGAGAGACACCAGTCAGTGTACAGATATCACCCTGAGAGAGGGGACTGATAGACACCGGTCAGTGTACAGATATCTCCCTGAGAGAGAGGGACTGAGAGACACCAGTCAGTGTACAGATATCACCCTGAGAGAGAGGGACTGAGAGACACCAGTCAGTGTACAGATATCACCCTGAGGGAGAGGGGACTGAGAGACACCAGTCAGTGTACAGATATCTCCCTGAGAGAGAGGGGACTGAGAGACACCAGTCAGTGCACAGATATCACCCTGAGAGAGAGGGGACTGAGAGACACCAGTCAGTGTACAGATATCTCCCTGAGAGAAAGGGGACTGAGAGACACCAGTCAGTGTACAGATATCTCCCTGAGGGAGGGGACTGATAGACACCAGTCAGTGTGCAGATATCTCTCTGAGGGAGAGGGGACTGAGAGACACCAGTCAGTGTACAGATATCTCCCTGAGAGAGAGGGACTGAGAGACACCAGTCAGTGTACAGATATCTCCCTGAGGGAGGGGACTGAGAGACACCAGTCAGTGTACAGATATTTCCCTGAGAGAGAGGGGACTGAGAGACACCAGTCAGTGTACAGATATCACCCTGAGAGAGAGGGACTGAGAGACACCAGTCAGTGTACAGATATCTCCCTGAGGGAGAGGGTGTGAGAAACACCAGTCAATGTACAGATATCTCCCTGAGAGAGAGGGACTGAGAGACACCAGTCAGTGTACAGATATCTCCCTGAGAGAGAGGCCTGATAGACACCACTCAGTGTACAGATATCACCCTGAGACAGAGGGACTGAGAGACACCAGTCAGTGTACAGATATCTTCCTGAGAGAGAGGGACTGAGAGACACCAGTCAGTGTACAGATATCACCCTGAGACAGAGGGACTGAGAGACACCCGTCAGTGTACAGATATCTCCCTGAGAGTGAGGGACTGAGAGACACCAGTCAGTGTACAGATATCTCCCTGAGAGAGAGGGACTGAGAGACACCCGTCAGTGTACAGATATCTCCCTGAGAGAGAGGGACTGAGACACACCAGTCAGTGTACAGATATCTCCCTGAGAGAGAGGACTGAGAGACACCAGTCAGTGTACAGATATCTCCCTGAGTGAGGGGTCTGAGAGACACCAGTCAGTGTACAGATATCACCCTGAGAGAGAGGGACTGAGAGACGCCAGTCAGTGTACAGATATCACCCTGAGAGTGAGGGGACTGAGAGACACCAGTCAGTGTACAGATATCACCCTGAGAGAGAGGGACTGAGAGACACCAGTCAGTGTACAGATATCACCCTGAGAGAGAGGGACTGCGAGATCCCAGTCAGTGTACAGATATCACCCTGAGAGAGGGGACTGAGAGACAGCGGTCAGTGAACAGATATCTCCCTGAGAGAGAGGAGACTGAGAGACACCAGTCAGTGTACAGATATCTCCCTGAGAGAGAGGGACTGATAGACACCAGGCAGTGTACAGATATCACCCTGAGAGAGAGGACTGAGAGACACCAGTCAGTGTACAGATATCACCCTGAGAGAGAGGGACTGACAGACACCAGTCATTGTACAGATATCTCCCTGAGAGGGGGGAGTTAGAGACACCAGTCAGTGTACAGATATCTCCCTGAGAGAGAGGGGACTGAGAGACACCAGTCAGTGTACAGATATCACCCTGAGAGAGGGGACTGAGAGACACCAGTCAGTGTACAGATATCTCCCTGAGGGAGAGGGACTGAGAGACACCAGTCAGTGTACAGATATCTCCCTGAGAGAGAGGGGACTGAGAGACACCAGTCAGTGTACAGATATCTCCCTGAGGGAGGGGACTGAGAGACACCAGTCAGTGTACAGATATCACCCTGAGAGAGAGGGACTGAGAGACACCAGTCATTGTACAGATATCTCCCTGAGAGAGGGGACTGAGAGACACCAGTCAGTGTACAGATATCACCCTGAGAGAGAGGGACTGAGAGACACCAGTCATTGTACAGATATCTCCCTGAGAGAGGGGACTGAGAGACACCAGTCAGTGTACAGATATCTCGCTGAGAGAGAGGGGACTGAGAGACACCAGTCAGTGTACAGATATCACCCTGAGAGAGGGGACTGAGAGACACCAGTCAGTGTACAGATATCTCCCTGAGGGAGAGGGACTGAGAGACACCCTTCAGTGTACAGATATCTCTCTGAGAGAGAGGGACTGAGAGACACCAGTCAGTGTACGGATATCTCCCTGAGAGAGAGGACTGAGAGACACCAGTCAGTGTACAGATATCAGCCTGAGAGAGGGGACTGATAGACACCGGTCAGTGTACAGATATCTCCCTGAGAGAGAGGGACTGAGAGACACCAGTCAGTGTACAGATATCACCCTGAGAGAGAGGGACTGAGAGACACCAGTCAGTGTACAGATATCACCCTGAGGGAGAGGGGACTGAGAGACACCAGTCAGTGTACAGATATCTCCCTGAGAGAGAGGGGACTGAGAGACACCAGTCAGTGCACAGATATCACCCTGAGAGAGAGGGGACTGAGAGACACCAGTCAGTGTACAGATATCTCCCTGAGAGAGAGGGGACTGAGAGACACCAGTCAGTGTACAGATATCTCCCTGAGGGAGGGGACTGAGAGACACCAGTCAGTGTACAGATATCTCCCTGAGGGAGGGGACTGATAGACACCAGTCAGTGTGCAGATATCTCTCTGAGGGAGAGGGGACTGAGAGACACCAGTCAGTGTACAGATATCTCCCTGAGAGAGAGGGACTGAGAGACACCAGTCAGTGTACAGATATCTCCCTGAGGGAGGGGACTGAGAGACACCAGTCAGTGTACAGATATCTCCCTGAGAGAGAGGGGACTGAGAGACACCAGTCAGTGTACAGATATCTCCCTGAGAGAGAGGGGACTGAGAGATACCAGTCAGTGTACAGATATCACCCTGAGAGAGAGGGACTGAGAGACACCAGTCAGTGTACAGATATCTCCCTGAGGGAGAGGGAGTGAGAAACACCAGTCAGTGTACAGATATCTCCCTGAGAGAGAGGGGACTGAGAGACACCAGTCAGTGCACAGATATCACCCTGAGAGAGAGGGGACTGAGAGACACCAGTCAGTGTACAGATATCTCCCTGAGAGAGAGGGGACTGAGAGACACCAGTCAGTGTACAGATATCTCCCTGAGGGAGGGGACTGAGAGACACCAGTCAGTGTACAGATATCTCCCTGAGGGAGGGGACTGATAGACACCAGTCAGTGTGCAGATATCTCTCTGAGGGAGAGGGGACTGAGAGACACCAGTCAGTGTACAGATATCTCCCTGAGAGAGAGGGACTGAGAGACACCAGTCAGTGTACAGATATCTCCCTGAGGGAGGGGACTGAGAGACACCAGTCAGTGTACAGATATCTCCCTGAGAGAGAGGGGACTGAGAGACACCAGTCAGTGTACAGATATCTCCCTGAGAGAGAGGGGACTGAGAGATACCAGTCAGTGTACAGATATCACCCTGAGAGAGAGGGACTGAGACACACCAGTCAGTGTACAGATATCTCCCTGAGAGAGAGGACTGAGAGACACCAGTCAGTGTACAGATATCACCCTGAGAGAGAGGGACTGAGAGACACCAGTCAGTGTACAGATATCTCCCTGAGAGAGAGGGACTGAGAGACACCAGTCAGTGTGCAGATATCTCCCTGAGGGAGGGGACTGATAGACACCAGTCAGTGTACAGATATCTCCCTGAGAGAGAGGGGACTGAGAGACACCAGTCAGTGTACAGATATCTCCCTGAGGGAGAGGGGACTGAGAGACACCAGTCAGTGTGCAGATATCTCCCTGAGAGAGAGGGACTCAGAGACACCAGTCAGTGTACAGATATCTCCCTGAGAAAGAGTGTCTGAGAGACACCAGTCATTGTACAGGTAGCTCCCTGAGAGAGAGGGACTGAGAGACACCAGTCATTGTACAGATATCTCCCTGAGAGAGAGGACTGAGAGACACCAGTCAGTGTACAGATATCTCCCTGAGAGAGAGGGACTGAGAGACACCAGTCAGTGTACAGATATCTCCCTGAGAAAGAGGGACTGAGGGACACCAGTCAGTGTACAGATATCTCCCTGAGGGAGAGGGACTGAGAGACACCAGTCATTGTACAGATATCTCCCTGAGAGAGAGGACTGAGAGACACCAGTCAGTGTACAGATATCTCCCTGAGAGAGAGGGGACTGAGAGACACCAGTCAGTGTACAGATATCTCCCTGAGGGAGAGGGACTTAGAGACACCAGTCAGTGTACAGATATCTCCCTGAGGGAGAGGGGACTGAGAGACACCAGTCAGTGTACAGATATCTCCCTGAGAGAGAGGGGACTGAGAGACACAAGTCAGTGTACAGATATCTCCCTGAGGGAGAGGGGACTGATAGACACCAGTCAGTGTACAGATATCTCCCTGTGGGAGAGGGGACTGAGAGACACAAGTCAGTGTACAGATATCTCCCTGAGAGAGAGAAACTGAGAGACACCAGTCAGTGTACAGATATCTCCCTGAGGGAGAGGGGACTGAGAGACACCAGTCAGTGTACAGACATCTCCCTGAGGGAGAGGGGACTGAGAGACATCAGTCAGTGTACAGATATCTCCCTGAGGGAGACTGGACTGAGAGACACCAGTCAGTGTACAGATATCTCCGTGAGGGAGAGTGAACTGAGAGACACCAGTCAGTGTACAGATGTCTCCCTGAGAGAGAGGGGACTGAGAGACACCAGTCAGTGTACAGATATCTCCCTGAGGGAGGGGACTGAGAGACACCAGTCAGTGTACAGATATCACCCTGAGAGAGAGGGACTGAGAGACACCAGTCATTGTACAGATACCTCCCTGAGAGAGGGGACTGAGAGACACCAGTCAGTGTACAGATATCACCCTGAGAGAGAGGGACTGAGAGACACCAGTCATTGTACAGATATCTCCCTGAGAGAGGGGACTGAGAGACACCAGACATTGTACAGGTTTCTCCCTGATGAAGAGGGACTGAGAGACACCAGTCAGTGTACAGATATCTCCCTCAGGGAGAGGGGACTGAGAGACACCAGTCAGTGTACAGATATCTCCGTGAGGGAGAGGGACTGAGAGACACCAGTCAGTGTACAGATATCTCCCTGAGAGAGAGGGACTGAGAGACACCAGTCAGTGTACAGATATCTCCCTGAAGGTGAGGGGACTGAGAGACACCAGTCAGTGTACAGATATCTCTGTGAGGGAGAGTGAACTGAGAGACACCAGTCAGTGTACAGATGTCTCCCTGAGAGAGAGGGGACTGAGAGACACCAGTCAGTGTACAGATATCTCCCTGAGGGAGAGGGGACTGAGAGACCCCAGTCAGTCTACAGATATCTCTCTGAGGGAGAGGGTCTGAGAGACACCAGTCAGTGTACAGATATCTCCCTGAGAGAGAGGGGACCGAGAGACACCAGTCAGTGTACAGATATCACTCTGAGGGAGAGGGGACTGAGAGACACCAGTCAGTGTACAGGTAGCTCGCTCAGGTAGAGGGGACTGAGAGACACCAGTCAGTGTACATATATCTCCCTGAGGGAGAGGGACTGAGAGACACCAGTCAGTGTACAGATATCTCCCTGAGGGAGAGGGACTGAGAGACACCAGTCAGTGTATAGATATCTCCCTGAGAGAGAGGGACTGAGAGTCACCGGTCAGTGTACAGATATCTCCCTGAGAGAGAGGGGATTGAGAGACACCAGTCAGTGTACAGATATCTCCCTGAGGAAGAGGGGACTGAGAGACACCAGTCAGTGTACAGATATCTCCCTGAGAGAGAGGGGATTGAGAGACACCAGTCAGTGTACAGATATCTCCCTGAGGAAGAGGGGACTGAGAGACACCAGTCAGTGTACAGATATCACCCTGAGGGAGAGGGGACTGAGAGACACCAGTCAGTGTATAGATATCTCCCTGAGAGAGAGGGACTGAGAGACAACAGTCAGTGTACAGGTTTCTCCCTGATGAAGAGGGACTGAGAGACACCAGTCAGTGTACAGATATCTCCCTCAGGGAGAGGGGACTGAGAGACACCAGTCAGTGTCCAGATATCTCCGTGAGGGAGAGGGACTGAGAGACACCAGTCAGTGTACAGATATCTCCCTGAGAGAGAGGGACTGAGAGACACCAGTCAGTGTACAGATATCTCCCTGAAGGTGAGGGGACTGAGAGACACCATTCAGTGTACAGATATCTCCCTGAGGGTGAGGGGACTGAGAGACACCAGTCATTGTGCAGATATCTCCCTCAAGGACAGGGGACTGAGAGACACCAGTCAGTGTCCAGATATCTGCCTGAGAGAGAGGGACTGAGACTCCAGTCAGTGTACAGATATCTCCCTGATGGAGTGGAACTGAGAGACACCAGTCAGTGTATAGATATCTCCCTGAGAGAGAGGGACTGAGAGTCACTGGTCAGTGTACAGATATCTCCCTGAGGGTCTGGGACTGAGAGACACAAGGTAAGTGAGCTGCAGGCACAAATAGCCACATGGGAATATGATGTTGTGGCAATAACATAGACCTGGCTCAAAAAAGGGCAGGATTGGCAATTTTATGAGTTTGATTTTGCAGAGGTTGACAAAACAAGCTTATACACCACACCACACGATGTTTTGGGTCAGGTGGGGAGACAAAGAAGGGGTGCTGTGAACGATGTGTTCACTGTTTTTAATACGGGAACATCTGTGGTCAACGCTCTAGATAATGTGGAGCTGCAGACACAGATCAACGGTTTAAAGACACAGTTAAAAAGCATCCTCACAAACGAGAACAAGGTAGTAGGGTCTGAGTTACATGAGGACCAGGCCATGACACTACAGTTAAAAGAGATTATAACAGAGCTTGTAAGGGATTCCCGACCCTGCGTGTCTCGCAGCCTGTGAGATTCACGCGGCTCTGTGCAGCCTGTATGTCAGTGCGGGTCTAGGCCTTGTTGCCTGTTCTGGTCTCCAGCCAGTCTGGGAACACTAGACACACCTGTGAGTGGTTCGAATCACTCTCCCTTACGGTTCTAGACACTGGACTTAGATGCGAGAGCAGTAATGGAGATAAAACTCATGTAGACTTGGTTTGAATGGTACGAAATGGAAAATCTTTATTGCATGATACTTAAGATTATGAAATACATGTCATAAGCACAGATTAATGACAGTACAATCTTACAAACAGTTATATAGTCGATCTTAGGGAAACGAGGAACGAACGGCACAAAGTAAATAGGGGCACACATTACAAATATCCTTAATCCTTAAACCCTCCCCTATCAATATCTATCCTAAACTAGATTCGTAGGATCTCGAGACTCATGCTCACCACTCGTGATAACTCGGAGAAATTCCGAATAGCTGATCGGATGTTTTTCACCGCAGCACCCACGTGTCGGTCAGGAGATCTCCTGGTCCCACTTGTTTACTTGCTTCTGCTGCTCCGGCTAGCAGGCTGGACCGTCTGCTGTGATGAAGACCTGTGTTGGTTGGTTTAACAGGTACTCTTCGAGCACAGTTGTCAATATCGTCGATACGATATGTTTTCACGTTCCAGTTACTTTGGGCACAGTCCAGTTATCATCGATGCAATATGTTTCGTTATAAGTTCGAAGAAGTCTTCCTGGCGAGGAAAACTTGGCTAATCGACCTACAGGCGCGGTCGGGATTTACTGACCGTGGCGATGGATATGGTCTTCCTCTCTTCTCATCTCATCTCATCTCATCTCATCTCATCTCGGGCCTTCGGTTCCGCTGCCAGTTACCAACATAGGTCTTCGTTACGCGACACGAGGTAGATCCGAACGGATCAGAAAGTTCAACAGTCTTTTCAGAAGAGGCAACAGGCAAGCAGAAGCCCAACTACGAGTACACAGGAGCAGCCACGAGGTTACGAATCGACCGGATAAAAGCACAGGAGCAAGAGAGAGAATGGACGGTTTGGAGCCTGCAATTATAGTGCAAAATCTTCCGTTTCCCGCCCAACTATAATGTCCATTCTTTTGTTTAGGGTTTGGCGCCCAAATGTCTTGTATGGGTGATCTCCGTTCTTAATGGGTTTCGGGGCTACTCGTAAATGTCTGAGTACCTGTTAATATTTCTCCCATTGTTAAATCGGTCGGTGTTCTCCCTGGAGGGGTTTGGGGCTTCCAAGCGTCCTGTATAACTACCTGCTAACGGCTCTCTCATCGTAGAGTCGTTGGGATTTTACATATTAATGTCTTTTGGATGGGCCCTTGATTACTCGGTACAATGGCTTTCCTTTGTACCTGGGAGACCGATTTCAGTATCTATGTTTATACTGCAAACCCATAATGTCTCGTGTATTATCTTCACTGTGCTGAATCTTAATCGATCTTGCACAAATGTTTATTGGAACGCCATCTTGTCTGCCTGTTGAAAAGTCTAGAATGTTCTGTCACGAGGTGCGGCGGCCATTTTACAGGCTGCTTGTGTCCACTTTAAACCTGCCAGCATTCTGCTGAAATAAAAGCTGTTTGAACGAAACTCTGTGTTTTCTCCTTATTAACAAAATCGCGATATATTGCGAATTCTACAGTCCCTCCTGTTGATGCGAATAACTCCGCTTATCGTATCAAAAATCATAGTGGTGAGCAATGTTATCTCGATTTCTCTCCGAATCCAGTAAATTAATCCCATAATTTTAACTTAGCTATGGTCTCTGTGTCGTCCTAATTTCCCAAGAAGATTACATTTTATATCACCGTAGGCATTATTTGCCCTTAAACTTACACCACTTGTTTTCCTTCCCGGCGTAACCAGGCCGATGCCTCTCGTATCACCTGTATATTCATCTTTTATTCAGGGAAAGGAGAAACAAAACCCAAAACCAAACAATCATTTTTAACTGTAACACCATCACCAAAATAAATCAACACCAACTCTTAAAACATGTCGAGTTCCCAACGTATTTACAATCTCTGAAAATCTTATATGAGTATAAACTTCCGCGGCGCACGCGGCGAGCGGGAGTGACGCCATTTTCCGATTACACGGTGCTTTCATCGTGCACGCGCACGTAACGTTCTCGCCACTCTCCCGTGTTTTCATGCTTGGTGAGGCGTTTGTCTCTTTTACAATGTACGACCAATAGGTACACTACAATAAACACTTGGCATACGACTAAAATGTGGGAGGCTATTCTGATCCATGAAGGCACTTCAATATTAGTGAACAGATTCCACCACGGTGGAACTACTATATCCAGAATGTCTGTTCCTATTTCGACAGTTTTCTGCTCTAATGTGTAAAAGTGTTTCTGTGACACCGCGACGGCTTTTAAAAGCTTGGTGAGGTGTTCAGGGAGAGGGGGAATGAGGTATCCAAAATGCGCGACGAATCGCTGCAAGTCGGTGAAATTCTCTTTTACCGTGAGATGAACAGTGGATGGTTCAGGGATTGGGATAATTCGCTGTTGTGCTACTTGAACTTCCGCCCTGGGTTTAAAACAGAAACTGCTGTCACTCACCGGACACCGGCTACGGTTTCCATGCTGGTAGTGTTGCGCTGCAGTGGTAACACAATATGTTCCACCCCCGATGTATGCTACCTGCGGAGGCACATGATCTTGTGCCATTGCCTCCATGGTGCAATTCATGGACTTGGCGCCAGCCGTTCTGAACCCGCACTGTGGTGTTAAAAAGGCATTCAAGTGCTGGGGGCACAGTATTATGTGTGCTCCCCTGCCACGACAACCAGAGAGATCTGTACCTGTCATCGTTTGCTCCCAGCGGATGACGTAAGGTGGAACCGCTGCATAACGAATGTGGGCTCCCCCCTGAATGACACCGATGTTCTCTACCCGATATACCGGGGCGGGCTTTGCTGTGTCGCCCAAAACCGGCATGCGTAAAACTATACCCATAATGGTATGGTTTGATCGTCCGCAGTCCACGGGGACTGGGTATGCTTCTGAAGCTAGCCTGAGCTGGCACGGGCTTAATGCGTTCTGAAAAGGGTGGAGCGCCCGTAGGTGTTTGTTACTTATCCAGGACGGAACCAAACCTTGTTTTAAATCCTCCAAATTACTGCGGCCCTCGCCCAGTAACCACGCCCCGTAAAGCACGCACACCTCGTTCTGCGCAGCTTGATCGGATGCATTCCGATCTTCCCTAATCAGGGCATTTACCGTCTTTGCATGTTTCTCCAACTCTGCTATAATTTCCTTTAAATGGAGGGTCATGGCTTGGTCCTCGTGTAGACCCGACCCTACCACTTTATTCTCATCTGTTAGAATGTCCTTTAACTGTGTCTTTAAACCATTAATCTGGGTCTGCAGCTCCACACTGTCTAGAGCGTTGACCACAGATGTACCTGTGTTAAAAGCAGTGAACGCATCGTTCACCAAACCCCTTCTTTGCCTCCCTACTTGATCCAAAACTTCCTGTGGTGCGGTGTACAAACTTGTTTTATCAATTTCCGCGAAATCGAATTCGTAAAATCGTCTGAACATCTTGGTCAACAGGACCTGGTACAACTGTTCCGTCTTTTTGGGGCACCACTCTGGTAACCGTACCTCAGTGAGATTTAAAATCACCGAGGCCACCGTGTAATGTACCCCCTGAAATAGTATCTGGTCTGTGGGGACCAGTACCAAACCATTCCCGGGTCCCTTACTAGCTTTAGGGCACCCTTCTTCCTCAGCTAGAACCACCGGAATCGTGGGCGGGGCTTTGCGTGGGCGCGTAATGAGCTCAGTGGCATTTACTGGGATCGGGGAGAATGGGGCTCCGCACCCCCTGGTGCTCGCATCCCACCTCATCCCCTGTCCGTTATCCTGCCATTGATTAATAAAAAATATGGAGATGCCTTTGGGGCAAACGTACTTTGACCCCCACATACATACATAAATTCCCTCATCCGGTTCCCACCATTTGTCCCAACAGACTTTCACTTGTGTAAGGGATACTCTCCTGACCCTGCGTGTCTCGTAGCCTGTGAGATTCACGCGGCTCTGTGCAGCCTGTATGTCAGTGCGGGTCTAGGCCTGGTCTCCAGCCAGTCTGGGAACACTAGACACCCCTGTGAGTGGTTCGAATCACTCTCCCTTACGGTTCTAGACACTGGACTTAGATGCGAGAGCAGTAATGGAGATAAAACTCATGTAGACTTGGTTTGAACGGTACGAAATGGAAAATCTTTATTGCATGATACTTAAAATTATGAAATACATGTCATATGCACAGATTAATGACAGTACAATCTTACAAACAGTTATAATCACTCTTAGGGAAACGAGGAACGACCAGCACAACGTAAATAGGGCACACATTACAAATATCCTTAAACTTTAAACCCTCCCCTATCAATAACTATCCTAAAACTAGCTTCGTAGGATCCCGAGACTCATGCTCACCACTCGTAATAACTCGGAGAAATCCCGAATAGCTGATCGGATGTTTTTCACCGCAGCACCCACGTGTTGGTCAGGAGATCTCCTGGTCCCACTTGTTTACTGCTTCTGCTGCTCGGTCAGTCGGCTGGACCGTCCGCTGTAGTGAAGACCTCTGTTGGTTGGATACAGGGTATGGTGGAGCACCGTTGTCAATATCATTGATACGATGTGTTTGCACAGTCCAGTTATCGTCGATGCAATATGTCTTGTTAAAGAAGAAAACTTCGTTGTCAAGAAGACTTGGCTGATCGACCTACAGGCGCGGTCGGGATTTACTGACCGTGGCGATGGATAAGGTCTTCTTCTCTTCTCCTCTCATCTCATCTCATCTCATCTCATCTCGGGCCTTCGGTTCCGCTGCCAGCTACCAACATAGGTCTTTGCAACAGTCTTTCACCCAGGAGCAGCCACGATGATAACAGCAGCAAGCGGCAAGAGTCACGAACACGAGGCAGGAGCAAGAATCAAGAGTCAAGAGACAGAATGGACGGTTTGGGCCTGCAATTATAGTGCACAGTTCTTCCGTTTCCCGCCCAACTATAATGTCCATTCTTTTGTTTAAGGTTTGGCGCCCAAAAAGTCCTGTATGGGTGATCTCTGTCTTTAATGGGTTTCGGGGCTACTCCTGAATGTTTGAGTACCTGCTAATACTTCTCCCATTGTTAAATCGGTCGGTGTTCCCCCTGGAGGGGTTTGGGGCTTCCAAGTGTCCTGTATAACTACCTGCTAACGGCTCTCTCATCGTAGAGCCGTTGGGAGTTTACATACTAATGTCCTTTGGATGGGCCCTTGATGGCTTTCCTTTGTACCTGGGAGACCGATTCCAGTATCGATGTTTATACTGTAAACCCATAATGTCCTGTGTATTGTCTTCACTGTGCTGAATCGTTATCGATCCTGCAAAAATGTTTATTGGAACGCCATCTTGTCTGCCTGCCGAAAAGTCTCGAATGTTCTGTCACGCGGTGCGGCGGCCATTTTACAGGCTGCTTGTGTCCAATTTAAACCTGACAGCATTCCGCTGAAATAAAAGCTGTTTTGAATGAAACTTGTGTTTTCTCCTTAATAAAATGAAATCGCGATAATTGCGAATTCTACAGTCCCTCCTGTTGATGCGAATAACTCCGCTTATCGTATCAAAAACTCAGTGGTGAGCAATCTTATCTCGATTTCACTCCGAATCCAGTAAATTAATCCCATAAATTTTAACTTCACTAGGGTCTCTGTGTCGTCCTTATTTCCCAAGAAAATCACATTTTATATCACCATAGGCATCATTTGCCCTTAAACTTACACCACTTGTCTTCCTTCCCGGCGTAACCAGGCCGATACCTCACGCATCACCTGTATATTTATCTTTTATTCAAGGGAAGGAAAAACAAAACCCAAAAACCAAACAATCAACACCATCACCAAAATAAACAAATCCCAACTCTTAAACATGTCGAGTTTCCAACGTATTTACACTGAGTACAAACTTCCGCGGCGCACGTGGCGAGCGGGAGTGACGCCATTTTCCCATTACACTGCGCTCTCATCGTGCACGCGCACGTAACGTTCTCGCCACTCTCCCGTGTTCTCATGCTTGGTGAGGCGCTTGTCTCTTTTACAATGTATGAACAAAAGGTATACTACAATAAACACTTGACAGACGACTAAAATGTGGGAGGCTATTCTGACCCATGAGGGCACTTCAATATTCGTGAACAGATTCCACCACGGTGGAACCACTATGTCCAAAATGTCTGTACCTATCTCGACGGTTTTCTGTTCTAAAGTATAGAAATGCTTTTGTGACACCGCGACGGCTTTCAGAAGTTTGGTTAAATGCTCGGGGAGAGGGGGAATGAGGTACCCAAAATGTGCGACAAATCGCTGCAAGTCGGTAAAATTCTCTTTTACTGTGAGATGAACAGTGGATGGTTCAGGGATTGGGATAATTCGCTGTTGTGCTACTTGAACTTCAGCCCTGGGTTTAAAACAGAAACTGCTGTCACTCACCGGACACCGGCTACGGTTTCCATGCTGGTAGTGTTGCGCTGCAGTGGTAACACAGTATGTTCCACCCCCGATGTATGCTACCTGCGGAGGCACATGATCTTGTGCCATTGCCTCCATGGTGCAATTCATGGACTTGGCGCCAGCCGTTCTGAACCCGCACTGTGGTGTTAAAAAGGCATTCAAGTGCTGGGGGCACAGTATTATGTGTGCTCCCCTGCCACGACAACCAGAGAGATCTGTACCTGTCATCGTTTGCTCCCAGCGGATGACGTAAGGTGGAACCGCTGCATAACGAATGTGGGCTCCCCCCTGAATGACACCAATGTTCTCTACCCGATACACCGGGGCGGGCTTTGCTGTGTTGCCCAAAACCGGCATGCGTAATACTATTCCCATAATAGTATGGTTTGAACGTCCGCAGTCCACGGGGACTGGGTAAGCTTCTGAAGCTAGCCTGAGCTGGCACGGACTTAATGCATTCTGAAAAGGGTGGAGCGCCCGCAGGTGTTTGTTACTTATCCAGGACGGGACCAAACCTTGTTTTAAATCCTCCAAATTACTGCGGCCCTCGCCCAGTAACCACGCCCCGTAAAGCACGCACACCTCGTTCTGCGCAGCTTGATCGGATGCATTCCGATCTTCCCTAATCAGGGCATTTACCGTACGCGCATGTTTCTCCAGCTCTGCTATAATCTCTTTTAAGTGTAGTGTCATGGCTTGGTCCTCGTGCAGACCCGACCCTACCACTTTATTCTCATCTGTGAGAATATCCTTTAACTGTGTTTTTAAACCATTAATCTGGGTCTGCAGCTCCACACTGTCTAGAGCGTTGACCACAGATGTCCCTGTGTTAAAAGCAGTGAACGCATCGTTCACCAAACCCCTTCTTTGCCTCCCAACTTGATCCAAAACTTCCTGCGGTGCGGTGTATAAACTTGTCTTATCAATTTCTGCAAAATCAAACTCGTAAAACTGCCTGAACATCTTGGTCAACAGGACCTGGTACAACTGTTCCGTCTTTTTGGGGCACCACTCTGGTAACCGTACCTCAGTGAGATTTAAAATCACCGAGGCCACCGCGTAATGCACTCCCTGAAATAGTATCTGGTCTGTGGGGACCAGTACCAAACCGTTCCCGGGTCCCTTACTAGTTTTAGGGCACCCTTCTTCCTCAGTTAGAACTACCGGAATCGTGGGCGGGGCTTTGCGTGGGCGCGTAATGAGCTCAGTGGCATTTACTGGGATCGGAGAGTATGGGGCTCCGCACCCCCTGGTGCTCGCATCCCACCTCATCCCCTGTCCGTTATCCTGCCACTGGTTAATAAAGAATATGGAGATGCCTTTGGGGCAAACGTACTTTGACCCCCACATACAAACATAAATCCCCTCATCTGGTTCCCACCATTTGTCCCAACAGACTTTCACTTGTCCATCTGTCCCCGTAATTGTCCGATGGGTATTATTACCCAGTCGCTCCCACTCAACCGAAGAGTTCCTCATAGTTTTGCTCAGCTTTCGCAGCCACCACCATCGGCTCAATGGGACATTCCCACTGCAGGTCAAACAAATCCGTTTGCCGACGGTGACGCTGATCCTGGGTGCGATGATCCGTACTTTGGGGCACATTAAAGAAGTCTCTTTGTAGGCGAACCCCGATGTGCTGGAATACTCCGTTGAGTTCGTTCCCAGCCATCCTGGCCACCTTCCCTTGTGGAAATAGGTGCTGGTCCCTTCTGCCTTCCGTCTTCCGGTCCCATCCACCGCGATGGGGGCCGTGTCCCCGGAACATCCAAACACCACGACATCCTTGGTGAGGCCCCGATAGGCCAATCCACATCCGATTGCCACGAGCAAAACTAGAAGTCGTTCCATCCTTCCTTGGTTCCTGTGATCAGATAGAATGAGGTAGCCAGCCTCGCAAAAAGTCTCTGGCTTTTGTGAAGGGTGAGCGGGTCCCCTGACCTCGCCTCACGTAAACTTCAACGTTTGCTGAACAGACTTCCTCTAAACCTGGCCTTAAAACTCCCATCATTTGTCGTTATCTGTTAAAACCACTACAAACTTAAACTTATTAAAACTACTTAAAACTTTAAACTAAACTTAAAACCTTAAACTAATAACTTTACAATGCCGCCCGTTCTCAGGGCGGCCCCTTTAAATCCTGAGAAGGCTGCTGCGAGCTCTTCCCGACGGTGGGAGGGCACTGACCCTTCCTTCTGATCTGCCGCAGCCTGTTGCTGCGCTGACCCTTTCCTCTGATCTGCCGCAGCCTGTTACTGCCTCGATGTGGCCTGTCTCTACCCGGGTTATCTTAACCTGAAACTTACGCCCTGGGGCAGCCTGTGGACCTGACCACGTCTTCCTGGGCTGGGGTGCTCTGCTTGACCTACGGGGAACTGCTATGGGCGGGGGCTCCGTGACGGACGGACCGGGTCCCGAGACCTTCAACGGGATGACCTGGGGTTCCATCACAGGCGCCAGCCCCGCCTCCGCTGACTCCGCCTCCCTAACCTCGGGGCTGGCAGTTCGGGGCCCCGCTCTGCTCGGCCCAGCAGGCGGCCCTTCACTCGCGAACTCTGCCTCCCCTGAGGACTGGACGTTCAAAGCGGGCGGCCACACCTCTGGGAACCACATAGCGGCTGGCCCGGCCTCCTCTAGCTCCTCCTCCTGCTGTCGGGACCTGCAGCTTGTGTGTCCACCCCGTATGGATCTCTACCTAGCGGCCCCAATCCTTCCAGACCGTTCCTCTGAAACCACCCGTCATCATCACTATGCTCATCTGCACTATCCTCATCTGACCAGGGTACCCTGGGGTCCTCGTCATCTAACCCCCAACTCCAGAAAAACGCTGCATGATCGTCCGGGATGTCCCTTCCCCTGATGCAAGCTGCTACGCCTGCCTGTGTGCCTTGTGGTCCTACCTGGGGCTGTGTTTTCCCATTGGCGGGATTTACCCCTGTAGTTTTCCCTTGCGCACCCGGCTGGTACAGTTTACATTGGTTTATGTGGAACCACTTAGTGCGCCGAGGTACTTTTACGGCGTAAACCATGGGACTTGCCTTGTCTACAATGTTGTAGGGTCCCATATACAGTGGTTCCAGACTCCCTACTCTGGCGTAGTTTCTGACCATGACCTGGTCTCCTACTTCCCACTCCCGCGTTTTGCGGGGTTCCAGCAACAAGCGATTGCCCTGGTGCTGCCTTCCCATGTTCCCAGCCGCCTGCTCATAAACTTGCTTCAGGCGCTCCAAGAGAGTTTGGGCGAACTTGTCCCTGCTGATCTCTTGAAGCTGACCCTCAGTGAGCACCGGGGCTAGCACATGGGTGGGGGTTCGCATGAGCCTGCCGGTCATTACCTCGTGCGGGGAGTACCCCGTACTTTTTGACTGACTGGCCCGGACCCCCATGAGGACTAAAGGCAGAACTTCCGCCCATTTTTGGGGCGAGTTCCTAGTCTCTTTCCTCAATTTCTCCTTCAGGGTCCGGTTCATACGTTCAACAATCCCGGATGACTGGGGATTGTGTGCTACGTGCCACTTCCCTTCAATGCCCAAAAGCATGAGGGTGTTCTGCATCACCTGGCTGGTGAAATGACTCCCTTGGTCTGACTCCACGAAACGGGGGAGTCCCCACCGCGAGAACACTTCCCGGACCAAGATTTTTGCAGTACCCAGTGCCGTAGCTGTTCGACAAGGGAAGGCTTCCACCCACTTGGAAAACACATCCACCAGGACGAGGCAGTACTTATAACCTCCCTGGGTGGTGGGCAGGGGTCCTATATAGTCGATCTGTATCGACTGCCATGGTCCCTCTACCCTTCTTACGTGTCCCATGGGCACCTTCCTTTTCTGGGGGTCTGGGTTGTTTGCAGCGCACACAAGACAGTTTGCACAGAACTCGCGGACTTGTTCCCTGAGCCCTGGCCACCATCCCGCTTGCTCTACCCGTTGCCAGGTAACCTCGGGCCCGGGGTGCCCTGCCCCTGGTCCCTCGTGAGCCAACTGGAGGAATTCCCTCCTGTGCTGCTGCGGCACAACCCACTGCTCCTCGCGGAACAGCATGCCTTCCTTAACTGAGAGGGTTGCCGTACTGTACGGACCTTCTACCTGCCTCCCCTCAGCAATCGTTTTTAGGACTGCTTTTAGGGCGGGATCCTGGGCTTGGACGGTCTTAAGGTCTAGGGGCAATGCTACCCTGGTGTTCCCGGTATTCCCGTCCCCACCTCGGACCGCTGCTATGGGTCCGGTTCTATAGGGGTTCCAGAAAGTACCGTCGCGGGCACCCTCCCTGGCTAGCGCATCCGCCTGCCGGTTGCCCTCCCCACGGGGCTCTGTGGAGGAGTGAGCTTTCACCTTATGGATGAAAATCTCCCCTTCCTCCCCTACTGCTGCTGCTAAGATCTTCTCCAGCAAGGGCTTTACCGTTAAAGGTCGCCCGTCCGCGGAGGTGTATCCACGGCGGGACCAAATGGCCAGGTATTCCGTACACGAATTGCAGGTGAACATACTGTCCGAGCAAATCGTGTATGGGGTTGGGAAAATGTCTGGGTGGGTTACCACGTACACCACGGCAGACAGCTCAGCCTGCTGCGCGCTCATGGTGCTAGGGAGCTTGATCGCCAGGGCAAGGTCTGCCGCAGGGTCATAAACTCCACACCCTGTGAGTCGCTCGCCAGCAGATACTGTGCTAGACCCATCAACATAAATCTCGCGCCCAGTGGGATGTATCCCGGCCCGTAAACCTATGTTGACGTCCCACACCCCCTCCACCGAACACCGGTGGGCTGTACCGGGGTATACCAAATTGGCCGCAAGCCTGGGCTCGCAAAGACCTTTTACTCTGATGTCCAACTGGGAGAGAAGAAGGGTCCAACGCGCAATGCGTGCGCTGCTTACGGTCCCGTCTTTAATCCTCCCATCCAGAAGCATCTTAGTTGGTGTGTGATGTGTGAGGAGAGTGATGGGAGAGAGCCCTGTGAAGATCGCTGATCTTTTCACAGCCCAATGCGTGGCTAAAAGGTGCCTTTCGCAATTGGAAAAACTTCTCTCCACATCCGTTAATACCCTGGATGAATAGACAACCGGCCTCAGCTTGCCGTGACGCTCTTGGAGCAGCACGGCGCTTAAGCTGTCTCCGCTGGCAGCTACCTCCAGGAAAAACTCCTTCCCCCCATCTATGGCCCCTAAGGCTGGCGCGGTCTGCAGATCCCTTTTTAACTTCTCGAAGGCTGCTTGGCAGCCCTCGTCCCAAAGCCACTCTACTCCCTTATGGAGGAGTCGGAGGAGCGGCGCCGCTGTGGCCGCATAATCCTCGATAAAATCCCTGCAGTAACCGGTCAGTCCCAAGAAGGACCTCACACCCCTTACGTTGTTGGGAATCGGTAATTCTTGCACCGACTCCCTCCTTGCTTTGTCTATGGCTCTTTCCCCAGCGCGTAGGGTCAGTCCCAGGAATTTTACTTCCTGCTGACCGATACGTGCTTTCTTTGGGTTTACTTTAAAACCCTTTCTCGCTAACAGCTCCAATAACTCGTCCAGCAGTGGTCCGTGCTCCTCCCTTGAGTCCGTAAATAGGAGCAAATCATCCACATACTGTACTATCTGATTGGGCTGACTAAACTCCTTTAAACTTCCTGCCATACACTGGTGAAAAATACTGGGGCTATTGTGGAAACCTTGTGGCAAGCAGTTCCACGTGTACTGTTGCCCTTTAAACGTAAAGGCAAACTTGTACTGGTCCTCTCGCCGCAGCGGGATGGACCAAAAACCGTTCGAGATATCCAGCACCGTGAACGTGGTCGCGGACGCTGGGATGCTCCCTATTAGGTCAGCAACTGCTGCTACTGTGGGCGCGCAGGCGGGGATGTTACTGTTAAGGACTCTGTAGTCCACCGTGGCTCTCCACGAATTATCCGGCTTCCTAACCGGCCATAATGGGGAGTTCACGTGTGTGGCTATCGGCCTCAACACGCCCTGCTGCACCAAGGAAGACATTGCTGCCTCCATATCGGGTTCTGCTTCTTTGGGGAAGTTATACTGCTTTTGGGGTCGGGTCATGGGGTCCCCATCTACGCTGACCTCAAACCCGACCACCCTCCCACAATCGTGCTTGTGGGTTGCAAACGCGTGCATATTATCTGTCACGTACGTCTGCATGTCCGTTGGGACATCTGCGACCATAAGCCTGAGGTCGTAGCCTCCGGATGGCTGTACGGTACACAGGACCCCTGTTTCTTCCTCCCCTTGAATTACCATTACCTTCGCCTTTTTCCCCTTTAGCCCCCCAGAGACAGTGATTTCTGAGGTCCACGAGGATCCCGTGTCCCGCTAGCAGATCGGACCCGAGAATACCTCTTCCACCCCCCTTTTGCCATGCCATCAGTATACACTTCCACTTAAGCGAAGTGTTCCTAAACGAATGGATAGCGGGAGGGAAAACGTGCCAGCCTGTTCTTTCCCTGTGAACCCTGCTAGCGTGAATGGGACCTTGGTAGATAGCGGCGAGTCAAAAGGGTCATCTGTATGGATTATGGTGCAAGAAGCTCCCGTGTCCAACAGATAACTGCCCTTTTGTTTCTCTACCTCCATCTCCACCACAGGTCGCCTCCACGCATCATAGCTGAGCGGACACAGGTAGACGGGCTGTGCTGGTTCTAGTCATGGGGCACTATTAGACGGTCCTGCGGCACCTACGGGGCCGGTTGCGACCGCCACCTGTCCACGCGCATTTAAAACCATCTTGCGCATGACTCCTAACACTGCTTCGAGGTCTTCGGGAGAGGTGGGTACCTTTGCTTCCTTAGCCGGGACAGGCGCCTGGGCTCGGACCGCGGGATTCTTATCCTTGGAATCCTTCCAAGGGTTCCTGCAGTGCTTGCGCCAGTGCCCTGTCTTCCCACACCCGTAACAGGCATTGCTTGCCGGTGGGGCGCGATTACCCTCCTGATGCCACTCTCTTTGAGCCGGGGCTGCGGGTCGTACCTCATGTACTCTTCCCTTAAAGGGACGTGTTGCCATACCCCTTATGTTACGGTAACCTAACGTGAGTCGATTCAAGACCGACTCTTCCGTAAGGTTGAGGTCATTGGGATCGAACCAGGCTTTTGCCTGCTCTCTAACGGCTGGTAAACTGTTGGCTATTATGCACCTAAGCCAATGAATTAAAGCGGCGCCTTCCACATCTTCGCGCTCGGGCGCACCTAGACAGCTGCGCTCATATACTGGCCACAGCCTGTCGGCAAAAACCTTCGGGGGTTCTCCCTCCATCTGCACTGTCTGTCCCACTCTAGCAAACGGACCTCCGTCGTTCGCTCCCACTACTTCTAGGACCTCATTTTTCAATTCCTCATAACTTTTATTACCCCTCTTGCTATCGCCTGAGAGACACTGAAGGACCGAGCTATCTAAAGAGAACAGCAGCATTTTTGCTGTCTCCCCATCATCGCAGCCGTTGATGGCTGCGGCTTGCTCAACTTCCCTAAAATGTACGGAAGGGTCGTCTATCTCGGTCAGCTTCCTTACGTGGTTTATCATAGCCCTCAGCTGATGTGAACTGTGAGGCAACACCAGCTGTCCGAGGAGATCCCCCGGTTCTTCCCCACCGTTTCTGCTTGGGCCCCTTTTAATCCCCGTTACTGGATACAACGATCCCTTTTCTACCTCCTTTTCAACGGGCTCTTTTGTTTCTTCCGTTGCTTCCTCCCTAACCCAGGTTTCTGAATAGCTGGGTGGCGCGGAGGGCGCAGTGGCTACTACTTCTTCTGCTTTACTTGGTGGGGAATTTCTAAATCTCTCACTTACTAGCGGCTGGCGTGCCGACGGATTAATAAGGCACACCATGCCGTTCGCATTATTCACGGCCCTTTTGAGGCTCTCTATCTCTTTTTCGCAGGCGCTATGGTCGGCTCCCTGAAACTTATCCTCAAGGGCCAACTTATACGCCGACCTAACCCCCATTAAGCTCTCTTCTTGAGTTCTTATCTGGGCAGCTTGACGGTTACATCTTTCCTTCATCCTATTCTCGTTTAATTTTGCTTCAGTGATCTGGCACTCGAGATACTCTACCCTTGTTTTAAGGTAGCTGGAGACTTCCTGGCTTTCCTGGCGTAACTCATTTAAACTCTTAATGAGCACCTCCCCTCCAGAAACCTTCTCCTCCATTTCCTCCTCTAACTGCTTGATGCGAGCGGTTAGCGCTGTATTGGTCTGGTTTGAAATCTGAACCTGCCTTTTGTAGCACATAAGCCAGACTGCTTTCTCAACTGCCTTTTTATGCTCCTTACTATCCGTCCACCTTTCAGCTGCCTCTAGTGGGCTCTTATCCGCTAACAATTCGCTTATCCACCTTTTCGTTAGATTAACCTTTCCAAACACGTAATCCGCTATCTTTTCCTGCATCACATTTCGTACAGTCATTCCAAAATCCAACACACCACCCTCTCGCTGCCAATGTCCTGCCGCGGTCGCCATTTTCTGTAAGGGATACTCTCCTGACCCTGCGTGTCTCGTAGCCTGTGAGATTCACGCGGCTCTGTGCAGCCTGTATGTCAGTGCGGGTCTAGGCCTGGTCTCCAGCCAGTCTGGGAACACTAGACACCCCTGTGAGTGGTTCGAATCACTCTCCCTTACGGTTCTAGACACTGGACTTAGATGCGAGAGCAGTAATGGAGATAAAACTCATGTAGACTTGGTTTGAACGGTACGAAATGGAAAATCTTTATTGCATGATACTTAAAATTATGAAATACATGTCATATGCACAGATTAATGACAGTACAATCTTACAAACAGTTATAATCACTCTTAGGGAAACGAGGAACGACCAGCACAACGTAAATAGGGCACACATTACAAATATCCTTAAACTTTCAACCCTCCCCTATCAATAACTATCCTAAAACTAGCTTCGTAGGATCCCGAGACTCATGCTCACCACTCGTAATAACTCGGAGAAATCCCGAATAGCTGATCGGATGTTTTTCACCGCAGCACCCACGTGTTGGTCAGGAGATCTCCTGGTCCCACTTGTTTACTGCTTCTGCTGCTCGGTCAGTCGGCTGGACCGTCCGCTGTAGTGAAGACCTCTGTTGGTTGGATACAGGGTATGGTGGAGCACCGTTGTCAATATCATTGATACGATGTGTTTGCACAGTCCAGTTATCGTCGATGCAATATGTCTTGTTAAAGAAGAAAACTTCGTTGTCAAGAAGACTTGGCTGATCGACCTACAGGCGCGGTCGGGATTTACTGACCGTGGCGATGGATAAGGTCTTCTTCTCTTCTCCTCTCATCTCATCTCATCTCATCTCATCTCGGGCCTTCGGTTCCGCTGCCAGCTACCAACATAGGTCTTTGCAACAGTCTTTCACCCAGGAGCAGCCACGATGATAACAGCAGCAAGCGGCAAGAGTCACGAACACGAGGCAGGAGCAAGAATCAAGAGTCAAGAGACAGAATGGACGGTTTGGGCCTGCAATTATAGTGCACAGTTCTTCCGTTTCCCGCCCAACTATAATGTCCATTCTTTTGTTTAAGGTTTGGCGCCCAAAAAGTCCTGTATGGGTGATCTCTGTCTTTAATGGGTTTCGGGGCTACTCCTGAATGTTTGAGTACCTGCTAATACTTCTCCCATTGTTAAATCGGTCGGTGTTCCCCCTGGAGGGGTTTGGGGCTTCCAAGTGTCCTGTATAACTACCTGCTAACGGCTCTCTCATCGTAGAGCCGTTGGGAGTTTACATACTAATGTCCTTTGGATGGGCCCTTGATGGCTTTCCTTTGTACCTGGGAGACCGATTCCAGTATCGATGTTTATACTGTAAACCCATAATGTCCTGTGTATTGTCTTCACTGTGCTGAATCGTTATCGATCCTGCAAAAATGTTTATTGGAACGCCATCTTGTCTGCCTGCCGAAAAGTCTCGAATGTTCTGTCACGCGGTGCGGCGGCCATTTTACAGGCTGCTTGTGTCCAATTTAAACCTGACAGCATTCCGCTGAAATAAAAGCTGTTTTGAATGAAACTTGTGTTTTCTCCTTAATAAAATGAAATCGCGATAATTGCGAATTCTACACTTGTCCGTCTGTCCCCGTAATTGTCCGATGGGTATTATTACCCAGTCGTTCCCACTCGACCGAAGAGTTTCTCATAGTTTTGCTCAGCTTTCGCAGCCACCACCATCGGCTCAATGGGACCTTCCCACTACAAGTCAAACAAATCCGTTTGCCGACGGTGACGCTGATCCTGGGTGCGATGATCCTTACTTTGGGGCACAGTAAAGAAGTCTCTTTGTAGGCAAACCCCGACGTGCTGGAATACTCCGTTGAGTTCGTTCCCAGCCATCCTGGCCACCTTCCCTTGTGGAAATAGGTGCTGGTCTCCTCTGCCTCCCGTCTTCCGGTCCCATCCACCGCGATGGGGGCCGTGTCCCCGGAACATCCAAACACCACGACATCCTTGGTGCGGCCTCGATAGGCCAATCCACATCCGATTGCCACGAGCAATACTAGAATTCGTTCCATCCTTCCTTGGTTCCTGTGATCAGATAGAATGAGGTAGCCAGCCTCGCAAGAGTCTCTGGCTTTTGTGAAGGGTGAGCGGGTCCCCTGACCTCGCCTCACGTAAACTTCAACGTTCGCTGAATAAACTTCAACTAAACCTATCTTTAAAACTCCCATTATTTTATCGTTTTCTGTTAAAAACACTAGAAACTTAACCTTATTAAAAAAACTATAAACTTAACCTTGAACTATTAACTTAAAACTTAAAACTTATAACTTTACAGTGCCGCCCGTTCTCAGGGCGGCCCCTTTAAATTCTGAGAAGGCTGCTGCGAGCTCTTCCCGACGGTGGGAGGGCACTGACCCTTCCCTCTGATCTGCCGCAGCCTGTTGCTGCGCTGACCCTTCCCTCTGATCTGCCGCAGCCTGTTACTGCTGCGATGTGGCCGGTCTGTACCTGGGTTATCTTAACCTGAAATTTTCGCCTTGGGGCAGTCTGGGGACATGACCACATCCTCCTGCCCTTCACTCGTGATCTCTGCCTCCCCTGAGGACTGGACGTTCAAAGTGGGCGGCCACATCTCTGGGAGCCACACCGGTACTCTCTGTGCTCCCATAGCGGCTGGCCCTGCCTCCTCTAGCTCCTCCCTCCTGTCCTCGGGACCTGCAGCTTGTGTGTCCACCCTGTGTGGATCTCTACCTACAGCCCCCATTCCCTCCAGACCGTTCCTCAGGAACCACCCGTCATCATCACTATGCTCATCTGCACTATCCTCATCTGACCAGGGTACCCTGAATTCTTCCTCATCTAACCCCCAATTCCAGAAAAACGCTGCATGATCGTCCGGGATGTCCCTTCCCCTGATGCAAGCTGCTATGCCTGCCTGTGTGCCTTGTGGTCCTACCTGGGGCTGTGCTTTCCCATTGGCGGGATTTACCCCTGTAGTTTTCCCCTGCGCACCTGGCTGGTACAGTTTGCATTGGTTTATGTGGAACCACTTAGTGCGCCGAGGTACTTTTACGGCGTAAACCATGGGACTCGCCTTGTCTACAGTGTTGTAGGGTCCCATATACAGTGGTTCCAGACTCCCTACTCTGGCGTAGTTTCTGACCATGACCTGGTCTCCTACTTCCCACTCCCGCGTTTTGCGGGGTTCCAGCAACAAGCGATTGCCCTGATGCTGCCTTCCCATGTTCCCAGCCGCCTGCTCATAAACTTGCTTCAGGCGCTCCAAGAGAGTCTGGGCGAACTTGTCCCTGCTTATCTCTTGGAGCTGACCCTCAGTGAGCACCGGGGCTAGCACATGGGTGGGGGTTCGCATGAGCCTGCCGGTCATTACCTCGTGCGGGGAGTACCCCGTACTTTTTGACTGACTGGCCCGGACCCCCATGAGGACTAAAGGCAGAACTTCCGCCCATTTTTGGGGCGAGTTCCTAGTCTCTTTCCTCAATTTCTCCTTCAGGGTCCGGTTCATACGTTCAACAATCCCGGATGACTGGGGATTGTGTGCTACGTGCCACTTCCCTTCAATGCCCAAAAGCATGAGGGTGTTCTGCATCACCTGGCCGGTGAAATGACTCCCTTGGTCTGACTCCACAAAACGGGGGAGTCCCCACCGCGAGAACACTTCCCGGACCAAGATTTTTGCTGTACCCAGTGCCGTAGCTGTTCGACAAGGGAAGGCTTCCACCCACTTGGAAAACACATCCACCAGGACGAGGCAGTACTTATAACCTCCCTGGGTGGTGGGCAGGGGTCCTATATAGTCGATCTGTATCGACTGCCATGGTCCCTCTACCCTTCTTACGTGTCCCATGGGCACCTTCCTTTTCTGGGGGTCTGGGTTGTTTGCAGCGCACACAAGACAGTTTGCGCAGAACTCGCGGACTTGTTCCCTGAGCCCTGGCCACCATCCCGCTTGCTCTACCCGTTGCCAGGTAACCTCGGGCCCGGGGTGCCCTGCCCCTGGTCCCTCGTGAGCCAACTGGAGGAATTCCCTCCTGTGCTGCTGCGGCACAACCCACTGCTCCTCGCGGAACAGCATGCCTTCCTTAACTGAGAGGGTTGCCGTACTGTACGGACCTTCTACCTGCCTCCCCTCAGCAATCGTTTTTAGGACTGCTTTTAGGGCGGGATCCTGGGCTTGGACGGTCTTAAGGTCTAGGGGCAATGCTACCCTGGGGTTCCCGGGATTCCCGTCCCCGCCTCGGACCGCTGCTATGGGTCCGGTCCTATAGGGGTTCCAGAAAGTGCCATCGCGGGCACCCTCCCTGGCTAGCGCATCCGCCTGCCGGTTGCCCTCCCCACGGGGCTCTGTGGAGGAGTGAGCCTTCACCTTATGGATGAAAATCTCTCCTTCCTCCCCTACTGCTGCTGCTAAGATCTTTTCCAGCAAGGGCTTCACCGTTAAAGGTCGCCCGTCCGCGGAGGTGTATCCGCGGCGGGACCAAATGGCCAGGTATTCCGTACACGAATTGCAGGTGAACATACTGTCCGAGCAAATCGTGTATGGGGTTGGGAAAATGTCTGGGTGGGTCACAACGTACACCACGGCAGACAGCTCAGCCTGCTGCGCGCTCATGGTGCTAGGGAGCTTGATCGCCAGGGCAAGGTCTGCCGCAGGGTCATAAACTCCACACCCTGTGAGTCGCTCGCCAGCAGACACTGTGCTAGACCCATCAACATAAATCTCGCGCCCAGTGGGATGTATCCCGGCCCGTAAACCTATGTTGACGTCCCACACCCCTTCCACCGAACACCGGTGGGCTGTACCGGGGTATACCAAATTGGCCGCAAGCCTTGGCTCGCAAAGACCTTTTACTCTAAGATCCAACTGGGAGAGAAGAAGGGTCCAACGCGCAATGCGTGCGCTGCTTACGGTCCCGTCTTTAATCCTCCCATCCAGAAGCATCTTAGTTGGTGTGTGATGTGTGAGGAGAGTGATGGGAGAGAGCCCTGTGAAGATCGCTGATCTTTTCACAGCCCAATGCGTGGCTAAAAGGTGCCTTTCGCAATTGGAGAAACTTCTCTCCACATCCGTTAATACCCTGGATGAATAGACAACCGGCCTCAGCTTGCCGTGACGCTCTTGGAGCAGCACGGCGCTTAAGCTGTCTCCGCTGGCAGCTACCTCCAGGAAAAACTCCTTCCCCCCATCTATGGCCCCTAAGGCTGGCGCGGTCTGCAGATCCCTTTTTAACTTCTCGAAGGCTGCTTGGCAGCCCTCGTCCCAAAGCCACTCCACCCCCTTATGGAGGAGTCGGAGGAGCGGCGCCGCTGTGGCCGCATAATCTTCGATAAAATCCCTGCAGTAACCGGTCAGTCCCAAGAAGGACCTCACACCCCTTACGTTGTTGGGAATCGGTAATTCTTGCACCGACTCCCTCCTTGCTTTGTCTATGGCTCTTTCCCCAGCGCGTATGGTCAGTCCCAGGAATTTTACTTCCCGCTGACCGATACGTGCTTTCTTAGGGTTTATTTTAAAACCCTTTCTCGCTAACAGCTCCAATAACTCGTCCAGTAGTGGTCCGTGCTCCTCCCTTGAGTCCGTAAATAGGAGCAAATCATCCACATACTGTACTATCTGATTGGGCTGACTAAACTCCTTTAAACTTCCTGCCATACACTGATGAAAAATACTGGGGCTATTGTGGAAACCCTGTGGCAGACAGTTCCACGTGTACTGTTGCCCTTTGAAAGTAAAGGCAAACTTGTACTGGTCCTCTCGCCGCAGCGGGATGGACCAAAAACCGTTCGAGATATCCAGCACCATGAACGTGGTCGCGGACGCTGGGATGCTCCCTATTAGGTCAGCAACTGCTGCTACTGTGGGCGCGCAGGCGGGAATGTTACTGTTAAGGACTCTGTAGTCCACCGTGGCTCTCCACGAATTATCCGGCTTCCTAACCGGCCATAATGGGGAGTTCACGTGTGTGGCTATCGGCCTCAACACGCCCTGCTGCACCAAGGAAGACATTGCTGTCTCCATATCGGGTTCTGCTTCTTTGGGGAAGTTATACTGCTTTTGGGGTCGGGTCATGGGGTCCCCATCTACGCTGACCTCAAACCCGACCACTCTCCCACAATCGTGCTTGTGGGTTGCAAACGCGTGCATATTATCTGACACATACGTTTGCATGTCCGTTGGGACATCTGCGACCATAAGCCTGAGGTCGTAGCCTCCGGATGGCTGTACGGTACACAGGACCCCTGTTTCTTCCTCCCCCGGAATCACTATTACCTCGCCCTTTTCACCTTTAGCCCCCCAGAGACAGTGATTTCTGAGGTCCACGAGGATCCCGTGTCCCGCTAGGAGATCGGACCCGAGAATACCTCTTCCACCCCCCTTTTGCCATGCCATCAGTATACACTTCCACTTAAGGCGAAGTGTTCCTAAACGAATGGATAGCGGAAGGGAAAACGTGCCAGCCTGTTCTTTTCCTGTGAACCCTGCTAACGTGAATGGGACCTTGGTAGATAGCGGCGAGTCAAAAGGGTTATCTGTATGGATTATGGTGCAAGAAGCTCCCGTGTCCAACAAATAACTACCCTTCTGTTTCTCTACCTCCATCTCCACCACAGGTCGCCTCCACGCATCATAGCTAAGCGGACACAGGTAGACGGGCTGTGCTGGTTCTAGTCATGGGGTACTATTAGACGGTCCTGCGGCACCTACGGGGCCGGTTGCGACCGCCACCTGTCCACGCGCATTCAAGACCAGCTTGCGCATGGCTCCTAACACTGCTTCGAGGTCGTCGGGAGGGGTGGGTGCCTTGGCTTCCTTAGCCGGGACAGGCGCCTGGGCTCGGACCGCGGGATTTTTATCCTTGGAATCCTTCCAAGGGTTCCTGCAATGCTTGCGCCAGTGCCCTGTCTTCCCACACCCGTAACAAGCATTACTTGCCTGTGGGGCGCGATTACCCTCCTGATGCCACTCTCTTTGATACGGGGCTGCGGGTCGTACCTCATGTACTCTTCCCTTAAGGGGACGTGTTGCCATACCCCTTATATTGCGATAACCTAACGTGAGTCGATTCAAGACCGACTCTTCCGTAATGTTGGGGTCATTGGGATCAAACCATGCTTTTGCCTGCTCTCTGACGGCTGGTAAACTGTTGGCTATTATGCACCTAAGCCAATGAGTTAAAGCTAAACCTTCCACATCTTCGCGCTCGGGCGCACCTAGACAGCTGCGCTCATATACTGGCCACAGCCTGTCGGCAAAAACCTTCGGGGGTTCTCCCTCCATCTGCACTGTCTGTCCCACTCTAGCAAACGGACCTTCGTCGTTCGCCCCCAACACTTCCAGGACCTCATTCTTTAATTCCTCATAACTCTTGGTTCCCCTCTTGCTCTCGCCTGAGAGACACTGAAGGACCGAGCTGTCTAATGAGAACAGCAGCATTTTTGCTGTCTCCCCATCATCGCAGCCGTTAATGGCTGCGGCTTGCTCAACTTCTCTGAAATGTACGGAAGGGTCGTCTGCCTCGGTCAGCTTCCGTACGTGATTTATCATAGCTCTCAGCTGATGTGAACTGTGAGGCAACACCAGCTGTCCGAGGAGATCCCCCGGTTCTTCCCCACCGTTTCTGCTTGGGCCCCTTTTAATACCCGTTACTGGATACAACGATCCCTTTTCTACTTCCTTTTCAATGGGCTCTTTTGTTTCTTCCATTGCTTCCTCCCTAACCCAGGTTTCTGAATAGCTGGGTGGCGCGGAGGGCGCAGTGGCTACTACTTCTTCTGCTTTACTTGGTGGGGATTTTCTAAATCTCTCATTTACTAGCGGCTGGTGCGCCGACGGATTGATAAGGCACACCATGCCGTTCGCATTGTTCACGGCCTTTTTGAGGTGCTCTATCTCCCTTTGGCAGGCGCTATGATCGGCCCCCTGAAACTTATCCTCAAGGGCCAACTTATATGCCGCCCTAACCCCCATTAAGCTCTCTTCTTGAGTTCTTATCTGGGCAGCTTGGCGGTTACATCTTTCCTTTAACCTGCTCTCATTCAATTTTGCCTCAGTGACCTGGCACTCGAGATAATCTATCCTTGTTTTAAGGTGACTGGAGACTTCCTGGCTTTCTTGGTGTAACTCATTTAAATTCTTAATGAGCACCTCCCCTCCAGAAACCTTCTCCTCCATTTCTCCCTCTAAATGACTGATTCGAGCTACTAGCGCTGTAATGGTCTGGTTTGAAATCTGAACCTGCCTTTTGTAACACATAAGCCAGACTGCTTTCTCAAGTGTCTTTCTATGTTCTTTACTATCTGTCCACCTTTCAGCTGCCTCTAGTGGGCTCTTATCCGCTAACAATTCACTTATCCATTTCTTAGTTAGATTAACCTTTCCAAACACATAATCCGCTATCTTTTCCTGCATAACATTTCGTACAGTCATTCCAAAATCTAACACACTACCCTCTCGCTGCCAGTGTCCTGCCGCGGTCGCCATTTTCTGTAAGGGATTCCCGACCCTGCGTGTCTCGCAGCCTGTGAGATTCACGCGGCTCTGTGCAGCCTGTATGTCAGTGCGGGTCTAGGCCTTGTTGCCTGTTCTGGTCTCCAGCCAGTCTGGGAACACTAGACACACCTGTGAGTGGTTCGAATCACTCTCCCTTACGGTTCTAGACACTGGACTTAGATGCGAGAGCAGTAATGGAGATAAAACTCATGTAGACTTGGTTTGAATGGTACGAAATGGAAAATCTTTATTGCATGATACTTAAGATTATGAAATACATGTCATAAGCACAGATTAATGACAGTACAATCTTACAAACAGTTATATAGTCGATCTTAGGGAAACGAGGAACGAACGGCACAAAGTAAATAGGGGCACACATTACAAATATCCTTAATCCTTAAACCCTCCCCTATCAATATCTATCCTAAACTAGATTCGTAGGATCTCGAGACTCATGCTCACCACTCGTGATAACTCGGAGAAATTCCGAATAGCTGATCGGATGTTTTTCACCGCAGCACCCACGTGTCGGTCAGGAGATCTCCTGGTCCCACTTGTTTACTTGCTTCTGCTGCTCCGGCTAGCAGGCTGGACCGTCTGCTGTGATGAAGACCTGTGTTGGTTGGTTTAACAGGTACTCTTCGAGCACAGTTGTCAATATCGTCGATACGATATGTTTTCACGTTCCAGTTACTTTGGGCACAGTCCAGTTATCATCGATGCAATATGTTTCGTTATAAGTTCGAAGAAGTCTTCCTGGCGAGGAAAACTTGGCTAATCGACCTACAGGCGCGGTCGGGATTTACTGACCGTGGCGATGGATATGGTCTTCCTCTCTTCTCATCTCATCTCATCTCATCTCATCTCATCTCGGGCCTTCGGTTCCGCTGCCAGTTACCAACATAGGTCTTCGTTACGCGACACGAGGTAGATCCGAACGGATCAGAAAGTTCAACAGTCTTTTCAGAAGAGGCAACAGGCAAGCAGAAGCCCAACTACGAGTACACAGGAGCAGCCACGAGGTTACGAATCGACCGGATAAAAGCACAGGAGCAAGAGAGAGAATGGACGGTTTGGAGCCTGCAATTATAGTGCAAAATCTTCCGTTTCCCGCCCAACTATAATGTCCATTCTTTTGTTTAGGGTTTGGCGCCCAAATGTCTTGTATGGGTGATCTCCGTTCTTAATGGGTTTCGGGGCTACTCGTAAATGTCTGAGTACCTGTTAATATTTCTCCCATTGTTAAATCGGTCGGTGTTCTCCCTGGAGGGGTTTGGGGCTTCCAAGCGTCCTGTATAACTACCTGCTAACGGCTCTCTCATCGTAGAGTCGTTGGGATTTTACATATTAATGTCTTTTGGATGGGCCCTTGATTACTCGGTACAATGGCTTTCCTTTGTACCTGGGAGACCGATTTCAGTATCTATGTTTATACTGCAAACCCATAATGTCTCGTGTATTATCTTCACTGTGCTGAATCTTAATCGATCTTGCACAAATGTTTATTGGAACGCCATCTTGTCTGCCTGTTGAAAAGTCTAGAATGTTCTGTCACGAGGTGCGGCGGCCATTTTACAGGCTGCTTGTGTCCACTTTAAACCTGCCAGCATTCTGCTGAAATAAAAGCTGTTTGAACGAAACTCTGTGTTTTCTCCTTATTAACAAAATCGCGATATATTGCGAATTCTACAAGCTGGAGAAGCATGCGAGAACGGTAAATGCCCTGATCAGGGAAGATCGAAATGCATCCGATCAAGCTGCGCAGAACGAGGTGTGCGTACTATACGGGGCGTGGTTACTGGGCGAGGGCCGCAGTAATCTGGAGGATTTAAAACAAGGTTTGGTCCCGTCCTGGAAAAGCAACAAACACCTGCAGGCGCTCCACCCTTTTCAGAACGCATTAAGCCCGTGCCAGCTCAGGCTAGCCTCAGAGGCATACCCAGTCCCAGTGGACTGCGGACGGTCAAATCACACTATCATGGGGATAGTAGTACGGATGCCGGTGTTGGGCGACACCGCAAAGCCCACCCCGGTGTACAGGGTGGAGAACATTGGAGTCATTCAGGGGGGAGCCCACATTCACTATGCAGCGGTCCCACCTGACGTCATCCGCTGGGAGCAAACGATGACAGGTACCGACCTCTCGGGTTGTCGTGGCCGGGGAGCACACATCATACTGTGTCCCCAGCACTTGAATGCCTTTTTAACACCACAATGCGGGTTCAGAATGGCTGGCGCGAAGCCCATGAATTGCACCATGGAAGCAATGACACAAGACCATGTGCCCCCACAGGTGGCATACATAGGGGGTGGAGCGTATTGCGTTACCACTGCAGCGCAACACTACCAGCATGGACAGCACAGCCGGTGTCCGGTGAGTGACAGCAGTTTCTGTTTTAAACCCAAGGCTGAAGTTCAAGTGGCACAACAGCGAATTGTCCCGATCCCTGAACCATCCACTGTTCACCTCACTGTAAAAGAGAATTTCACAGACTTGCAGTGATTCATCGCGCATTTCGGATACGTCATTCCCCCTCTCCCTGAACACCTCACCAAGATTTTAAAAGCCGTCATGGTATCACAGAAACATTTTTACACCCTGGAACAGAAAACTGTAGAGATAGGGGCAGAGATATTGGATATAGTAACCCCACCGTGGTGGGATCTGTTCACTAATATTGAGGTCCCATCATGGATCAGGATAGCCTCCCACATTTTGGTAGTATGTCAAGTTGTAATTGTAGTGTACCTGTTGTTCGTGCACTGCAAAAGAGGCAAACGCCTCACGAGGCAGGAGATCACAGGGGAGTGGAGAGAACGTTACGTGCGCGTGAACGAGGAAAGTACCGCGTAAACGGCCAGGATGACGCCCCTCCATTATACCGTGTGTGTTTTTGTAATTGTTGTAGTTATAAGTATTTGTGACTAAGTTTGGAACTTTTTGTATTTTTAAAACAGTTGGTTTAATTATTTTTCCTTTTGTAATAAAACATGCATATACAGGTAGTGCGAGAGGCATCGGCCTTTTGCACCTGGGAGGCGTATACGCAGTGTAAGTTTAAAGGCAATGCTGCCTACGTTTTGTCCAAGATAGACAATGGCCCAAAAATTTGTGTTGATACGCGAGAGTACGCACTGTGTACTCTCGCGTATTCTGTCTCCAATTGCCGGTTTTCTGCATGCACTGCGCATGCGCTGAAAACCGGCACTTGGTGAATGGAAAAGGGGGCGGGTCCTAGGTGAACCGCGTGCGCGCTACAAGCTGCGCGCATGCAGTACACTTAGTGGTTTCAACGCGCAGGTAAGTATGGAAGATTTTACACATAAAAAAAGGAGGAGTAAGACCCACTTTTAACAAGGTAAGTAGTGAATTAAGTATTATTTTGAATTTTTTTTAACATGTATATCTTTTTTAGAGACTTTAAAGACAGGTAAGTTTATTTTTATAAATTTTCAAAAGATTTTAAATTTTTTCAAAAATTTAATTTTTTATTTAAAATGGTTAATTTATTTAACTATACTTATTTTATTAATGTGATGGTTTTTTTTTAATTTAATTGAGGTTTAGCTGTTCTTTTGGGGGGCTATAGTATTCATAGCTTTCACAGCACTTATGTGAAAGTTATGAATGGAAGATGGTGTGCTGCCATTGGCTCTAACTGAGTCACGTGATCCCACAGCTCGCACGAATAAACTGCGCCTGTGGGATACGAAAGCACTGCCCAGCTGCTGTCCATAACATCAAGTTCGTGCGAGCTGGATCTGAAAAAGCCAACGCGCAGTGAGAGATCGCGGGGAAGCCTTACCCTCTCACGAAGGCTTCCACACGAATTTTTGGGCCAATGTGTTTTGTCTGGGAAATGAGGACTACATGTGTCATGGAGGCCATAGATAGTTTAATTACCGGGAGTGTTTGGATGTGGAGAATCGGGATAATTTGCTCACCAGCATTTAATTGATACGATAAGCGGAGTTATTCGCATCAACAGGAGGGACTGTAGAGTTTCGCAATTATCGCGATTCAAAATAACATGAGAGAAGCAGATTCAATTGATCATTTTTATTAAACGAAATGCTGTCCTGATAATAAAGGACACAGAAGCCTGTAAAATGGCCACCGCGCATCGTGGCAGAAGCTTCCAGAGACACAGTGGGCAGACAAGATGGCGTCGAATATACATTCAGTATGAGATCGAATCATACTCGGTACACATTGAAAAGGCAGGATGCAACCCGTTTGCATCCTGGACAATAGCAATGATATAAGTGCTGGAATCGTTTTGCTATGCACAGTAAGGATCATTGAACTGGGCCATCGAGAACCCATCTGGACACATCAATACACAAATACCCCCCCGGCTCAACAATGAGAGAGACATTGGCGGGTGATTAAGCCAGTATTCGGGGGGCCCCAAAACCAGTCGAGGAGACGATTCATAAACATCCTGGCTGGCTCAACAATGGAGAAGGTATTAACGGATAGTTGGCCAGTTTCAGGTGTTACCGAAACCCGTTAAGAAGATAATCGCCCCATGCTGGGAGTTTTGGGCGCCAAAATCACACAAAGAATAAACGTTTAGATATGAGCGGGAGATAAGGCTGACAAAGCAATATAACTATAGAGGACAAATGTCCATCGCTCTCTTGACTCGGGCTGAACCCTCTTGACTCGCTCTCTCGCTTCCTGGCCTTTTCCTTGACTCTGGACTCTTGACTCTTCCTGAAGCTCTTGCTGGACTCTCTTGACTCTTGACTCTTAGCTGTGCTGGTCGGTTATCCGAGTGTTGGGTGGAGCTCAATCAGAACGAGACGCCTCGACAAGGGCAAGTAACAGGGTACACCATCCCGACTGTCGGTAAACGGTGTCTGGACCCGGAGGCCCGAGTGACGAGAAGAAAGACAAGAAGAAAGACGAGAAGAAATTCCACGTGCCGCCACGGTCAGTAAACCCCGACCGCGCCCGAAGATATAACGACAGAACTCATCTTTGAATTCTGCCGACTACTACATGTACCGTTTCCTTTGAATTCTACGGATTACTGCACGATCCGGTTTGAATCCATCGATTACTTCATGACATCAGGGAGTCTGGCTTGCCTTTCGCGGCAGCGAGAGTAAACAAGTGGGGTGCAGAAACCCTCACAACCACGTGACAGTCAGGCGCTGCAGCGAAACGAGCTGAGTGCCTCACTTTAAATTTCCGAAGTGGGCCGAGTGGTGAGCATGTTTTCCGATCCTACAAATCCAGACGTAGTTTAGGTATATTGAGGGAGGGTGGTTTTTCTAAGGTTAATGTATAATGTGTTCCCCCTTTTACGATGTGTCGTGTGTTCCTCATTTCCATAGACAAAGTTTTATGAACGTGTGTATACTTGTACTCTCTTTGATCTGCGCCTATGACATGTATTTCATGATTTTAGACGCCATGCAATAAAGATATTCATTTTGTGCTATTCTACCATGTCTACTTGAGTCTTTCTCTGCATTACTGCTCCTTGCATCTAAGTCCAGGTGTCAGAACTGTAAGGGCGAGTGGGTCGAACCACTCACAGGTGCTTATTGCAAAAGTCTGGCCGGAGACCAGAGCAAGCAATAGTATAGGCAACGAAGGCCTCACCTCGCACCAGTACCGTGACCCCTTACAGTGGGGCTGATTAGGGACCAAAATGGAGACCTGTGCATGGAGGCAGAGGGCATGGCTGAGCTACTAAATGAGTACTTTACATCTGTCTTCACTAAGGAAGAGGATGCTGCCAAAGTCATAGTGAAGGAGGAGGTAGAGGAGATACTGGATGAGCTAAGAATTGAAACGTCACCAGGACCGGATGGGATGCATCCTAGGATGCTGAGAGAGGTTAAGGAGGAAATCGCGGAGGTACTGGCCATAATCTTCCAATCCTCCTTAGATACGGGGGTGGTGCCAAAGGACTGGAGATTTGTAAATCTTACACCCTTATTCAAAAAAGGGTGCAGGGATAAACCCAGCAACTACAGGCCAGTCAGTTTAACCTCGGTAGTGGGGAAGCTTTTAGAAACGATAATCCGGGACAAAATTAAGAGTCACTTGGAAAAGTGTAGATTAATTAAGAAAAGCCAGCACGGATGTGTTAAAGGCAAATCGTGTTTAACTAACATGATTGAGTTTTTTTGATGAGGTAACAGAGAGGTTTGATGAGGGCAATGCGGTTGTTTCTCACCATAGACCGGCGGCCTACGTTGCAGGTTACAGCCCAGGCTGAATGGCTTGCGGCCTACGTTTTCAGTTGGCGGCCTAGTCCGGCAGGCTTGTGGCCCTAAATTTTTTGCAATGGCGGCCGCGCTGTTTTGGAAGCTAAGCCGGGTTTTGCGAGCATGGTGGTGACTGGCAGCGATAAGAGAGGTGCGACTTCCAGCTGTGAAAGCTTCTGCCTCGCTCGGAGTGGCAGGGTGTCAGTGGCTGGTCTCTGACTGGGCGAGTCCACACGCTTTTCAACACTCGAAGCCTGCCAGCAGGTTGGGTTTGGTTTTTGTCTATCCGCTGGTGATGGGTGCAACGCCTCTGAGGTTTGTCGCCCAGTCAGCTACTGTTGGAGGCGTGAAGAACTTAAATTTAGACCAAAGCCCTGGGTTTATTCGGTGTGGTACTGTGCCCCCCAACACCGCCCCCCCCCCCCCCCCGCCCCACACACACACACACGCACAGAGCAGGAAAGGCCCAGGCTCCATCCCCGGCCTGGTATTGAGTTAGCAATTCTTAGCCCCGGGGGGTCGGCGTGGGATGGACAGGTGTTCAGAGGCATTGTATTTAGCCTCAGTACCTCTCACATCAGGCAGTAGGGGACAAATGAGCCGGGTTCCCGTGCTCCTGGCCACTATCCAGTTAACCCCCTTGCTAGGAAGGGCCTGTATTCAACGGCATTGCCATCGCCAAATCCCCCACCATCAACATCCTGGGGGGTGTCCATTGACCAGAA